>CAWUFW010013594.1:0-466303 GCA_963921515.1 Calotriton arnoldi
CGCTTGGACTCCCACATGTCCCACGTGGAGTCACACATGTCCCGTGTGGACTCACACATGTCCCGCGTGGAGTCCAAGTGGGATGCACTGCATGAGATGACGGCGGTGCACAGGGACATTTTACAATGCCTCCGCCAGATGAACAGCAACCAGTCCACACCTCCCTGTGTGCCAACAACATCTGGTGCCGAACAAACTGCAACTGCCACAGGGAGGGAGGAGGACTCTGGCGGAGAGTCCCCTGCACCGCAGCAGCCTGCACTTGAGGGCCCCCCAAGAAGAGGGGTCGTCCGAGGAGGGAAAAGTGAGAGGCCGATGGCCAAGCGCAACTCCCAGGAAGCCTGAACCTGTTCTGGATGTTCGCCTTTGTGCACAGACTGTTCACCCTGTTGACGGCAACACTACTCCCACACATTGCATGGGGAGTACAAGTTGGACCAATGTGTCAGACAACTGTGGCCCCGATACTGGGGATCCTGTCTACCCGGACTTTCAATTCACCTAGGAACTTGGGATTGCAAGATTCATGTACAGCACAACCCATCCTATGCACTATTAACACAAATGTATCACAATAAACACACTAATACACCATACTTGCCTCTGTCGTGATTCCAACGTGGGTGCTGTTATGGGGATGATGAACTGCAAAATTACACTGTGTATGCGAACTGCAACAGCAAGGACAACACAGGCATGTGAGTACAGGCAACGTGACACACATGAGGGAGACACACCACCAGGGCTACACGACACATACACACCTAGGCCATCTGACTCATTGCCTACACTGATGTTGCCAGGGAAGACGGTGCAATGCACAGACACCACACCCATTCCCAGTTGTAGTCAAGTAGCCCACAGGTGCAGTAAGCAAATGGCAGTCAAATGTGTGACCACAGACAACGCACATCACAAAGTGAAGCACAGGTTTATTACACAGTTGCAACATGCCGTAACCACTACAGATGCAAGGTAACCCCACCTGGTAGCGGGCACACAGTCAACAACTGTAGACGGAAGGAAGTCCATGGGTGTGGCGCACATCACCTGTAGGGACACAACAGCTACCAGCCTGGATGTGCAATCACGTCGTCGGTGGACACAGTTGACCAAACGAATCTGAAAGTACCCTGTGAAGGACAGAAATGACACACAGTCAAAAGCAATGGAGTACAGGACAGAACAGCAAAACTCATGCACAATACATGTTACAAGATACCCACCCAGAACCAAGTTAGCATGTCAACACTGTTGGGGAGTACAGCCCACCTGTCACCACACATCGCAACACACATCCAGTCAAGTAGCCCATGGACACACTCCAACAGCACCAGAGCACCACCCACACATCATGCCAACTCACATCATTGACATGACACCTCAGGATACTCACATTCAGCTAAAGAAGTTGGTGATGAGCTGTGTGCGGACATCACCATCACCATCATCATCATCATCGTCACTGGCATCGTGGTCCAGGCCAGGATCCTCCACAGGTGGCGGATGTTGGTCATTGTCATCCTGGATGAGAGGCAACTCCTTCCGCACTGCCAGGTTGTGGAGCATGCAGCAGACGATGATAATCTTGCACACTTTCGCAGGGGCATATGGGAGGGACCCTCCGGTCTTGTCCAGGCAGCGGAAGCGGCTCTTCAGGAGACCAAAGGTCCGCTCAATCACTCTCCTGGTCCGACCATGTGCCTCATTGTAGCGCATCTGGGCAGGTGTCACAGGGTTCCTGAGGGTGTCAGCAACCACGGCATGTTGGGGTATCCCGAGTCACCTACGGACAGACAAGTGCACATTAGCTGACTTGGAAAAGTGGGCGGAATACTACAGATCAGATCACACACAATGGCACAAAGTCAGTACACACCGACAAGCCAGGCACGCTGGTTCTGCATCTGTGCCATCATCCTGGGGATGCGACTACTCCTCATCACAAAGGCATCGTGTGCTGAACCAGGGAAACGGGCACACACGTGTGTGATGGTCATGTCTGCAAGACACACCACCAGTGCATTGACCGAGTGGTAGTGCTTGCGGTTCCTGTAGGCCTGCTCCTGGGCCTGTGGTGGTACCAAAGCCACATGTGTCCCATCAATGGAGCCAATTACATGCGGCATCCTCCCCAGGGCATAAAAGTCACTCTTCACGTCAGTGAGTCGTCGCAGTCTAGGGAAATAGATGTACCGGTTCAGGAAGAGCAACATTGCCGCCAAAACATCGCGGAGCACACGGCTGAACATGGTCTGTGACATCCCACCAGCAGTCGCCACAGTATGTTGGAAGGTACCGGTGGCAAAGAAGTGTAGGGCTGCCATCACCTTCACCTTGGGGGTCAGCGCTGTAGGATACCGCCGGCCAGGCTGCAAATGTGGGGACAACTGCACTGCCAAATCCTCAATCAGCTGCCTGGTGAAGCGGTACCGTCGGATGCTGTCCCGTTCCACCATTGTTGCCAGGTCTGGGAATGGCCGATGGACAGCAGGAGCCCTGCAGTGCAGAGGAGAAGTAAGCAAGATTGTCAGTCACCCCACATATGCGGCATTGAACACACTCAAGATCCCAACATACATCATTATGAGGCACAACTACATGAAGTGTGCAGTACCGGAAGGACATGTATGGTATATACATGGCCAACATCTGTCAACACGGTCCTACAGGTGGCATCAATTTGTCCCAGGTTGGCCCATTGGATATCATGATGCCGTGTCACAGTTCCCATCTCCTGCTGCCGTGTCACAATCACCCCCCACAGTGACATGTGAGGACAGATGTGCCCCAGGCACCACAGCTCAACGACAGGTACATTCCCAGGGACCCTGTAATGCCACATGGACACTGGCATCACATGGAGTATCATGTGTACACCACAGCAAAACAAACATGACCCCCACAGGTAGTGGCCCCACTTGCCACGGCAGGACAGACATGGACGTCTGTGACACACACGCACAACATCAGTTTCCATGCACACACAACGTGGATGTGGAGACTGTCTCCCATTGTGCACATGAAATCAGAGACATTGTAAACACTACATGCACAAAGACTGTGGAGGTCCATCACTATTGTGCCACTGGGACACCCTGGCTCAAACATACCGTCCCACATGGGACTCACGGGGTATGTGACATGACATACACAAACACCACTGTGAAATGTGACCATGGCACATGCACAGATATGAACAGTTGCACATCACAGTGGTCACGTACACGTAACACCCAGGATCCTGTCCCCATGAACACGTGCACAGCCTGGGGGTGGCTGCCCACAGGTGACACCCACAGGACAACATGTACACCAACATACACACAATAGGAAATGCTGCCTTACATGCCTTATGATAAGGTTTGGACAGGCTGTCGTGATGTAGGTGTGCCCCTCACTCCCTGGGAGCTATCTGTGGCTGGCATATGTCCATCTGAGACAGGCATGCTGACATATGCCAGTCACATGTACAGTGATGCGTTGTACTGCAATGGACCGATCGGTGCCTCCGGCCGGCCCATTGCTTTCAATGTGTGGGGTACGCGTTGTACCCCTGTGCGCGTTGAACTGCAATGGACCGATCGGTGCCTCCGGCCGGCCCATTGCTTTCAATGTGTGCGGGTACGCGTTGTACCCCTGTGCGCGTTGAACTGCAATGGACCGATCGGTGCCTCCGGCCGGCCCATTGCTTTCAATGTGTGGGGGTACGCGTTGTACCCCTGTGCGCGTTGAACTGCAATGGACCGATCGGTGCCTCCGGCCGGCCCATTGCTTTCAATGTGTGCGGGTACGCGTTGTACCCCTGTGCGCGTTGAACTGCAATGGACCGATCGGTGCCTCCGGCCGGCCCATTGCTTTCAATGTGTGGGGTACGCGTTGTACCCCTGTGCGCGTTGAACTGCAATGGACCGATCGGTGCCTCCGGCCGGCCCATTGCTTTCAATGTGTGCGGGTACGCGTTGTACCCCTGTGCGCGTTGAACTGCAATGGACCGATCGGTGCCTCCGGCCGGCCCATTGCTTTCAATGTGTGCGAGTACGCGTTGTACCCCTGTGCGCGTTGAACTGCAATGGACCGATCGGTGCCTCCGGCCGGCCCATTGCTTTCAATGTGTGCGGGTACGCGTTGTACCCCTGTGCGCGTTGAACTGCAATGGACCGATCGGTGCCTCCGGCCGGCCCATTGCTTTCAATGTGTGGGGGTATGCGTTGTACCCCTGTGCGCGTTGAACTGCAATGGACCGATCGGTGCCTCCGGCCGGCCCATTGCTTTCAATGTGTGGGGGTACGCGTTGTACCCCTGTGCGCGTTGAACTGCAATGGACCGATCGGTGCCTCCGGCCGGCCCATTGCTTTCAATGTGTGCGGGTACGCGTTGTACCCCTGTGCGCATTGAACTGCAATGGACCGATCGGTGCCTCCAGCCGGCCCATTGCTTTCAATGTGTGGGGTGCACGCGTTGTACCTCTGTGCGCGTTGAACTGCAATGGACCGATCGGTGCCTCCGGCCGGCCCATTGCTTTCAATGTGTGCGGGTACGCGTTGTACCCCTGTGCGCGTTGAACTGCAATGGACCGATTGGTGCCTCCGGCCGGCCCATTGCTTTCAATGTGTGCGGGTACGCGTTGTACCCCTGTGCGCGTTGAACTGCAATGGACCGATCGGTGCCTCCGGCCGGCCCATTGCTTTCAATGTGTGCGGGTACGCGTTGTACCCCTGTGCGCGTTGAACTGCAATGGACCGATCGGTGCCTCCGGCCGGCCCATTGCTTTCAATGTGTGCGGGTACGCGTTGTACCCCTGTGCGCGTTGAACTGCAATGGACCGATCGGTGCGCACCCATTGACAATGGGCTTGCCTGGCAACGGACGCGTTTTCGAATTTCGAACGAGTCGGTTGCTGGAAAATCAGTTGGTCACCCACAACAATGTTGCAAAATCATGTATGTCATGAAGTTGAAGATTTGAAGGATGCTGTGGGCGTGTTTTGGTGCTGCTATTCCATGGATTGGCCAGATTCAGAAGATGCAAACGACTTGGACCTATCACTTTGGACACAAGGGACAGTATCTGCCTCTCCAGCACATATATATTGCTGGCTGTTCCCCTGAGAGCCCACTTGCCTGCACTACATGCTCCAAGACGACATCTGCCACTGCACTGCTGCTGTCTCTGCCCCTCTGGACCCTGCAATGGCACGTACTGTGGAGAGAGCCCCAGCCTTCAGCCTTGAAGAGAACCAGGCCCTGCTGGACAGCCTACTTCCACAGTACAGCAAGCTGTATGGGACACCAGGGGAGCAGGTGAGTGTCCTGTGCACTGCCTTTCTGAATGTGCATTTTGTCTGACTAGCAAGGCTGAGAGTCTGCACGCCACTGGCTAGCAGGCTCACTGAGTAGTTGTCACCCCTCATAGTGTGTAGTGACTTGCACTGGACAGGTATGGTGCAGTGACAGTGCTTCTGAACAGGGTTTTACTCCCCATGCAATGATACCATGTAGTGACTTCTGGAAAACTGTCCATGGGCAGCCGTGCACTGCCTGTGTACACCATGTGCCCCTGTGATTGCGACATGTATATGCAACTGTGTCATGCACGGATATGTTGCATGTGTAGTAATGGCCTTATCACTTTGTCATCCTGACAGGCTTCTGCCCATCGGAAGCATGAGATCTGGAAGGACATCGTCCGGGCTGTCCGGTCCGTGGGGGTCTACAAGCGCCGGATCCGCAACTGCCAAAAGAGGTGGCAGGACCTTCGGGGCTGGACCCGGAGGATTGCACGGGTCCAGCTGAAGCTGTCGCCTCCTCGCAGGAGGGGCGGAACACGGACCCTGACCCCCACATGCTCAGGATCCTGGCGGTGGTCTTTCCAGACCTGGATGGGCAGCTGAAGGCCAGAGAGCAGCAAGGAGGGGGTGAGTCAAAGACTGCACTGTGAACTCTGTCTAACATGCTATGTGCCCTCCTCGGGCCTGGTTAAACTGCCACAGTACAGCAGTCATGTTGTCCAGGAGCCATGTCCCTCTATTGTGCACTGCCCACTCCTCATCTGATACCCAGGTGTGGCCCTTACATGCAGGGAATTCTGTCACTTAGGACTGTGTCCTTGCAGTTTGCTTGACTCAAGGTGGGAGACAGCATCTGTTTCCCTGACTCTGTGGTGGGCATCATGGGTGGGTCCATTGCTTACACAATGCCTGTATTCTGACATGTATTCAGCGTGTTACTTTGATCTGTGGTCCAATTGCTGAGCTGATCCACCACATGTGGCTGGGGTATCTGGCACACACCCATGCTGCGGGTGGGAACAATGTTTGGGCCCCAGGAGTATGTATATGACGTGTGTCACACATACTTAGCCAGCTGCCTACAGTCCAGGGCTCATCCCTCATTCATGTGGGGCTGGACAGTCATGCCTACTCCAGGCCATACAATACACTCTGTACTCCCACTCCCGTGTATCAGCTGACACATTGTGCGCAGTGATTTGACCCCTCAGGTGTCTGCCTCTGTGTCAGTGTGCTGTGGATTAGTCGCCAGGACTGCTGTGGAGCTTCTTGGTAGGGGCTCAGCATGCCACTGGAGATGTGACCATAGGAGACGATACTTGTGTGTCACATAGGTGTCTGATCAGCTGCCCATGCAGACTGGGGCATGTGAATGTGAAGTTCAGGCAGCTGTTCCCCATTCACAGCAGAGTGTGAGGGGCTCAGGTTCAGAGGGTAGTGTCACAGGTCTCCCATATGTCCAATAGGTATGACCTGGACAGATGAGGGTTGAGAGGATGTGTTGTGGGGGGATGTACATGTGCACTTGTGCAGCTCCAGGACTTGCATTCCCCATGACCTACTATTGTGACACAGTGCAGAGTGTTGTTGTCTGGCTGCAAAGTCATACATCACTGAGACAGTGATGTATGACTTTGCAGTCATGCCTCCGCCATGGCATGTGTCTACTGATTGGTGAGCCTGCAGGGGAGTGACATGTGCTACATGCACACCATAGTGGCGCTGGCTATCAGGACATGGGTGCATCATGGTGTCTGTCGCTGGTATGCATCACATGCATTTCCTATTTGACTCTGGGCATCCCTTTCATCCGGAAACCTGTACTGACTCAGTGGCAAGAGCTGTGATGTGTGCATGTCCACATGCCACACCGTGTCCTCTGCACTGTCCAACTACTGTGTACTTGGTGCATGTGTCCACACTGGGGTGTTGCAATCCAACAGACACCAGACAGATGGGTGCAAGGCCATGTGGGATGTGAGTGCCATGCTTGGTATCAGACTGACAATTGGCTTCTCCTGTTCAGTTAGGGCACTTTTAGCAATGTACAACTAATGATGCCAGGGCTTGCTCTGTGATGTGCTGTGCTCACAGTGGTGTGTGCGTTTTGTGCAGGTGACTGATGTCTGTCTGTTTCCCCATTGTTTGCAGATACATCCACGGCCACGGAAGGGGACAGCTCCACGGACCAGGAGGAGCCAGAGAGCCAGACTGGGTCAGCAGCCGAGGAGTGGTCGGAGGGACCCAGTGGCACGGAGGGCGAGGGGAGCCACACCGAGGAGTCCTCAGCAGCATCCACCTCAGCTGAGGACCAGAGCAACTCGGAGGATGACTCCCTTGTGGAGGCGGGTGTCAGCAGCCACCACACCCCAGCTAGTGTTGCTGTCCCCGCCACCACCAGCACCACCACCGCCCTCCCATCGGCTCCCATTCCCCAGGTCCGTGGAGGCTCCCATGTCCGGGAGCGTGTCTCCTTTGGGCCAGGCACCGCAGCCCCTGCCCCTGTGTCCCCTGCTGCCCTGAGTGAGGAGTCTGTGTACCTCCTTCGCCAGCTCCATGTAGGCCAGACAGCCATGCTGAGTGTCCTCCATGCGCACACCGCGCTGTTGACTCAGCTGGTGTCGTTCATGGAGGGCATCTCATCGGGCATGTCTGACCTACAGAGGGGCAATAGGTCCATGGACTCCTCCCTGACGGCAGCAGTGTCCCTCCTCAAACGGTCCCTCACCCCTCCTGCCTCTGCTCCATCCACACTCCCCAGCACCTTACCCATCCCAAGCACACACACACCGGCACAGGCACACACCAGCACACACACATCCAGCACACTGACACACACGCCAATGACAAAACGCACACGCACGCACATTCAGGGGACTGAAGCCAGACTCACAGGGGATGGGGCCCTGGAACACACACACGCATCCACATGCACTGCGCAGTCCTCAGTTCCCTCTCCCTCCAAAGCACCCTCCCTTGCCTCACCTGCAACCCCAAAGTCACAGCAGCTCTTCCTCTGTGACCTCGGCCTCTTCCCCACCGATGAAGCTGCTCCAGCATCCCGGGGGAAGAGGAAGCCCACCCACACGGAGCAGAGTGCCCCTCGCCCCGGACACCCTCCCCCAGGCGCAGACGGACTGAGGCCCCCACCCGCAAGTCCCCCGGAGTCCTAAGAGCAAGACCCCGCCACCGCCCTGCAGCTCAGGCACAAGGTCTCCGTCCTCCATCCCTCAGGCCCCCACTGCACAGGTGCCCCCACCACACCCTGCCCCAGGTTCCCCCACCCACAGATATACCATCCCCAAGAGGATCAGGCCTTCTCCCCCTGCTACTTGCTCTCCCAGCACCACACCCCCCGCTGCGCTTGTCTGTGCCACTGATGTGGTGAGGGTGTCCTCCCCTCTGTCCAACCCACCTTGCCTGTTCCCCATTCTCCTCCCCTGGAGGTAGGCACTGCAGTGGAGTCCACTACCGCCCTGTCTGACTTGGGCACTGCAGTGGCGGACCTGTCCACTCCATCTGCAGGGTCCACTGCAGTTGTGCCGGCACCCACGACATCTGAGTCATGCCCCCAGTTGTGCCGGCACACACCATGTCAGACACCTCCACTGCAGTTGTCAGTGGCTCTCCAGCACCCACCACCCCTTCCCTGACTCCCCCTGGTGAGCCCTGATCCTGTCCCTGCGGTGCCTGGCCTGCCCCCCGGTTGCCCCTCCTAGTGGATTGTCCCTGGTTTTGTGCAGGCATGCGTAGGGTGACATCTGCCAGTGTCACCCTGTTTGAACTTTGACAATGGACTGGCCATTGGCCTTTGCTCTTTTTTTCTGGACGTCGTTTTCATTCAACACATATGCTGAATAAAGCAACTTTCTTTTCTCTAGTGCTCATGCTTCAGATGTACATGTTGTTGGTGCTGCTAACCATGCCCTTGCTGCAGTGATGGTGATATCTGGTCTCATGATTATGAAGTGTTACTGTGCAGGAACCCATGTGGTCCAGGGGGAATGTGTCCTATCATGTGGTGTATCCATGTCATCCATAGCAGCATCTGAGGGTGTCATGTGTTCAGTATTTGGCAATGGGATTTCCTACTTACATTAGCAATTTCATATCTGTGGCTTCCACCCCTGCACATCTGTTGTGCCTGCCATTGTTGGATTTGTCTACTTCCCTGACCGTGTTGCCATCTCCACTGGACATGCAGGTTTGGGCATCAATGGGGAAGGACTCATCCGTGTAGTCAGTGCAACATTGCTATACAAGTGTGTTGGATCTGTGCTGATGATTCCGTTGGCACATCCATGACCAGGCTGATGTGACGGGAGCCCTCATTTGGTGCTAATTGTTGATTGTGTGACCAAGTGCTCAGCTGACATGATGGGGCCCTACTGAGGCAACATATGGCACAGCTTTCCTCACACAGGACTGGAGTCCCCTCATGGCAGTGTGTACACGTGTGACATTGCCTGCGCCCAAGGTGTGTGTTGTATGTGCATGTCTGTGTGTTCACTTCCATTTATCTGCGCATGCTGTGATCCCTAGTGTTGTACCTGTTTGTGATGCTTGCTGACTTGAGCTATGTTCCCCCAAAGTCTTCTCCCTGTGTTCTCTGTGATGTGGGTGCATGGCACATTACTGGTCATCAGGGTGTCACCCATAGGTGTGTTTGCTGTCAGGGCTGAGTTTGTGTGCAGACGCAGATGGTTCACAGTCAGGTTTCCCCTTGGCACTTGTTGTTTGCCCCTGTCATGTGATTTTCAGTTCGTGTTATCTTTAAGTTATTGTGACACGTTGTGTGTGTGACTGCTGGCACTCCTCAGGGTCCGGGCTGCGATGTTGGTTGTTGTCTATGTGTGTTCTTTGTGGGTGACCTTGGCTTCTTCATTGGTGTGTGACTGTGGCTGGGATCCCATTGGTTGGTGTGGTATCGCCGTCATGTCCATGTACAGCGTAGTGTGCAGTGTGTCAGACATTCAGGAGTCTTGTTGAGTGGCCATGTGTGATGTGTTTCTGCACCTTGGTTCCCACCCACCACCCTGGAATAGTCATGGGTGCATGTGCAATGTCACCAGTGCATGTGTACTTCACTGCTGCACATTGTTGGAGGTCGAGGGGTGTGGTCTTGAGTGTGTGCAGATGGGAGTTGTTGCCCAGCTAGACCCCTGCCTCCATGTTGGCCTTGGCTTACTGGCCATGCTGATTGATTTGTGCTTGTGTCGGTGTGATGGTAGTTTGTTGCTCAGGACACATGACTGTGGTTCACAGTGTGAACCACATTCAGCTTTGTCATCAGAGTGGGATTTTTATGCAGCCAAGGGTCACCACATTGTGGGGGCCCTGGGGGTGGTGCTGTGGTGTGTCTGTGTCTTGCTGTGTCAGTTGTTGTTCCTACGTGCCTGTGTGACATGTGTGTTTTGTGCTCCCTCTCATCTGACAATGCCTGCTTGCCCACATAGGGGATTTGGATCCATGAGTTACCTTAGTGTGGCAGTGTATGCACATCTGTATGATTGGTATTCAGCTCTCCTCATGTGTTGTGTGGTTACCTGGGGACACTGGCACCCCCCCTCACCTGCTGTGTATGATGACAGTGTTGGTCTGCCTGTTTGTGTTTGTGCATCTGCACCACTGCATTGGCATATCTTGGGTGTGCCATTGGCTGTATGTTGTTTGGTGTGTTTCCCCTGCTGTCCCTGGGACTCCTAGGTCATCGGTCAGCACAGTGATCATGGTTTGTGTGTCCCATTGCTGCCATGGTATGGTATCTGTTCACCTCACATCTGCTGTCTCCACAGGATATCTGCATTTGTGTGCCCATTGGTGCAAATATGTGGTTCTGCATTCTGATGGTCACTTCTGTCATTGTGTCATTGATGAATGTTGACGGTGTCAGCCCCCATGGGTGTTGTTTGTCTGCACATGGCCAAAGGAATGTCTCATTTGCACTGCAGTATTTGGCTCACCCAATTTATGTTGCAATGGGACACATACACTACTTTGCCACAGATGAGTTTTTGGTTCTGTGACCAGGAATGATCCATGCAGTTTGGCAGTTGCAGCTCTTTCTTTGTCAACACTTACCTTTTGGTCACTGTGATGATGGGGGTGTAGACCCCATTGCCACAATAGTCAAAATGTGCTTCAGCTATGGACCCACACTTCCCTTTTGGTCACTGTGATGATGGGGGTTTAGACCCCATTGCCACAATGGTCAAAATGTGCTTCAGCTATGGACCCCACACTTCCCTTTTGGTCACTGTGATGATGGGGGTTTAGACCCCATTGCCACAATGGTCAAAATGTGCTTCAGCTATGGACCCCACACTTGCCTTTTGGTCACTGTGATGATGGGGGTTTAGACCCCATTGCCACAATGGTCAAAATGTGCTTCAGCTATGGACCCCACACTTGCCTTTTGGTCACTGTGATGATGGGGGTTTAGACCCCATTGCCACAATGGTCAAAATGTGCTTCAGCTATGGACCCACACTTGCCTTTTGGTCACTGTGATGATGGGGGTTTAGACCCCATTGCCACAATGGTCAAAATGTGCTTCAGCTATGGACCCCACACTTGCCTTTTGGTCACTGTGATGATGGGGGTTTAGACCCCATTGCCACAATGGTCAAAATGTGCTTCAGCTATGGACCCCACACTTGCCTTTTGGTCACTGTGATGATGGGGGTTTAGACCCCATTGCCACAATGGTCAAAATGTGCTTCAGCTATGGACCCCACACTTGCCTTTTGGTCACTGTGATGATGGGGGTTTAGGCCCCATTGCCACAATGGTCATGGGCTGCTTGCATTGTGGGTGCCACACACATATATGTGTGGCACATGTGCTAGGGGGTCACATTGTATGTTCAAAGTCATGTTCGGTGTTGTAGGCATTTGACACAGCCTACACACGCTTGTCATGGTGGTGGGGGGATGTCTTTATCTTGCATTCCCTAGGTTGTGGTGTGCTGGTTGTGTCATGCATTGTCCATCCTATGAGTGGGGGTGGTAGTAGTGGTAGGCATCCAGCCCCCCTGGGTGAGGGTGGTAGTCGTGGTAGGCATCCAGCCCCCTGGGTGAGGGTGGTAGTAGTGGTAGGCATCCAGCCCCCCTGGCTAAGGGTGGTAGTAGTGGTAGGCATCCAGCCCCCCTGGCTAAGGGTGGTAGTAGTGGTAGGCATCCAGCCCCCCTGGGTGAGGGTGGTAGTAGTGGTAGGCATCCAGCCCCCCTGGGTGAGGGTGGTAGTAGTGGTAGGCATCCTGCCCCCCTGGGTGAGGGTGGTAGTGGTGGTAGGCATCCAGCCCCCCTGGGTGAGGGTGCTAGTAGTGGTAGGCATCCAGCCCCCCTGGCTAAGGGTGGTAGTAGTGGTAGGCATCCAGCCCCCTGGCTAAGGGTGGTAGTAGTGGTAGGCATCCAGCCCCCCTGGCTAAGGGTGGTAGTAGTGGTAGGCATCCTGCCCCCCTGGGTGAGGGTGGTAGTGGTGGTAGGCATCCAGCCCCCCTGGGTGAGGGTGGTAGTAGTGGTAGGCATCCAGCCCCCCTGGCTAAGGGTGGTAGTAGTGGTAGGCATCCAGCCCCCTGGCTAAGGGTGGTAGTAGTGGTAGGCATCCAGCCCCCCTGGGTGAGGGTGGTAGTAGTGGTAGGCATCCTGCCCCCCTGGGTGAGGGTGGTAGTGGTGGTAGGCATCCAGCCCCCCTGGGTGAGGGTGCTAGTAGTGGTAGGCATCCAGCCCCCCTGGCTAAGGGTGGTAGTAGTGGTAGGCATCCAGCCCCCCTGGCTAAGGGTGGTAGTAGTGGTAGGCATCCTGCCCCCCTGGGTGAGGGTGGTAGTGGTGGTAGGCATCCAGCCCCCCTGGGTGAGGGTGGTAGTAGTGGTAGGCATCCAGCCCCCCTGGCTAAGGGTGGTAGTAGTGGTAGGCATCCAGCCCCCCTGGCTAAGGGTGGTAGTAGTGGTAGGCATCCAGCCCCCCTGGCTAAGGGTGGTAGTAGTGGTAGGCATCCAGCCCCCCTGGCTAAGGGTGGTAGTAGTGGTAGGCATCCAGCCCCCTGGGTGAGGGTGGTAGTAGTGGTAGGCATCCAGCCCCCCTGGCTAAGGGTGGTAGTAGTGGTAGGCATCCAGCCCCCTGGCTAAGGGTGGTAGTAGTGGTAGGCATCCAGCCCCCCTGGGTAGGGGTGGTGGTGCGCATTCAGGCCCCTGTGTGCATATGTGGCATTGGTGATGGGCATCCCGCCCCTATGGTGCTGCTGTTGCTGGTGTAAGTATATTCAGCATCCCCGTGTATGTGTGTGATGTGTCGTGTACGTGTTGTATGTGTTTTGTGGTTGGTGTCTGGCTTACCTTCTGCGCCGTACGCGTCCGTGCCTGTTCCGGTAGTAAATGTAGAATATTGGTATGATCGGGACGAAGGGATTCATGGTTGGTTCGTGGTCGTTCGTCCTTCTCGTTGCTTGGCGTCGTCCTCGCCGCTTCGCCTCGTCCTCGCCGCCCGCGTCGTCCTCGTCGGTGCCGTGTTCGTCTCGGAGCCGTGGATCGTGTTGTGGCGCGAATCGGAGCTTATGTGCGCCTCTCCCGGATGCTTTGACGTGCCGTGCGTAGCGACGGGTTCGGAGCATTCGGAAAGTGCATCGTACTTGTCCGGCCGGACGGGGCTGCATTTTTCCTTCCGTGCGACTCGATTCGGCGTTTCCGGATTCGCCTCGGTCGGAGAACAGGACCTGGTTTGGGTGAGTACGGCTCGGCCGGATTTTTTGCTGTTGTGCGCATCGTACTTGCTCGTTCGGTGTATTGTACGGATCGGTCGGGAAACAGGCTTTCGCATGGCTTTTTTCCCGACCGAATGGTATTGGGTGCGCTCCGACCGAGATCGGAATCGGCCCCTATGTTTCTGTTTTACGCACTCTAGCTGGATCTTGTGCTTTTGAAACCATTAACTATGAGCAAGTACTAAGGGATCAGATAATGATGAAAACTAAAAGCAAAAAAATTCAAGAAAGACTATGGATGGGCACGGAATCTTCTTTATGTGCTGTAGTAAATATCGCTAAAGGTATAGAGCAATCTGAAAAATTTGTTCGCGAAATTAGAGGCCAAGCAGTTAACGTAAATGACACTACATCTGAAGTCTCTTTAGTAAAGGATCAAATAGTTCAAAAAAAGTCTATTTCCTCATTTTCTAAGAAGGATTCATGTGTAAAAGACAACAAGTTTTTGGGGAAAAGAGCCCAAATAATTTGCTACAGATGTGGTAGTTTTGACCATGTTGGAAGTTACAAGGGGTGTCCAGCGTGGAACAGAATGTGTGTCAAATGTAAGAAAACGGGACATTTTGGTAAAGTTTGGAAATCAACCCAGAGAGTTAACTACATGACGCATGAAGAGGATGTATCTCCTGCAGAGTTTAATTCTATATCGTGTGTGGGTAATAGTAATTGCAAAGGCTTTCCCACGTGTACAGTGTTAATTGATAGTAAAGAAGTTTCAATGATGGTGGATTCGTGCGCATGGTATACTATTATCGGTAAAAGTGTATTTAATGAATTGTGGGGGGCGAAAGAGTTACTACTACCTGATATTCAACCTGGTGGTTACTCAGGTCATAAAATTGATCTTGAAGGTTTCATGTGGGCAGATTTAGAATTTAAGGGCAGAAGGACCAGGGGTAAAGTGTACATAGCCACCAAAGGGGTATCTATACTAGGGTGGCCTCACCAACAAGAAATGGGGATAAAGTTGGATCCTAATGCATCGCCACCTGTTTATGTTGTTACTTCTAACGATGAGGAAATAACAATGGGAATTAAAAACAGGTTTCCTAAATTGTTCAATGGTTCTCAGGGGAAATATAGGGATTTTAAGCACAGGATAATCCTCAAAGATGATGCAGTTCCCGTTAGACACAGAGTAAGGAATGTACCATTGGCATATCGTGAGAAACTCAAGGGGATGTTAGAAGATTTGGTTGCTGAAAACATTATTGAACCCATAGAATCTTCTCCATGGGTTTCTCCGGTTGTTTTATCCCTTAAGAGCAATGGGGATCTGCATTTATGTGTTGATCTTCGCAGTTTAAATAAAGAAATTTGGATTGACAGACATCCCTTACCCAACATACATGAGCTAATCTTAACACTGCTTCTGTGATTCAAAGACTCATGAAGGAGATCTTGGAGGGATGTTCTGGTGCGATTGCCTTCCAGGATGACATTTTAATTTTTGGAAAAGATTTTAAGGAACATGACAAGAATTTAGAAAATGTACTGAACTGTGAATAAAAAAAAAAGGTTTAACTTTAAAGTTTTCCAAATGCAAGTTCAAGCAAAGCAAGGTGGAATATTTGGGTCATGAGATCTCCAGAGAGGGTATTAAACCTAAATTAAATCACATTCAAAGTGTTTCTAATGCTCCTACACCTGAAAATAAAGAACAACTTTCTTCTTTTTTAGGGTTGACAGAATTTTACAGTAAATTTGTGCAAGATTATTCCACCAAGGTACATTCCTTAAGGATACTATTGAAAAAGAATGCAAAGTTCTTTTGGAACAAGGAACAACAATTAGCTTTTGACATTTAAAAAAAATAAATTGTAGATGCACCATTTTTGAGACCTTTTGTAATTGGCAAGGAATGTATTGTTGCTGTGGACGCTAGCAGTGTGGGTTTGGGCGCTGTCCTGTTGCAAAGGGACTATGGCGAATAACATGTTGTGTCCTACGCCTCTAGGATGTTACGTGGGGCAGAATGTAATTATTCTACTATCGAAAGAGAACTATTAGCATGTACTTGGGCAGTTCAACATTTTCGGCAATTTTTGTGGGGTACTAAATTTCGTTTAAGAACAGATCACAAGCCTTTGATTAATATGTTAGCAGCTGGGGGTGGAAGAACATTAACAGCTCGTTTGGCAAGATTGGCTGCTAAATTACAGGAGTATCAATGTGTCGTAGAGTATGTTCCTGGGCGTCTAAATGTTCATGCAGACTGCATGTCACGATTACCTTTGGCAAATGCACAGGAAGCTAACAATAATGAGGAAGATTGTGATGTGGCTTACACCATGGAAGATGTTCATTCTGGGTGTACGAATGCATGTTCATTTGGAATTATTTATGAGAGTGAGTGGAAGGATGCCATGGTGGAGGATAGTCGTTTGAGTGAGGTTGTGAAGTTTTTAAAAAAGGGGTGGCCGGAAGAGAGGAAATTAAGTGGTGAGCTGAGCTCATTTTTCAAAATTAGAGACGAATTTATGTTTTCACAGGGTATCATTATTAGAGGGGATAAAATTGTTCCTCCATGTAAACTTAGAGAAAAGATTGTAACTATGGCTCATGAGGGCCACATGGGCATGTCCAACACTAAAAGAAGGATAAGGGAATTTTACTGGTGACCTGGTGTTGATGGTATGGTTGATAAATGGGTTAGACAGTGCCTTCCCTGCTCCAAAAGTGACAAGTCGGTCAAACCATTGTCTGTTGAGATATCTCCCATTATGTACGCTCAAGGACCTTGGAGAAAACTAGGTATTGACATTATTGGTCCTCTAGGTTTTCCATCAAATAAAGAGGTCTATGCTTTAGTTCTAATAGATTACTTTTCTAAATGGCCTGAACTAAAGATTGTGGACAAAATAACATCTGCCCAGGTAATTGAATTTTTGAGTGATATTTTCTGTTGTGAAGGGTTGCCTGCAGAACTTATTTCTGACAATGGTCCGCAGTTTATTAGCAAGGAGTTTGATTTGTTTCTTGAAGGATGTGGTGTTGTACACAAAAGGGTGTCCAATTATAACCCACAAGCCAATGGTCAAGTGGAACGCTGTAACAGGGTTGTGAAAGAATCTATTCAGCTTGCCATTAAAAGTGGCATCGAATGGAAAAAAGCTTTACGGGCTACTTTGTTGTCATATCGCACATCCCCCAATTCTGTTACTGGTCTGTCTCCGTTTGAGATGTTACGGGGTAGGAAACCTGGATCAAAGCTCATGCCTTGGTGGTTGAAGGTAAAGAATTCTTATGACTCGGCTATGGATTTGTCTCAAGTTAGGGAGCGTGTTCATAGATATCAGGAAAGAATGAAGAATAGTTGTTCGGAGCATCAGTCCTCGGAATCTAAGATTAGAGTGGGGGATTTTGTCTGTGTTAAGTTAGGTGGGTCTTCTAATAGGAAATGATCCAAATGGTCAGATCCTGTTAAGGTGGTGGAAGTTTTCAGCAAGGCAGTGAGAGTAGATGGAGGTAAAATTTGGAATTTTAGACGTATATCTTTATGCAAATTTACAGTTTCCCAGCCTATTGCCACTAAATTCAATAGGGATGAGGATAGCTTTCCAAGCCATCTAGACATACAGTATGATTTGAAGTCTGGTTTGAATGTTTCGAATTTGTGTACCGGCAGTACTGATGTTGAATATAGTACGGTCCCCACTAGCAGTCATCATGACAATACTGAACAACATGGTAACAGTAACATTCCTGAAATTGATAGTCATGTGGTTGAATTGAGGAAAAGTTCTCGCATAAAGCATGTACCTGTTAAACTGAAAGATTTTGTTCAAATTTAATTGTGTTACATACATTTTGTTTCACTACTCTGTTTTTTATTTTTAATTATTCATTTTTTTTTTCAAAAGGGGGAAGGTGTGTGGTATTCCTATGTCGGAACATAGTATGAGAATGTTATGAGCATTCTATGGTGTGGGGTTCGAAGGACGGTTTGTGGGAGAGAAGGGAGAAGTTCTTTGCCTGCTGTGGTTGTTAAGCTGTTTTCTCCTAATAAACCTATTCCTGTTACTCAACTTGTGTCTAAGAAGATACTTCATTGATCAGTAAGTAAGGGGTGGTTTATTTTGAGCAAATTTCCCTTTTAACTTTCTAAGGATAGCAGTACCTGTTACGTGCTAGACAAAAACACTATGCAGTTCGAGCCACCAGCTAAATTTTTACAAAGCAAAGGGGAGCCTCCCATTTTGTGGATAAGATGGAAAAAGGAATTCCTTACTTATATGAGGGGCATAGATGGTGAACGAATGGGAGCTGAGCGGAAAAAGAGTATATTTTTGCATTGTCTAGGTTCAGAGTGCCAGGTGGTGTTCAGGACTTTACTTGAACCCAAGCCACCTAGTGTTCAAGGTGAAATGGATGTTTACAAAGAGGCAATCCTGAGGATGGATTTGAGATTTAAACCTACCACGAGTGTTGCGCTTAACAGATTCAAATTCTACACCAGGGCACAAAAGAAAGGCAAATCTTTTGATGTTTTTTTGACTGCACTAAGGGAATTATCAATGCATTGCAACTTTGGTCCTATGTCCAATGAATTGATTAGATACCAGATAATTGTACATGTAAAGAACAAAAAGACACAAGAGCAATTGTGGGTCATGAGGGTCCCAAACTACAAGAGGCAATTTCCAATGCGAAAGCGTTGGAGCAGTCAGAGAAGTGGATGTCCACTGTAAAAAGTGCTAGCTTGCATGTGGCGAATGTTGAGGATGTGTATGCAGTGAGACGTTCAGATGTGGCGAAGCCTTCAGATGAATATCGTCCTGATAAGTTGTTGACAAGTGCCAGTGGGACACGTGCGAGCAGTATGGAGGGGTGTAAGGAGATGGGACAGGTCAGATAAGTTTGGTGTTTTTTTTTACGTTTTTAATATTTATTGAGGGTTTAAACCATCCGGCAACAGGAAATCTGTACAGATACATCAACATTCCAACATTGCATAATCTCAAGAAACAATAGAGCCATATGTTAGAACTTTTCCTGTAGGTAGCAAAAATAATAGTAAATTAGAAAATCACATATAAAGTGAACAGGGCCTGGAGGGCTAGACCGAAGATATCAACAGTGAATATCTGCATCAAAACTCTGTACAGTGCGTTTAGCAGATGAAAGTCCTCATAAACTAATCCTCAAAAATTAACGTAACAAACTAACCCTCCCACCCACCCACCCTCCCTCCCAGGTCACATACATAAAATTCTTCGACTGTGTCTTATGGTACGGCATCTGACTGCATCTAAGCGCAGGGGATTACGTTATACTTATCAAGGGAGTGCCCGACTGCCGCCCCCCCCTCAGTATCATCTTGGTCTATGTGTGTTTCCTCCGACATCTGCGTTACATCGGCCCTCTCCAGAGCGATCGCAGATATCAGAGTGTACCACGCTCTGGCATCGTCCTCCAATTTCTCATCCCTCCTAACCCTCCGCATTCGGACTAATTCCGCCGTTGCCCACTCTTGTAGATCTTTGGCCCAAAATTCCACCCTAGGGGCCCGGGAGCTCATCCAGTGAATTGCTATTCTTCTTTTGGCGAGTACCAGTCCCAGTTGGAGAAATCTACGGGTAAGTTTCTTCCCCTTGGGGCAGGGGAGAAGACTCAACAGTGTCTCCTTGATGGACTGGGGTAGCGTCCAACCCGAGACTGATCGCAAACGGTCCAATATGGCGGTCCAAAATGAGTGCAGCTCTGGGCACTCCCACACCATGTGTAAGAAGGGGGCGTCATTATAGCCACAGCGGGGGCAAGAAGAGAGGCGATCAGGGTATATTTTATGAAGCACTCATGGGGTCAAATAGGTTTGGTGAATAACATTAAATTGAATAAGTTTAAATCTAGTATTAGAACTAATTTGTTTAACCCCTTCGTGTACCCTTTTCCATTCAGGAGCCGTGAGGGGTGTTTCCAATGCTTCATCCCATCTAGCCTGGATCGGAAGCGGGTGGACAGTGAGATCCGTCCGTAGTGCCCGGTAGATATGAGAGACTAGTCTACGGCCCCCAGCCAAAGTCACAAGGGCCTGAAGGGTGGCGGTTACAGGCGGTTCCTCAGGGAACATCGGCCAGATGTCCCTTGCCACTGCTGAGAGTTTTGCATATTGGAGGTATTGACCTCTGCCCAGGTCAAATGTGGATTCTGCCTCCTCCCTAGTGAGGAACTGCTGATTCAGATATAGATCGCCCATCATCGTACAGCCTCCCTCCACCCATCTGGAGACGGACATAACTCGGCTAATTTGTCCGAACGGGACAACCGCCCACAGCGGGGCCTCCGGAGCGTAGGGCGCCTGCGTATCGCCACTTTAATCGCAGTTTCCCAGGTGGAGGCCACATGTCTCGCAATATTTGGGAGTTGCACAGGTATTCGAGAGCCCATCATCAAAAGGTCCGGGAGTGGGATATCCTGGTGAGTACCCCTCAGCAATTGTTTCTCCCAGTTATCATTTTCATCGAGCCAGTGTACGGCATGTTGGAGCTGCGCTGCCATATAATAAAAATTTAGACGTGGAACCTCCAGTCCCCCCGCCTCCCAAGTTCTCTGTAATGTCTGCAGCCCCACCCTCTTCCGGTTAGTACCCCATAAAAGATCAGTCAATAGGCGGTCCAACTGGAGAAAGTACTAGATAAGTTTGGTGTTTGTTACAGATGTGGAAGTGGTGCGCATATTGCTTCATACGCGGGTTGTCCTGCTATTAACAAGGAATGCGTAAAGTGTGGACATGTAAGTAATTTTGCACGCTTTTGCAGGAACCTTAGAAAGAATGTTGGTCAAGCCTGTGGTAAGGTATCATGTACTGTTGAGTCAGAAGTTATCAAGTCTGGATGTGAATGTGGTAAATTATGTGAAAACAGTAAAGGTATTGTGTTATCTATTCAAGGGTGCGAAACAGACTCCATGGTAGATTCCATGGAGCAAGTAGTTGAGAGTTCGCCCAAATGTGTGCTACGTGTGTCGGGATAAGATCTAGATCTCATGGCAGATTCTGGGTCTCGGGTGATTATCAATCGTAAGTATTGTCAAGAATCATTCAGCAAATTATTTGATTTGGAACAGTTGCAACCTTCAGACATCGTGGCTGAGAGTTTTGACGGTTCTACTATCAACATGGACAGGTTTATATGTGTCAAGCTGGAGTTTAAAGGTATATGTGTGCAAGTCAAATTGTATGTAGCTGTGAAAGGTGTGAATGCATTAGGTCAGAGAGACCAGTGGAAGTTGGAAATAATGTTGAATCTGTGTTATAAGGATCCTGTTTTATTAAGTGATGAGGTGAATGAAGAGCAGGTGTTATCCATTGATGACAGAAGTGGTGAGAGACTGATGAAAGAACATTTTAAGAATGTATTTTCTGAAAGTTAAGGAAAATTACGTGATTTTGTGCACAAAATCAGGTTGAAAGGCAATGTTCTACCTGTGTGAAGCATAAGTTACCAGGTGTTCCTATAAATGTGAGGGATGAATTGAGAGACATGCTCAACGGCTTGGTTAGTGATGGTATAATTGAAGTGATTAAAGCTGCGGAATGGGTTTCTCCCATTGTTTTAGCATGTAAGGCTGATCAAAAATTGAGGCTGTTCGTGGATTTGAGGGCACTGAATGCAAATTTGATAACTGATTGCTACCCTTTGCCCAAATCAATGAGGTAGTGTCGATGTTGGAGGGTGCGAAGATTTTTACTGGACTTTAGGTCCGCGTATCACCTGATCAAGTTGGCTGAGGAACCTAGACACCTTACAGTGTTCATTACACCTCAAGAGTTGTATCAATCCACCAGGATGCCGTTCGGCCTAGCTTCAGCGTCTTCCGTCTTCCAGAGGGCGATGTTCCACATTTTCAGAGACATTGATCAGTTTGTTAAATGTTTTCAAGATGACAGTTTAATATTTTCTAGGAATGAAGGAGAACATCTGTGGCATATGATTGAAGTGTGTAACAGGTTGGAAAAACATTGTTTGACACTTAAAGGGCACAAATGCAAAATGTTTAAGAGGTCAGTAGAGTACCTGGGTCATGCCCTATCAGGTGATGGGGTAGGTGCCCAAGAAATCTAATGTTGAAGCTATTGTAGATCCTCCTGCCCCTACCGGCATGTGTGAATACTACAGTAAGTTTATAGAAAAATGTAAAACCAAAATGGAGCCTCTAAGAGCACTGTTGAGAAGCAATGTCATTTATGAGTGGTCAGATCTACAACAGGTAGCATTTAGTAACATAAAACAGGACATAGTGAAGGCACCCATGTTGAAACCGTGCTCTATGAAGAAGGAGTGCTTGATTACTGTTGATGCAAGTTTGTACGGAGTTGGTGGTGTGTTATCCCAGAGGAGTGGCAGAGAAGAGTGGAATGTTTGGTTTACCTCTCATACTCTTAATGATATGGAGCGTAAGTATGCAGTTATTAAGAGGGAATTGCTCGCTTGTGTGTGGGGAATTGAGCATTTCAGGAACTATGGGGCCTATTAGCATGGCGGGCGGATCGCCACCGCCCGACCGGCGGTGGCGATCCGCCCGCCAAAACACCCCACTGGACGGCCTTTTACCCCCGTCACATTAGCATGGCGGGGGTACCGCGTGGACGGAAAGGCCGTCCGCCGCTTCTCACCGGTAGGCAATCGTCACGATTGCCTACCGGGCGGAAAGGCCTATAATATGTTGGCGGTGCCTTGCAGGCACCGCCATCCATATTATGATGTGGGCGGTGTCATGCCTTTCCATGGCGGAGACTCCGCCATGGAAAGGCATGCGGTTTTCGCATCGGGGGCCTGCAACGGGCCCCCAGGGGGGTGGGGGGGTGGGGGGCTGCACCAATATTGGCATGGACAAGGTGGCAGGCACCGCGCGGTGCCTGTCACGTTGTGCATGCCAATGCACAACATGCATATATTGCATTGTGTCGGGTGCTGCTTACAGCACCGCCCGCCGCAATTCAATATATGCGGGATGCCACCGTGGTGGTGGCATCCTAACTGCTAGTGCGGGACCGCCGCACCTCTTGCGGGCGGTCCCGTTTGCCATTGCAGTGGCGGGCGGACACAGTCCGCCCGCCATCGTAATAGACCCCTATGTTTGGGGCAGTACATTTGTGTTGCGAACAGACCAGAAGCCGTTGGTGAACATTTTAGCTCCTGGTGGTGGTTTGAGTTCCAAGGCACAGATTGCAAGACTCATCTTGAGACTTCAAGAATACACTTTCAGGACTGAATAAGTCCCCAGAAAGAGAAACATGACTGCTAATTTTCTGTCACTCTTCCCTGTCAGCAAAGTGATGTGAGTATAGGAGGAGAATATGAGACGATGGCTACCATTAAGGATGTCATGACTGGGGAATTTGAAGAGATTTCAGAGGAATTTTGGAAGGATTGTGAGAGGACAAATGATGTGTGGCAAGAGACAAAAAATGTGTTTTGGAAGGGTGGCCCAAAAGGAGATAAGTCAGGCCTGAGATGCTGTCTATGTATAATGTGGCGCAGTAATTGGAAACAGGGATCTGTTGTTCAAAGGTGAAAAATGCGAACCTCCCAAAAGGATGCAAGATATTATTCTCAGGTTAGCACATAAGGGACATCCTGGTATGTCCACTATGAAACGGTTGTTGCGTGTCCATTTCTGGTGGCTGGGCATGGACAGAGTGATAGATCAGACGGTGAGGGAGTGCGACTTGTACGCTTCCAGTGAAAAGATGTTAAGAACAAGTACGCCTCCTTTGAAAAGTGTTCAATGGCCAGAATTACAGTGGCAAAAGGTGGCTTTCAATATTTCTGGACCATTTAATTTGCTTCCTGCATTTGTACAGTTTGCTTTAGTATTAGTTGATTATCATTCAAAATGGCCAGAAGTCAAATTAATTTTGCAGGCCACCAAAAGTGTAGTTATTCAACTTCTCAAAGAAGTTTTGGCTAGGAAAGGTTGTCCTTCCACCCTTGTAACTGACAATGGAGTACAACTTACGTCTATGGAAATAGATGCATTCCTTAATCATTATAAAATTAAACATGTGACTACTGCACTGTACGAACTCCATGAAAACGGTCAAGTGGAAAGTTGTAACCGTGTGCTTAAGGGGTACGTGGTGGAAGCACATAGTCAAGGAGGTGATTGGAAAAATACTTTGAGGGAAAGATTGTGGCTGTACCACATAACTCTGCACACTATTACTGAGATTAGTCCTTTCAAGTTGTTGAAAGGTAGGGATCCTGCATCCAATTTGTGTCCTTGGTGGTTTAAGGCAAGATGGGGAGGAGATGAAGAGGGCTGCTGTGTTAAGGAAATAGCAGAAAGAGTAAAGAGGAAGCAAAGCAGGACCAAGGAGTGGTATGATAGAAACTAGAAGACTAAGCCACATGGAATTACAGTTGGGGACTGGGTGAGAGTTTTAAAGCCAGGTGCTTCCAAATTTGGAAAGGCCATGAGGGTTCAAAAATCATTTACCAATTGTGTTAATACCCAGGATGGCAAGGTATTGAATGTAAGAAAAATTGCCAAATGCAGGATTTTATCACAATGTAAAGGTTGGTGAGAATGAGACTGAAGGGGATTTCATGTTGAGGTTTAAGGGCAGGAATTTGGAAAAAGATCAAAATAGTAATAATAGTGATTACTGTGGGATGTCTCACATTAGTGAAGGTTCTGTAGCTTACCAGGTCAAAAGAACTAGTAGGACCCATCAACCACCTGCAAGGTATGTTGATTTTGTTAAATTATTATTGTACATACTATTTCATATCCGCATTATATATAAGTTCTTACAGTTTTGTTTTTATGTTACTTTGTTTAATAAGGGAGATGTGTTGTATTTCTCACGTCATCGCCTGCACGTACTGTGTTTCTTTTTGTGCAGTGTTCTGTATTCCATACGAATGTTGACTATGGAATGCGGGACACTCTGCAGTTGAATTTGCAGTCACCTTCATGGTGGACGCATTGCTGTGCTGCTTGGATTAAACTTCTTAGATTATCTTCAGTTGGATTTCTTACATTGCAACAACACCATCCAACATGGAAGTGAAGGTAAAAATTCTCCACTGCCATAGTGGACTACTTCCATCCTATTTAGAGGTTTGTGATGGTCTGGTGGACATTTCTATGACTTCAGAGAAGCTGCGGACTAACGAGCTTCTCTTGAATGTTTTCTGAGTGGCCACCATGCTTCATACAGGAGCTCAGCAAAATGTTTGTGTTTCAAAAACAAACTATTAAGGCTGGAGTTAATTTCTATAAAACAAAAACATATGACACAATGGGAAGATTTGTCCCAGGAAGTGGGGATCATTATTCTTTTTTTCTCTCAGGGACCATCAGACTTTTGTGGTAGTCCCAAAGAGAAAAAAAGTACATCAGACTATCCACCCTAACTACGACAGACAGTTTGATGTACTTACAGTGACGACTCCAAATCTGTCAGTCCATCAGTGTAAAGTTTCTGCCGGTAGAGCCAGTGGAGGCACCGCTTGCAGAAACATGAAAGTCCACCTGACTTTATATAGAGTGGATGGACCATCAGTTTGTAAACAAGATACTCTGCCACTTTTGTTGTGGAGTACTCTGTCTGCCAAACTCGAAATCGGGCCCTTAACCCTTGTAAAACAACCAATGCCTGCGACCCATCCCTGCTATTCTCCCATCCCTGTTTCATTCCCACTCCAGTGGAGATGAGATTGAGGAAAACAAAAGTGAGCAGCAAAAGATAAGGTACGTGACAAGGCCTTTTTGGGGGAACCACAGCACTGTAAACACAGGGTGCGAGGGTTGCTATAGAGCAAAGGAATGGAAGTAAAGACAGGGAATGGGTGAACAGAGATGGAAGAAGGAGAAAGAGAGAAGGCAGAAGAGGCCAATTATATATATGTATGCGTGTGGTATTTATATTGTATGCATATATGTCATAGTAATTTATATGTGATTTTATATTGTATATTTCTATTGTAATGAATGACCATTTTAGACAGTGTAGAGCTACATTTTATATTACATATACTTCACTTGGCTCATAAAGCCATAATACCTGAGTTCGCAGATCTGTATTTCGCAGCTGGATTATGGATGCACCCCATTCCACCTTTTACACAGGCTGGACTAGGTCAGTATAATTCTACAATGTATTGCAAGTCGAAGTATCACATTGCAGTACAGATCACATTTGAACCCAATCATATGTTGTTTTCCAAACTAATTGGATAATGTACTGTCAGCAACAGCATGACATGAGCTTGTGTTTATTTCCATAAAATGTGCGTGCATGCTTAAACTGCTGTGTGTGAAAGTCCAGAGATTAAAGAATATGATGTTGAAGTTGTTTCACTTCTAGACCAATGCCAGGCCACATCATGTAGATGCATACTCATTCTCAAACTACTGTAATGAGTTTGACAGACCAGTCTAGGAGAAATCTCGAATCTAAGCTTTCCTGTATAATGGACTTCCACACTCAGTAATCTGGACATGCTTGAATGTCATATGTAAGGGAAGGGGGGCCATGTCTAGACCAAGTCTTTTCCAACTCACGAACATGTACACTCTTTTTCAGACTCTTGAGTTTGACAGTCTGTTCTAGAGGAAATCTTAGTCAGTTCTGCGGGGCTATTCACAAAGGTAAACTACACTTGTGAGTAATTTCCACATGTAACTTTACTCTTACACTTTTGAGTAACTATACTACTTTTGGCACTTCACAAATCTGAATGTGAAGTTACTCAAAAATGTAGAATTAAACGTCTCCACCCCTGAAAAATGGTGTGGAGGTCCAGTTAGGTCTGTAAGTTACTACTATAAAACAAATAGTAGTAAGTCCAGCACCACACATGGCCAATCACTGGTACTGTGCAACACCCAACCAATGAAAATAATGGAGGCAGATACTTAAATATAAACCCCATACAAAATAATATAAAATTAAATTCAATGACTTAAAATAGCTAAAAAAACAAATATATATAACTTAATCTTTACGGGAAAAAATACACATATTTTTATGTAATTATAAATATTGTATTAACTCTGTTTGCATTTAAATATTTATGCAACAACGTATTTTATTAAAACATAATACAATTACTTTTAAGTAACTCTATACATCTATTTTGATATTTATTAATTCATAATAACAAAATAATGTTTTACTTGATGCAAAAATTTATTTTTTAATTTAAACTTGAGAAAAATATCTCTAATATAATTTAATATATTTAAAATTATCTTATTTTTAGTTTATAATTTAGTTAATACTGCTGTAGCAGCTTTTCTTTATTTTACATTCATAATAAATATGTAATGTTCATTTACATTAATATTTAACATAAAAATATTTTTACAAACTTTTTCTGAGTTTCATAAACTTTTGTTTTTCTTTTTCATGTACTTTAGCATACAGAAATCTCTGCCAATAGGGTGAAGATCTCCCTGTGGTAAAGTATAGGGTAGTTTTCCCTATCTTTTACCACACAGAGGTCTCCGTCCTGACTGTGGACTCTTGCTAAAGTAAAGTATAGGGAAAAGTAACAGAGTTAATTCAACTTGGAAAATGTTTGTAAGAATACGTTATGTTATATATTAATGTAAATTATTTCAATATATTTATTTCAAATGTAGAACCAATGAAAAAAGCTACAGCACTGTTAACTAAATGTTGGAATAAATCTATATTTAATGTAAATATATTAAATTAAAATGATCATTGTGATGTTTAAGTTACAAAACAATATATTCCCACCAGGCGTGAATAAAATACTACTTTTTATGCATGGATAATTAATAGAAGTGGTGCATAGAATTAGTTAAAAGTTACTAAATATCTTTAATACTGTTGAATGTTGCATTCATTTTTAAATGCAAAAAAGTCATCAAAATATTTTATAATTACATTTAAAATGTGTACTTGTTTGATATATGTTGAACATTAAATGATATTTATTTATATTGTTTTCTATTGAAATTAATTTAATGTAATTTAATTTAACATTATTTCCTGTGGGGTTCTATTTTAAGCCCTTAACTCCATTGATTTCTATGGGAGGGTGTTGCAGTACCAGGCTATGGGTGGTGCTGCACTTAATTCAGCTCTCAACTGGAGTAATTTACTTCCATTTGGGTCCCTTTTTGGCTGTAGGATCTATAGACATGCAGTTTGCGGATAGGAATGGGCTTACTCTTTTGTGAGTGAGCACACGTCCCTCCAAAAACCCCTCTCTGACCCTTCCTTAACCCCTCATTAATCCTCCCTATTCCCTTCCATTTGAGTAGTAAGCATTCCCCATTTTCCAGCCACTCCCTCTGTCCCTCCCACACTTACTACTAAAACTTATAATTATATGTGCAGAGATGCTGCAGTTGGGGCGGGATCTCCGCACAGAAAAGGAGAAGAGAAGGAGGCATAAACTCCATATGTGAGTTTATGAATAGCATTTTATAGTATGTACTATAAAATGCAGTTTGTGATTTGGCCTCATGATATATATGTGTTGCCACTTCTAGACCCAGGCCACTCCACATGATATGTCAGCAGTGCTAGCTCTAGATCTAGGTCACTTCACATGATATGCACTTTTCCACTGGCATAACAGTGATAATTTGTGGCATATTGTGAAGATCTATCACATTTTGTTTCCCACTTTGGTGCCTGTTACTCAATTAATACTGATCAGGATATACTAGTTGCAGTTCTTGGCACATTCTGGCCTTTACAGCATGTACCACAATGGTGCTCACCCCTGTCTAAATATGGTCCCTGTTACAGCGATGGAACCTCTTTGTATATTGAGGAATATATGATGTGCCTGTGTCCACCCTTGTTATATTGCTGGCCATGGAATAATGGTGGTGATTTTTGGCATGTAGTGTGCCCATTGCACTATGCTCACACCCTGTGCATAATGTGTGATCTCATATAGTGGTGGTAATTTATGGTCCATTGTGGACCTCTAAAAAAATTTGATGACCACCCCTGATAAAATGTTGACCCTGGCATAAAGATGATAATTGTGTTCATACTGTGGACATACATGACACGTGCCACAATGATGCTCAGTCCTGCCATGTATTAGATATTCCATTCAGGGGATAGGACTCTTCACACTACTCACGCACACATACAAAAGTAGGAGGTGACAATAAACATAAATAGGAATAATTGTATTGAACAAACTAATTCAATTTATTATTTAACTCATCTGTGTTTTTGTTTTACTGACATCAAAAGGCGATCACTGGCTGTACAAAAGAAGCATATTACATTTTAATCCTGAAGATTTAAATAAGCTTACAATGTACCAAGAGATGTTCACCAGGCTTGAGCCATTCTAATTTATTTTTCTCGAAAATACTCCGGTTTACTGACAGAATATCGACACCTAAAATATCCCGAACCACAATATTGAGTTTTAAATCTCAATATCAAAAATATCGACATCCTATATTTATAATGGTAAGTACAAAAATATCGATGTCAAAAATATAGTTCTACAAAATATCGTTTTTAATATATATAAAATAAAATAATAAATATTAAATATATTAGATAATAACATTAAGTTAAAAAAATTAATTCGATTTACTATACATTTTAACAGATATAATATATAAACTTAATTAAAAAAAGTTAAACACAAAATAATTAATATATGTTTACTTTAAAACCATTAATAAACTATTAATTTTAATGTATTTTATCATTTTAAAATTATATAAAAATTTAACAAATAAATATATATATATACATATACCAATAACATAAAATCTAATAAAAAAACATTCTATTACAAATTAAAACATCAAACTATTTACAAATCTTTAAACTTAAATTTCCCACTCCAGTCAGTGCAACAGTAGGGAAAGTGTTGGATAGCGGAGGGATACAATTTTCTATTCCCACTCCAGTCAGTGCAACAGTAGGGAAAGTGTTGGATAGCCGAGGGGCAAAAATTACTATTCCCACTCCAATGAGTGCAACAGTAGGGAAAGTGTTGGATAGCCGAGGGGTAAAAATGACTATTCCCACTCCAATGAGTGCAACAGTAGGGAAAGTGTTAGATAGCCGGGTAAAAATTACTATTCCCACTCCAGTGAGTACAACAGTAGGGAAATTGTTGGATAGCAGAGGGATACAATGTACTACTCCCACTCCAGTCAGTGCAACAGTAGGGAAAGTGTTGGATAGCGGAGGGGTAAAAATTACTATTACCACTCCAATGAGTGCAACAGTAGGGAAAGTGTTGGATAGCGGAGGGGTAAAAATTACTATTCCCACTCCAATGAGAGCAACAGTAGGGAAAGTGTTGGATAGTGGAGTGATAACATTTACTATTGCCACTCCAGTCGGTGCAACAATAGGGAAAGTGTTGGATTGCGGAGGGGTAAAAATTTGTATTCCCACTCCAGTCAGTTCAAAATTAAAAACAAACAAAATATCAACAACAACAAAATATATATTTAAAAAATAAAATAAAAAAAATATATATAAATATGTTACAAATTAAAATATAAATATATTTAATTTTAAAAATAAAAAAAATAAAAAACATATATCTTGCTAGGAAAGCCCTCCGTATGACTCAGATCCGGAGGGTTTTCCGAGCGAGACGTGCTCCTGAAGTCCGACTGAACGAGTACGATGCAGCCGTATGCTGACGGACTCGGTTCGCTCGGACTCCCATTGAACTCTATGGGAGCCTGTGTACAGACGCGTACACAGGCTCCCATGGCAGAAAAGGGGTGGGTGGGGAAAAGCGTACACCCTGTGGCGGGCACCTCATGTTGCCTGTCACACTGTGCATGCCTGGATCGGGGGGACCCACTGGCACACCCCAGTGACAGTATTGGAGGACCCCGGGTGCAGGGGGGCCTGCTACAGCCCCTTGAAGTATGCTTCCGACAGACGTTTCGTCTCGCTGAGACCAAGGCGAAGCAGCGGTCCGAATCGTGCATTGTGCTCGCTCGGTCGGAAATCGGCTCCATTGCGCGGCACAAACGAGACTTACGAAGCGGTTCGGGTCCGGGAAACGATTCGGTTGGCGCTTACGCGATCTTCGCATCGTACTTGGTTGTCCAGACCTGTGTACGATTTGGTCATAAATAAGGGCTACGAATCGGATCCAGTAAAGCCAAATCCGATTCGGAGGCCTTCCGAACGACATCGGAATCAGGCCCATAATGTTAAATACATATGACAAATACCTACAAATATTATATTAAATAAAACAAAAAAAAATGATTTTCAAACAAGTATTTTTATTTAAAATTATTTAGAAACAAAAACATTATTACATACATTTAGTTTATTTACTTCCTACCCCATAACACCACACAATTCACAAACCACATCTAAATTAAATAAAAATGTACTTCCAAAATTAACATAATTAATTATCAATTAAAGAAATGTTAATAATTTAAAAAACAAATTAAAACACATAAAATGTATTAACTTCCTACCCTTTACCCCTATAATCCCCCCAACACACGGCTAAAATTAAACTGTAAAAAAATGAATTACACGATTAAAATGTATTTGCAATTAAAAAACCAATAGTATTTAACAACTAATTATAAAGTAAGTAAAATTAATTTACTCCCCGCCCTTTACCCCTATAAAACCAAAACCCACACACAAAAAAATAAACAAGTACCCTATTTAATTATCAATTAATTAATAATAATTATCAACTAATTATTAATTAATTAAACAGAAATTACTTCCCACCCTTTCCCCTATAAATCCCTCAACCCACACCTAAATTCAATTACACAATTTCCATATTTAATCTTCAATTAATTAATAATAATTAACAACTCATTATTAATTAATTAAACATAAATGACTTCCCACTGTTTACCTCTATAAACCCCACATTCCGCACCTAAAATTAATTACACAATTACCGTAATTAATTAATTAATATTAATTAACAACCAATTAATAAATAATTAAAAATAAATTACTTCCACTATTAACACTATAAAATCTCAATTAAATAAATATTAATAAATGAAAAATTATCATTAATTTGTTATAATTAAATTACTTCCCACTCTATTCCCCTATAAACCCACAACCTGCTACGGAACTAAAAAACGCAAAATGTAATAAAAATAAAAGTGATAACTACTAAAAATGTAAACACATATATCAAAAAACATAAACAATACTTATACAAAAAAAATACATTTCATACATTTAAAATCTATACTAAAATACATAACACTAATTAAAAGATCAATATTTCAAACAACTATATTTTTGAAAACGATATTAATGACATATATATTTAAAAACACTATTTCTTACCTTAAAATCGATATTCTTGACCACGATAATCTTGCTGTCGATATTTCTGTGTCACGATATTTACAACTCGATATTTGTGTAAGTTGACATTTCCAACTCGATATTTTGTCTGCATATCAATACTCCATTTCACCGAAAATATACATAATTACAAAGAGATTTGAAAATGTAAGATCAAGACATACATGCAAATGGCTTGATTTATGGATGTGCATTAACATTTGCTTTCACATTACTCATGTTAAAGTAATGTGACACAGTATGGTGTAATCTTACGTGTGAGTAAATTTGATCCAGTGACAGACTGGGGTACTAAAATCAGCCCTGGCAAAAATGCTCAAACCAGCCCCGTTCTCTTTGTCTTCTTGTGCTCTCTATCTTTCCATCTATCTATTCTCTTCCTCCTTCTCTTCTCTCTCGTCTCCCTCTCTGAACCCATTCTCTTTACCTTCCTCCACCCTCCCTCTCTTTCTCTCTTTCAAACCCTCCATGCCTGCTGCAATTAACCTCGGGGAGTTAGGGGAAGTAACAGAGGTATCAGGGGCTGCCTTGGGCTTTCAAAACGGGACTCAAATGGCCCTAGCTCACTAGGAAAATGCCCAGTGGAATAAAAAGCCTGTTCGGTCCTGTACTGATCCCATCTGTAGAGAGTGGGCTTCCAGGACAAGGATGAACTGGAAAGTTTATGCACACTAACAAATATGTACATTTGTGGGTATAAACAAACTTTTTCTCAGCCCCTACCCACTCCTAAAAGAATTGGAGATGTACTCGTGCCAGGGCAGAAGAACATCTGTTTCTAGCATAAGGATGGAAAGAGATCATTCTCAAAATTGGTGGTGGTGCATGGGAATAGGTTTCTCTTTTGGGAACAATACTTTACCTGTGGAGAAAAAAACAGAGGCACATGCACTGTGGTGTTTTCCTGTGCATAATTTTGCACTATCTACAATTAGGCCAGTGTAAATGCTTACTCCTTTAACAACTTTCAAGTAGAAATCCAAGAATTCTTTCAGAGTTGCAGAAATTCGAAAATCAACACCGAGTCTAAGCGCTAACCTACGAGTGTAGATTTTCAAATTTCTTTTTTGAAATGGGCTATAAATGTCATTGTGAAATGTTATGCTATATTATGGTATTTCAACGGACTTTCAGGGGAATAAAGGAATGAAATAACAATCTCAGGGCTGTCTTTGGCCATGATGGCTCCCAGTGCAACCATCTTTATTGATGCCACACCCCAATACCTCTTTCTTCACGGATTACCTCACTACAAACCTCTAACCGTGTTCCCCATCCCTCGATAGTCTCTCTCTTGCATGTATTTAATTTCTTTTATACTGTTAATCATCCCAATGTATGGTGTCCGAACACTTTGCAACATGCATATATGTGCATATTATGCAGAGACAATGAGTCCTATAAGCGTGTAAATCAAGTTATACGACATGTTATCTTAGACAATGAGGACTAAGAGGTTTTGGAGTCACAAGTCATCCATACTGTAGGCATTACATGTTACGGGTGCTTGGTCTGGAGAAACACGAATTTAGGACTTCAAACATAACACAGTGGTTAGGATTGTCTTTACTAATAAGAATTTATAACTATCCAAAGGAATCCTTTTTAGCATCCATAGAACAACAAAAGATTGGGGGGGGCAATGAAGTTTTAAACCAATTCCTTGCAGTTTGCATGCTGCTGTTTGATTCTGGTTCATAGCTTACTGTTCTATATTAGAATTAGAATTCATAGGATTCTGTAATCCCTGTATAAATGCCAGTATCTCATTTTTTCATAATCATTGACGAGCGTCCAGTTGCCGATTATAAGGAAAAGATGTCAGAACTCAACTATTATTAGTTAATACTTTTTAAAGAAACAAAAACTGAACATTGCTTTTCTTTCTTCTGATCCATTTTTCTATCTTACAATGAAAAGCAGAGAGAACATGTTTCATTTTTCACCCCATAGACAGAGTACAGTTAGAATCTTTCTGCATGTTTCTATGCATTCTGAGCCACAGCAGCTTTTATTTATTTATTTTTAAATACTGACTTGTATTGAACTGCTTCTAAAATCTGTTTGCAACAAATATCTAAAAGGTTTTTGATGCGTTTAATTTTGCACTAGAGGTTTTATTTTTATTCTTCATGTTTGCAAACATGCTCACTATTTCACATGAAAGAGCTACACACCAAGGTTTTAAGTGGTTTGGGAGAAAGTTAATGGTGTGACCATGTATTATATAGGAAAATTACCCCTGGTGTAAATGATAAGGATATTGCAAGACACCTCTGAGTTCCATTACCTTATAAAGGAACTCGACCTTCGGCCTCATTCCTGTATATGGTTACGAAACTCATCGGTGACTTGTAATAACCTTATAATGTTCGCCAGAGGGTGGTTTATCCCATATATAACTTATGAACTGCAGACAACAAAAGGATCTCTGTGAAAAAAGCAGTAACCCACAGAGCTATATAGCTGAAAATACAATTCTGTGATCTGCATGTGAGACGCTGTGCTCTGCAAAAGGCACATTATCCCACTGTGCTAGTTTATGACAAGTCAAAACTGTCACTAGACAAAAACACAATCTCTCCAGCAATTACACTATCACCAGACTTATCTTGACATTTTTATCATCCCCTGGAAATTGCTGGGCACACAAGGAACTCACCAGCAGGTGCCTTTAAACCCATAAGAAGTATCAAAGTGGTACCAGTCGCAAACCGGTTGAAAGCAAAAAAACAATGACCCCTCTGCCGTGGAGATCAAGTTTTCGCTTCCCCTTACGACCAGGTTTTGCCTGGCGGCAAAGGACAGTGAAAACTGACAATTTGACTGCCCACTCTAAGTCAGGCAGGTGGTCAAATGGCAAAACCTCTTACAGCCCTTACTCCGTCGAGCTGTCGGCGGTGTATGTTAGCGGAAGAGATGGCGTAGTCTCCGAAGCTGACATACTCCAATTCTGCCTGACTCTAAATTAGACGGGTGAACTTCAGTTATGTGGAGAGAGTACTCCATTGGTTTTGCAACAGAGTACCCTCTCTACCAAACTCTAAATCAGGGCCTAAGAACCTACACGCATTACAAATATAGAATTGATTACATAAGCAGATTATCATACATTTGTCCGTCCTCACTTAAACTTGTATATATAGGGTAGCTGAGTTTTTTTTCCTGGGAAAGTGATCCTGCCACTGGCCTCTATCCTTTGGCATAGGCAGGACTCTCCTTAGCTAAGATTCAATAGGACAAGCCTAGCAATGTCTCTTTAGGGAGGTGTTAACCGAGCCAGAGCAGCCAACAGTTCTGACTGTGAAGTGGACAGGAGGTGCAACGGAAGGGGAGGTCAAGAATTGTTCAATCTTAAGCTCAGCTATTCACAACCTAGTTGCCATCTATCCCAAAAAATATTTATTTATTCATTTATTTGTCCTTTTGTGTGGCGGATTCTAAACCCAAAAGGGTAAAAGAATGTTAATACATTGGATTGTAAATTAGTACAATACATCCAATAGAGTAATATGTTTATGTACGATGCCAGTAAGTAAGCTATAAAACAGTCACATCATGGGTCATCAGGCAGATAAATGCTTTAGGACAGCAGCGTTTAGACCACATCTGTCAGAAGTTCATTTCTCTGAATACCCTCCAGATCCATCTGAGAAAAAAAGAGGATTCTTTTCCAAAAAGAGCCAGCACTCATATTTTCTAAACTCTCTATTTTGAGTAGGATTACCAACTCTAAATGTGATCTCGCTATCTCAGTCTCACATACATTTGGGCCTCTTTGTCATTCATTTTCCCATAAACCTAATGCTAACTAACCTCTGACTACCTGATTATCATCTGTTAACACTTCACTACCAGTCCTCCTGGACCTTCCCATTGAAGCATTGAGAGATCAGCACCTTTATCCCTACTTGATCACACTTGTAAGTTCTTTTATTCACGTCTACCTTCTCTGTCAGCTGCAGGCTCAAATGTAGACAAGTCCTGAGTAAAGGAGCTGCCAGGGAATTGCCTGATTCAAGAGCACAACTAATCGCACAGTGACTCAGGTCATAGACTCAAATGTCCATCCTGATAAAAAGCTTGAAAAAGGAATTTCAATCCATTTCGTATTTTATAGTTCAGTCAATGTGAGAAAGTGCAGTTTTTTGCATGGTCACCCTCATTTTTGGGTAAATGGTATTCCTGGTTTTTTAACTATGCGCACAGGAGTCCTGCTTTCGAGGACCGGGTGAATGTGCTTAATTCCTTAAAACATGGTAAAATGGGCTGATCCCCAGTTGACAAATATACCTTTTAGCAAGCCATAGTACATGTTGCAGGAAAGTACACCAAAAGGCATGGAAAGTTAAATGTCACCTGTGGATTGCAGCATTTGTGGTGCCATAGAGTAGAGGGAGACACAAAAACATGGCTTCAGGTTTACCCATGAGGCCTGACTCCTGTCAGTTTTAAACCTGCATATACATCTGAAAAAATAACCCTTTCTGGCAGAAAAGAATCCTACTTTTAAATATTTAAAAAAACACCCCTAAGCAGGCCTTGTAGCCCACAAGTTGGGGTGTCTAGTATTTAAAAGTGGTGCATGCAAGAACCCAATGTTGGCATGCAGTTACAGAGACTATCCCCCAAAAGAAATTTTTATTGTGAAGGGCTGTAGCTGCCCTTCAAGAAAAACTAAAGCACAGAATTTAATAATAAGTCTGCTAATTTCGGACTGGGATGAACTACGGCAGTGTTTAAACTATTATTTTTAATATTTAATGCAGTGATGAAGTCAGATTTGTGCTAAATATTTAAGGAAAGTGACTTTTAAAAAGTTAAATTTACAGCAGCATGGGGTCCCGGGAGTGGGGCCCCCTCCGCCGTGCCCCTCGCATCTTCCAACAGTGTCTCCCCCAAGCAGTGCTGGCCTCCGGACACTTACCTTCCCTATGTACTTATAATAACTCTACCCAGCGCCCTGACACACTGAGGTGGGAGCTCTCCATCTTCAGTCGCGGCTCCTACCCTTGGTTCCTGCTCTGAGAGACCCACACGAATGTCTGCACTGCCGGCCCCTCCCGTCTAGCAGCCACTGACCCCGGAGCCACGACCATAGACCGTGGCGGATTCCCGCACTATCGCTTGAGGCGCCTGACCGCCCTCGGGTTGCCGTGGCCCTCGCGCCCACCCCTCCTGGACCCGGAGCCTCTGCCGGGGTGGGGCTTGTCGTCCGCCAGGGGGAAAGACCGGACCTCCAAATCCGCGGCCACCCACACGCAAACAAAGATGGACTGATTTACCACCTCTGATCATGAGCCCTCTGGCCAGGGTGAAGGCAGCCCCCCTCCCGGGTAAAGACTTAGCTGCCATCCTACAGGCGATTAGCGCGTCACAGGCATCGGTGGAGGGGAAGATCGGGGAGGTCAGGGTAGACATGTCCCTTATTCGGCAGGACCTACGAAATCCCACTGCTCGAATTACAGAAGCTGAATCTCGCCTCTCTACGGCGCAAGATGATATCCACCAATTGAAAGAACAGGTGGCCAGCCTGCAGTCGCACACCAAGGAACTTCATCGGCGTGCGGAGGATGCTGAGAACCGAGCACGCCGCAACAACCTCCGCCTGGTGGGTTTCCCCGAGGGGGTCGAGACAAATCAGGTATCCAACTTCATCGAATTCTGGTTCTCATCATGGCTGCCCAAGGATGCACTCTCCGCGTGGTTCGCGGTGGAGAGAGCCCATCGGTCCCTTGCACCTAAGCCGCCACCCGGGGCCCCACATCGTCCCATCATAATTAGAATCCTTAACTTCAAGGACCGGGACGCAATCCTGCGCGAGGCACACTCTCAGGGACCCCTCAAGTTCCAAAGCCACACCATCATGGTATTCCCTGATTACAGCAGGGAAGTGCAGGACCAACGCTGCTCCTACACGGATGTCAAAAAGAAGCTGCGGACCCTCGGCCTACAGTACCAGCTCCAGTTCCCGGCCCGCCTCCGCGTCATTTTTCAGGGAAAGACACAATTCTTTGACTCGCCCCAAGTGGCCTGGGCGTGGTTGACGGAAGAACGTCCCCTCGGACTGCGACAAAACCTGTCTCCCGCACCTTTGGACCCTCAATTCGTGTGGCCCCAGTCTCCCAGGCAACAGCGCCGGAGGCGAACACAATCCCACAGGAGGCGTCAATCCCGGAGAGCGGGACCCAGATCGTCGAGCCTGGTAGCCCACAGGCTCAGGGACTCTCCTAGCCCTTCGGGCTCTCCACCTCGCCACAGACACCAGTTGACCGGCTGCCCATCTAATGATCCTCCATCACCGGCCCATCGGGATTTGCCGGCCGCCGACTCGGATTTGTCCCGCAGCCCAACAATCTGATGCTCTTGAAGGCGCATCTCTGGTCTGGGGGACGGCGCCACCGCCCAGTCTGGAGTGCAGTCGGTGAACACTTACACAGCGGATGGTGGGTGCTATTGTTCATCTCCTGTGGCCGACACTGGCGGGGACCCAACCGAAGTCCTGCTGCACGGCACCCTGAATCACCCATCGTTGTCCCGTCTCCCCATGTGGTGCGGGGACGAGACGGAGAGAGGCCCCCCCACAACTTTGTCCGGCCGCGCTCTGGTGCGCTTGGGCCTCCGCGGCCCTCTCCAGGAACACGCCCTCACTGCTCTAGTGGCAGGGCGCCACAGCAGACTTATTGCTCTACTTTGCTGTCTTTCTGCTGAGACATTGTGTATCCGTCTACAAGGAGGGGTCCTCCATGCAACCCAACCCGAGCGTTCTAGTTTGGTTCTTGTTGCTGCAGTTGGGCCGACAGATGCTTCTGTTCTCGAAGTATAGGGTGGGGGGAGGGGGGAGGGAGGAGGGGAAGGGGATGGGACTGTTTTTCCCATTGTTGTTTCCTGTTGTATTGCTACACCAGCCTTACTGATGCACACTACGATATTCCCTCGTACTATTCACACAGCTTACTCACAAGCGCTTTCCCACGCCTGCTCCAGACCCCGCACGCACCTACGGCTTTCCGTGGAATGGCGAGCCATTACACCAACCAACAGCCACCATGACCGACACACCCATCCCAGGAACTTCCCTCCGCACACTGTCCTGGAACGTTAACGGGCTCTTAGACAGACTCAAATGAATGGCTGTTCTATGCTATGCTCAACGACTAGGTATAGATGTGCTCCTGCTTCAGGAGACCCACCTGATGGCCATTGCCCCTTCCTGGCATGTTATGGGTACGACAGAGTATGGCACTCTGGATTCACCCGGGGTTCCCGAGGGGTGGCTATCCTCTTGAGGCGTACCCTTCCCTTTGTGCTCGCAAGCCATTCACGATCCTCAGGGAGTGTCCATGGCCCTCTGCGGAACACTGTGCGGAAATCCCCTCAACCTTGTGTCCATCTACTCACCCCCTCGATGCTCACAATGACCCTAGAACATTCCCCCGACCTGCTCACCACCTTGCCACTGGGAACCACAATAATCGGGGGAGATTTTAACGCGGTTTCCAATCCACACCTCGACACTACAGGCCCACCGTCTAACTCTAGACTTGCGCAAGCGAAGCAATTAACGAACTGGTCCGACTCCCTGGGCCTCTGTGATGTGTGGCGAGTCTGGCACCCTCACACCAGACAGTTCACTCATACATCTGCGGCACACCATACTTAGGCGCGCATAGATGCTGTATTCGTCCCATCTACTGACTGCCAAATGATTCAGGACGTCCGTATACTCCCCAGAGGTATCTCCGACCACTCCCCACTGCTCCTTAGTACGTATCCGGCAGTCATGCGAGAGACGGACGTCTTTCATCCTCCAAGTTCCAGGCGCACCCGCCTGTCACTTTGCCTTCCGGCTTTGCCGTTTTCCCTAGCGTTCTTCTAGCTTTCTTTTACGGGTCCTGCCCCCTGGCAGCACCGGGATCCTTTTCCCTGGTCATACGCGTCTGGACAGTTTCCCCAGACTCCAATCCTTCTCGCTAGACGTCCATTACTTTCCTTACGTCCAGGTTTTCACCACCCGCTCGGCCCTGAAGAGTCACGGGAACATTCCCTATGTGACGAAACACGTGTCGGCTGGTCATTTTTTTCTTTATTGCATCATTAAATATTCCTGATATACTCTACTGATGTCGATCTTACATTGGGCAACCTTTGAGACTTTGCTTTGATCTATTATCCCAATTACGTGTGCACAGGATTGTGTCCATATCCCTCCGCACACTGTCCTGGAACGTTAACGGGCTCTTAGACAGACTCAAATGAATGGCTGTTCTATGCTATGCTCAACGACTAGGTATAGATGTGCTCCTGCTTCAGGAGACCCACCTGATGGCCATTGCCCCTTCCTGGCATGTTATGGGTACGACAGAGTATGGCACTCTGGATTCACCCGGGGTTCCCGAGGGGTGGCTATCCTCTTGAGGCGTACCCTTCCCTTTGTGCTCGCAAGCCATTCACGATCCTCAGGGAGTGTCCATGGCCCTCTGCGGAACACTGTGCGGAAATCCCCTCAACCTTGTGTCCATCTACTCACCCCCTCGATGCTCACAATGACCCTAGAACATTCCCCCGACCTGCTCACCACCTTGCCACTGGGAACCACAATAATCGGGGGAGATTTTAACGCGGTTTCCAATCCACACCTCGACACTACAGGCCCACCGTCTAACTCTAGACTTGCGCAAGCGAAGCAATTAACGAACTGGTCCGACTCCCTGGGCCTCTGTGATGTGTGGCGAGTCTGGCACCCTCACACCAGACAGTTCACTCATACATCTGCGGCACACCATACTTAGGCGCGCATAGATGCTGTATTCGTCCCATCTACTGACTGCCAAATGATTCAGGACGTCCGTATACTCCCCAGAGGTATCTCCGACCACTCCCCACTGCTCCTTAGTACGGGGGCCCCTCCCCCTCGACACGTCAAACATGGCGGATGAATGCCTGGTTCCTCCAAGAACAGGAATTTCGAAAGGCGGTGGGGGAGGAGCTCAAACAGTACTTCCTGACCAACGCTGGATCTGTTCCCTATGGGAGGCGAGCAAGGGTACCATCCGTGGCTTTGCCAAGGGCCAACTTAAACGTCAGCGGCAGGCCCAGCTACAGCAGATCACCTCACGAGAGGCGCAAGCGTTACGCCTCGAGCAATTCCCTCCTACTGACAGCGACACCTCCCAAGAGAGGCAACTCGCTCGCCTTCGGGCCGAAATCAAGCAGCTCTCACTGGATGCTGCCAAGCTCCTCTGGAGATCCTCCGTAGCGAGGGTGTATGGCTGGGGCGACAAGAACGGAAAGATTCTCCACAGACTAGCCACATACCCTAGGGCTAACCGCATCATCCCCGAAATTGTGGACCCAGACGGACTAGCGCACCGATCCCCGTTGGCAATGGCCCATGCCTTCGCTTCCTACTATCGCACGCTCTACGCGGCGAGGAGCCCTGTAATGTCGCTCTCCGACTTGCTGGATGTGGGTCGTGCCCGCCTCCCCCATCTGGGTCCTGCCGCACAAGCTGATTTGGACCACCCCATCACCCATGACGAAATTAACGAGGCGATAGCTCATGCCTCGTCGGGCAAGACCCCTGGCCCGGATGGCCTCCCCCAGGAATACTACGCTATATACCGCGAGACCCTCGTCCCACGCCTCGCAGATCTGTTTGATGAGGCTCTGGAGAAGGGCTCCTTCCCGCACGAGACGGACAAGGCCACCATCGTTGTTCTCCCTAAAACACAACCGCCATCTCCTCGATGTGCGGACTACCGCCCAATTTCTCTTATAAACACGGAGGTTAAAATATTTGCTACGATTCTCGCCCAACGGCTGAGGCCCTACCTCGCCGCATTGGTCCACCCGGACCAGTGCGGGTTTATGCCCACGCGTGGGACTAGGCATTGCCTCCGGCGGCTTCATCTGGCCTTGGCTCACCGCCACTTGCTTACTCCCTATTTTGCGATTCTTCTCGTTGATTTCGAGAAGGCCTTCGATTCAGTGGATTGGCGGTATCTGGGCGACGTGCTGGACATGATGGTTTTTGGCCCCCGCTTCCGTAATCTGGTAAAAGTTCTTTATGCCTGGCCCCGGGCGCGAGTCTTGGTCAATGGGGTTTTATCAGAGGCCTTCCCCATTCAAAGAGGAACGAGGCTGGGATGCCCCCTCTCGCCCCTCCTCTTCGTCTTGGTGATGGAGCCCCTGGCGACCCTGATTCGATCCGAGGACCACGTTCGGGGCTGGGAATGGCCCAACTCGGAGGCGGACAAGATTGCACTCTATGCAGACGATGTTGTAATCTTTTTGGCCGAACCCGCCCAGTCAGGCCCTCACTGCCTCCGGCTCCTACACTCCTTCGGGCAAGCTTCCGGCCTACGACTGAACCCCAATAAGTCAGTCCTGTTCCCTTTACACTTAGCCAGAGACTGCTACGACTGGCAATCCACAATACTTCTTAGGCGAAAGTCCTTCAAATATTTAGGGATCTGGGTTGCCCTCCTCCCTGACCTAGGCTGGTCCCTCAATGTCACCCAGCTTGTGAAAAAATCTAAGGAAGACCTTCACAAGTCTCAGGCGCTCCCCCTGAATCCCTTGGGGAGAGTCGCCCTGTTTAAAATGATGATTCTTCCCAGATTCCTCTACGTCCTCCAAAACACCCCCTTCTGCTTTCCGCGGGCCTGGTTTCGGGAACTAGATAGTATGGCCATCAAATTCCTTTGGGGGGGGAGGCCCCGTCTGGCTCTGACCCTCTGCCGGGTTCCTCCCTTTGATGAGGGCATGGGGTTGACACACTTATACTTATACTACTTGGCGACCCGCCTACTTGCCATACATGATTGGTTTAATGGGGGCTGGTCTGACCCGGCCTATAGGCTCGAACTGAGCGAGCTAGGTTTGCCTAAAATTCAATCTCTGATGTACGGGGGGTCCATTCCTTCCACCTTGCCGGAGGTGACATGCACCGCGCTTCTGGCGGGCATCTCTGCGTCACACTCAATGGACACACAAGTTAACTCAACATACGCCTCTCAGGCAGGGCACATGGCTCCGGGAGTTCAGTGGGCTGAAGGGATTCAGAACGTGGGACCTTATAGGGATCTCACAACTCGGGGATGTGTGGGCGAGCGGCCAGATGCGCTCCTTCCAGGCCCTTCGGTCCAGGTACTTCCTGCACCCGTCACAATTTTACAAATATCTGCAACTGCGGCACACCCTCCACGCACACATATCGGAAGACACAACAATCCCGGAGTACAGCCCTCCCGAAGCGCAGATTATGTTGGGTGACCCGTGGAAGGGGGTATTTCCCGCATTTATCGGACACTGATCAACAATACCCCGACCTCACTGGACCGGCTTAGAAGCCAATGGGAGGAGTGGGTGGGTCCACTGGACAAGGAAGATTGGAGGGATGCACTCATGGCACCCAAGACGATCACTGCATCAGCTAAACTCCACCTGATCCCACTATACTACTTACACGCCAACTATTTAACCCCAGTACGCCTTCATGGGGCGGGCTTTTACCCAACTGCCTCCTGCACACGCTGCGGCCAAGACCCGGCAGACTTCTTACATATGGTATGGGCGTGTCCCCATTTGGCGCGGTTCTGGGGGGACATTGAAGAAGAACTCACAGAAATCCTGGGGTGGGAGGTCACTCATGACCCGCGACACTCACTCTTAGGGATTACGGATGGGCTGGACGGGTCCAGGAACGAGAAGCTGTTTTTCAACACGGCTATGGTTGTGGCTAAGCGGGATATAGCCGCCTCCTGGAAACTTCCAGTTCCGCCTTGCTCTGGGAAGTGGCGGAGGGGGGTGGACTGGTGTGCAACACAGGAAAATCCTATGTACGAAGCACGGGGATGCCCGAAGAAATACCGTAGGGTGTGGGGCAAATGGCTGGGTACCATGGATTAAGTCGAGACTGTTTGCTGACTGTTTTTATCCAACTGAACCTTGTGGGGTCGGGCAATCTGGGAACGATTATTCATTTGATTGGGAATTGTCATCCTCTCTGTACATTGCTGATCTGCTGGTATTTGTTTACTCCAGTACGGACAAAAGTGGTCGAGGTAGGAACAAACTTTGAAGTAAAACAATATATAGTAGCAAACACAGATGGTTCTAAACATGGGTCCTATTTATTTACTTCATTGGACCAAACAAATGCAATTTATATTCAAAGCATTAGTTACTAATGGCAATAACACTGCTCATTAAAATGCAATATATTTACAGTGCTCTTGGTGCGGTTGGGAAGGAAGGAAGGGAGTGGGTGTTGAAGTGAAGGACAGGGAAAAGGTGTTTGTGACATATATACATCAATGTTGCATGAAGACAAAACTTTTCCAGTCTGAGATAGGTCAAATGTTCCTGAATACACACATAGCTTTATGGGACAAGTATATTTTAAACAATGTCGCCAGAGTTTGTGTCTGTAGGTTGTCGACGTTTCGACCCCTGTTTGTAGGAGAAGTCGGTGTCCTTACGGTGGGGTCTTCATCAGGACTGAACTGTGAAGAGCACCTATGAACAATGATAAGACTGTATAAGGGCAAAGTAATGTGATCGTGTTTGCTACTATCAACACAGGTGATGAGTACCCTCTTGTATAACGTGACGGAATGCCTCCGTCAGATGCTAAAGATGGGCTTGGTGTAAGCTCCTGAAAGGAAGAGAGGGGAAACTTAGAAAGTTGCTGATTGCATCAGCTCATCTCAATGCCTGGGAGCGGAGGACAGGTACTTACTCCGCCTTGTGTTAACACATGCAGCGCTGGTCAGTGGCTTGCAGTATGCTGGGAAGTCAGTCCCATGAGATCTATCGATAAAAATGGAAGGCGGAATAAGAAGGTGTGCTGTACACAACGGGTGTCTAATGGTCAAAAAGACTCATGCAGCAAGTCGTGGTAAGTGACTAGGTCATCGCGTGGTGGGTCGTGATCCTAGTGGCACTAATGACAGGACCGCAATCTAACAATGTAGGATGTTAAAATGCCGAAAGGTGAGTTGTAGAATAATAAAGAGTTAAAAGTGACGGGTCGTCACGTCATGATGTAATCGTACGGTAAGGCCCCCGTGGAGATTGGTAGGACTTAAGCTTCAATAAGCGCATAGGGAGATCTAATAGCGCGTGCTCATTAGAATATACACATGCTCGCGGTGTAACTGTTATCTGACTGGGGGTGCTGGAGGGGTGTGAAGAGTACCTCGGGCCATGGGTATCGGTCTAGGCAGAAATCGTTAAGTGGTCATCTAACACGCCCGCCGTAGAGTAAATCGAGTCGAAAATAAACTGTGAGCCAACCCTGAGTGCGGAGCAAACACGTATAAATGCGTATGGCTTGGATGCTGTCATTAGACAGATGGGATGGAAATGATTCATGCTCGTGGTGTCGGCGATTAGGCATTTACCGGGCTAAGAGTGCATGTGGAGTGTGAAAGGACGCCTGAGGATCACGGAGACAGTGGTTGAATATCACTAATTGAGTCGGCCGTAGTGAATCATTGATGTATTGTTTACTGTCAAAAGCAAAAAAATTGTTTATCAAAAAAAATAAGTTAAATTTACCTGTCATGCCAGTGCTTCCCCTTCATGAGGTGTGAAACTGCTCTCAGAGCAGAAAATAACATAGGCTATTTGACAAGAAAACCTGGGTGTGAGGTCTGTTGCAGATGTAAGCTCAGGAAGGGCAGGTGGGGAGGGCTCAGGAACATTATTAAGTTGAAAAGAACTAGGGTGAGGCCTGCCCATTCATAATAAACTGTAAAAGAAGACCTAGGGAGGAGAGGGCTTTTGTTCCGTAAGCCATCTTTAGCCAGTTTGGCACCAACCCAGTGGGAGGAGGAGCTGGTCCCCGAACCATGTGTAGCTAAGAAAGAGTGAACTGCTCATTTCCGCTCAGGGGAAAAACGATTCTGCTATGTTAGATTTGCCTTCGAATATGCACTGTGTGATAGTTTGATTTAGGGTAAACTGGATGGGCTGCAAAAGTGGAAAGGGTTGCCCCAGGGAACATTTTCCTCATTGGCTACAGATTGTCCATGAGTCACCCACCCACTGGCAAGTGGTACTACAAAGCTGGTGCCACAGCTCCCACAGCTCATCAAAACAATCTTAGGGCCTACGGAAGAACAGAAGAGGACTGGACTTGCTGTTTGATACCTGTGTGGAGCCTTGAAGGGCTGTATTTTCTCCCACTTGTACCCAGGAATAAGAAGTGGACTTCAAGGATTAGTTGGTTGACTTCCTGTGTGGCTACAGGAAAACAACAAGCTGCAAGAGTGACCAACTAGCCAGTAGCAACTAGAACTAAACTAGACCCTGCTGATGGCCTCTGCTGAAATGACTTTCGGTCCTGAAGTGCTGTGTCTGAGGTCCTGGGAAACTTAGAAGTGGTCAAGAGGAGTTGCTCTTAAAACAAGTTGTGGCTTCGAAAATGTTTGGACTTCCAAGACCTCCACAGCATCAGCAGGACTTCATGGTAAAGAAGTCTAATTTCAAAGTAACTACGTCAATTACAGGTTTAAGCCTCGCTGGTGAATTTTGAGCTCTATAAAAAGGGCTTCGTTCAAAATTAGAAATCTTGACAGGGCGAAGGTGAGAAAAGTATCCGCCTGTGACAAGGTCTTCCGCAACTGCAAAGTTTTAATTTTGCCCGCTCTGAGCTTTTCCACCAAAACCAATAGCTTCAGCTGGATCGCATCCAGCAGCCTTGAGAGGACTTTCATTGATGCAACCTGCAACCTTGCCATGCTGGAAGATTTCGACATCCATTTCAGAGAGTAAGTCAGAAGGTAAAATCTTTGACAGGGACGAACCTAGTTGGTGTATCCGACTCCTTCGTGGTCGACCTGGAATCATGCCTAGGTTCTGGTCTATCTGAACAGTAACTTTAATGAAGCTTTTTTTTTTCTTGGCACTTTTTACCTTAAGTCTCTAAAATTCACATTGTAGTTCTCCTTATTGGATTTTCGTCATTTTGGTGTCATTTTGCTCATTCATTTTTTCTCTATTTTTCTAAATTGGTTGTGGAATCTGCATTGTCTTGTGTTTTAACTTTTTAATTGTTTCGTTACTGCTGAATACTTTACACATTTTCCTAAGTTAAACAGAGCTCCGAGAGCATGACCTTTTTAAAAAGCAGATCCTCAGATTTATTGGGGTGTCATCGAGAACAGAGCTCTGGATGAATGATTTTCGCCGCTACTATGAGCAGAGATTTTAGTATGTTTAGAGTATTTTCAGTAGCAAGCATTCAGTGTGTCTGGGTATTAGGAAATGCTAAGTACTGGGTGTGGTTGTGTACAAGCTGGTCGTTGTGAAAGTTTAAACGACACTGGATTTTCACAACTGAGCTCTGAGAGAATCAGTGTTTTGTCAACAGCAAAGCTCTGAATTACAGTACACATGAATTTTATTGTATACACTGAAATCACTGCTGTAAATCAAAAGAAGAACTTTAGCACAATACTTGCTGGTGGTGCAGAACTTTCCATTTGTTCTTTTCAATTGCCAGTACATATGAAAATCAGATAAGAAATGTATAAAGGGCTCTCCAGTAAACATCAACTGACTGTGTTCAATATTATTCTTCAAGCTTCTAGGTAATCATGTTGACCTGGTGTGATTTATGAAGTAAGTATTCAGAAAAAACTGACAGGTCAGCAGCTGACAATGAACATGAAGACATTCTATTGCAAAATATAGCCCAAGATGGACAATATTCTTTGAGTATGGTCTGTGCCCTATATCATTGTTACTTAGCAAAAAATATTCTGAGGGGCATTGTTTCCTTGCACAGCTTTACTATGGGGAATTGTGCATAGTGTTCCTGTTGGTTATTGTTTGGCTTTGGACAATATGTATGGTGGGTATTGTTACTTTTTCTGTTTATCAATTCAAATGCTGAGTTATACTGACAGTTTAAAGAAGGTGCATGTGTGTAGCAGGTATTACTAACAGGTGTATATGTTGTGTTCTTATCAAGAGCTTTACATTGATAAAGTCGACTCGTAATCAGGCGCACAAACGTGAGTGAAGCGGGGTTTTTGGCAGTGGCGGCTCGCCGAGGGAGTGGTGCGGGGCGGGGGAGGGGCAGGGTGGGGGGGTAGTGAACTCGGATATACGACGGACAGAACTCAGAGGGAGTTCTGTTCGTCGTAAGTCCGAGTCCACTAACCCCCACACTGCCCCTCCCTCACCCCACCACCCCGCACCACTCCCTCGGCAAGCCGCCACTGGTTTTTGGAACAGTGCTCTTCGCGAATCTGGGGGTCAAGAGCAGAGTTTTGAGTGTATCAATGGTAAGCTTCCAGGTTTTCAACTGAATGCAGTGCATTGATCTCTCACTTTAAAGTCAGTCTTTAGAAAAGACCACCATGCTGTGAGCTGCAAAGCCCAGGGATGAAGATATAAGATGTTGATATGATTCCTAATTCAGTACGAATTTGAGTTGGATTTTCAGGAATTGTTTCTGGGGATTTCCAGGGCATCAAGAGGCCATTTAAACAGAGAATGTGCTATCAATATAGGAGCATCTCATATTACATTAAATGCACATTTATGGTGGCATAAATGAGCTTTAAAAGGCACCACTGCGCCAACTTTGTTTAAAAATCATGAAGGGTGGCAACAAGCTGGGCGAGCATTTATCATTCTTCCACTTAAAGAGTTTGGCTGTTTCTGGATTTACTAGTTCAGTTCCAGCCTGCTTGCTTAAAACCCTCTGAAGTTGGTGAGAAATATGATTGACTGGGCATTAGTCAGGATTGTGTAACATGAGCATAGAGTTTGACCAGCTTCAAGCATTTTTCAATGACTTTACAAAGGCTTCCAGTACCCCCTCGTTCCAGATCATGCATTTTCAGCGTTGCTGGCAAATCCGATCCAATGAAAGTATGGTTTTGCAAAAAAATATTGGCAGCTAAAAATCAAGAACAGAACAGGTGAATGCATCTTCGTAACATGTCCCACTTTTCGCATTACTAGCCTCGGATTACCTTTTCATTATACTGGTGTAATCATGCATAATTTCTGTCATTTCGTGTTATGCTTGGTACATGAAATTCCTGAAATTATGCCATGCCTCTTAATTCTAAATCTGTTTGGTAAAAATCCTATTGCAGGAGTGCGGTAGCACTGTAAACGAACAGAACGTGACCAGCTGTTGCTCACAACACTTGTGTTTACTTTTTTGGACTACTTTTTAGCACGAAATGCACCGTGGCATCCAACATGGACACAATAACACATTTTGCACTAAGATATAGCGTTAAATGTCAGATTTGCTTTTCAGATATTTTCGGATAATGTTTCCAATTTTTTTTCAGAATTTCGCACAAGGAAAATATGACAATCGCACTCCTACATATTAAAATGTTTTACTTGCCTTTTTATCTGAGCTAATTTTCGAAGGCCCTGGTGAGCAGTGCATTAGGGACAGATACTCATTGTGCCGTGAGTCATCACCACACCACCTTCTTTCCCCACTCACAAGAGGCTGAACAGGCCTTAGGAGCCTTCTAAAGCGGTGGCAGAAATGCTATTGGGAGGTGAATGAAAACTCTTAACCTAGCCATTATGGGCCTCTGAATTTGTGCTATTTTTAGATGACTGAATATCCCTCTAAAACAGAAGCAGCAGATGTGTTCTAGGAAGCACCGCTGCCATTAAACGAGAATGACGCAAGTAGCAAGGCTTAGCTTCCCATTTTTCTTTGAAAGCACCGAAAAAGACACAGATAAAGCTAAATAGTTTGTCTTGCTGCATATCCCCAGGCATATGGTCTTCAGGAGAGCATCACTCGAATATCCTCATTCGACTATCCAATAGCAGTTTACTTTAACATTCCTCACAGAACCCAACATCTGATTGTTTACTAACAGAACATAATTGTGCATATTACAGGGCCAGAGTTCAAACTATGTCAGCTTGATGAAAATAGTCTCATAAACTTTATTGTGCAGTGGTGCTCGTGCAAGAAATGAATAGGTAATCCTTATGCCCCCTTGTGTGGTAAAAAAGAGACGCAATTGGGCTGCAGTAGGCCCCTAGTGAGCCTGGGGTCTGGTGGCACTGCACTTGTTGCACTTTTGATAGCTACTTCCCTATTATTGTGTTAAATAATAATCCGAGCTCGTGAAGGATACCTGAGCCAACTACCTTGAGGGAGTGGTCCCCAAAGCATAGATAAAGGGATTGAGGCATACTTTTTTTTTTTTAAGTTTGAGTTTATTAAGCAATGAAAATAGCAGAAGAAAAACAGCATGTACAAAAAGAGAAAAAGGTATAGTACATTTCAATTACTTATAAAAATTATACGGGAAGAGATAAAGCCAAAATACAATCATTATCAGAAAACATACTGCATAAAATAAAGGAATGAAAGAAGGGGGGGAGGGGAGAGGGGAAGGAAGGAAAGGGGAAGAAACAAGGGAAAATGAATGTATCATAATTTTATAACATCAAAAGGAATAATAGCATATGGAAATAGACACTGTCGGCATAAATAACATTTAAAGAATACATATCATACTGTGATAAGGAATAAAACGTAAGGGAAAAATAATGATAAATTATTTGAAGAAAATAAAAGACAACACAATTCATTATGGTGGTTTCCGGACTTCATCCGAAGTGGTAACAGAAGCAGGAATAGATGAGGCAGCCCAGGATAAGCAGTTAGTCAAAGGGAGCCACAAAAGATCTCTTTTAATAGATAAAGATATTGGTGTAATGTGACTAGTATCAATTCTGTGATGGAAACATGCAGCATTCCACCATGCTCTAAAAGTGACTTTGTCTGTTTGTTTCCAGTTGGAGGTTATTAAGTGTAAGGCTACTGCTAATAATAAATCTATTAACTTAAAGTTAGATGGTGATTGGGGCCATTGAGGTGATAGAGAGCTTAGGAAAATGGTAGAAAGGGAGAAGGGTACATTAGTTTTAAAAAATTTATTAATTTGAGACCAAACTAATTGCCAAAAATGAGAAACTGTGGGACAATCAAAAAGCATATGTTTTAAGTCAGCATGTGAGCAGGGGCAGGACCAGCAAGTGGAAGAAGAGTTCGGAGTAAAGGAAGATAGTTTAGCAGGAGTAAACAAAAGGCGTTGGTAAACAAAATAAAGGGTTTGAGAAGTATTAGCAGCTCTAGACGTTTTATGAATTTTGAACCATAATTTATCCCAAATGAGGGTCGACCAGCACTCTAATAAGTCCTTTTCCCAGGCCAATTCAGCCTTTGTTTTGCCCCTGTCTGAGGAAAGAAGTAAATGTTTACATAAAGAGGAAGCTGAAGGAGAAGAAATTAATAAGGGAAAAAGGGTGGAGTATCTCAAGGGTGGCTTAGGGGCAGGTGATAAAGAAAGAAGATATTGGGTAGGAGAAGGAAATACAAGATTATATTGTGATTCAAAAGACGATGGTAATGAGAATTTAGTTTGAAGGTCAGAGAAAGATAAAGGAACATCATCAATTAATAGTTGTGAAATCCAAAACAACCCTTTGAGCCTCCAAGATTTCCAGTAAATGATGCAATTCTTTATACGTAATAAGCTATTATGCCAAATGGGTTGCTGATCTAACGAGGAGGATGAAGGATAAGAAGAGGGTAAAAGAGGGATGAGAATTTTGCGTGTATGGGCAATAACTGGAGGTCTAAAAGAGGATATATTATTAGTAAATGCGAGAGATTCTTTGAAATCAAAAGGGGACACAAAAAACTTTTCTATAGAGATCCATAATGGGGGATGAATACAATATTCAAGGGAAAGCCAACGGGAAGACTGTTTTAAAGAGAAAGCATAATGATAAGATTTGAAATCAGGAAATTTAAGACCGCCGGAAGATTTGTCTGCCTTCAAGGAAGATAAGGCTATCCGAGGGGATTTATCCTTCCGAAGAAATTTTGTTAATAAAGAGTCAATTTTCTTAAAATAAAATGCAGGAATGTGTACAAAGATCATTGAAAGAATGTACAGAATCAAAGGAGAGAGCATCATCTTGATGGAGTCTAATCGCCCCCACCAGGAAAGAAAAAGCGAGTGCCAACGTTCAATAGTGTCAGAGAGAACCTTGAGGATATGGTCAAAATTTAGTTTCAATGTTTCAGAAATATTTGCAGAGAACCAAAGGCCTAAATATTTTATTTTAGAGGGTTGCCAAGAGAAACCAGTCTGAATAAAATCATGCTTAAGACAGGTCATATTGAGAGGTAGGACTTTGCATTTGTCTGAGTTAAGGCGATATCCAGATAGTTGAGAAAAAATATCAACTTGATTGAGAAAGGAGGGAATAGACATGGCAGGGTTAGAGCAGTATAAGAGAATATCATCCGCGTACGCAGACAATTTAACCTGGGAAGTATCAAGTTGAAAACCAGTAATCTAAGTATCTTGTCTGATCTTCGTTAGAAAAGGTTCTAATGCTACTATAAATAAAAGAGGTGATAACGGACAACCTTGTCGAACTCCTCTGTAAAGAGGAAAGTAATCTGAGGTCTTGCCGTTAACAAAAATAGAAGCTCTGGGGCCCGAATATAATAAGGAAATAAAAGAAACTAATTTTGGAGGGAACCCTAGCCATTTTAAAGCCTGGAACATGAAATCCCAGCCAATCCTATCAAAAGCTTTTCCTGCGTCCAAAGCTATAGCAGCAATAGGGTAGTGGAGAGAAGAAGCTTTGCTAAGGATATTGAAAAAGACTCTGGAATTATCAGATGATAATCGACCTTTTACAAAGCCCGACTGTTCAGTGCCAATAGGATTAGGTAAGATAGGATCAATACGGAGGGCGAGAACTTTTGCAAATATCTTATAATCAAGGTTAACTAAGGAAATTGGGCGATAATTTTTACATAAAGAAGGGTCTTTATTATCCTTGGGAATTAAACATATCATGGCCTCTTGAAAAGTGCCACAGGAAGAACCAGCAGTAATAAATGAGTTAAAAAGAAGTAAAAGATTCGGAAGAAGTAGATTGGCAAAATGCGCGTAAAATTCAATAGTAAATCCGTCGGGACCAGGAGCCTTTCCTCTTTTTAATACTGAAACAGCATGGGAAATTTCTGAGAGACTGATATCAGTTTCTAAAGAACTAAAATCAATATGATGCGAAGAGGGGGATTCAATAGATTGGAAATAAGAGGAAAGATCATTTGGGTTTGGCCGGTGTTCAGGGGTATATAAATTTTTGTAGAAGGAGACAAATTCATTTAAAATATCACTGTCTTTAAATAATGAGGTACCAGCAGCGTTTCATAGAGATTCTATTCTAGTTCGTTCTCGTCTTATTTTCAAGTAATTAGCTAACAATTTCCCCATTTTATTTTGGCCTCCATAATAACGAGAGCTACTTTTTAAGAGATAGGAAGAAGCAGCTTCTGTAGATAATTTGTTGAAGGTAAGTTTTGCATCAATAAGATTCTTTAAAGACGATTCAGTATTCGAACGGTAATAAGTATATTCAAGATGCTTGATCTTAGTAAGTAACTGGGTAGTTTGAGCTTCAAAGGATATCTTTTTTTGTGAAACGAAATTCATTATAAAGCCTCTAACAGCGGCCTTGAAAGAGTCCCAGACCATTACAGGGGAGGAATCTGGAGAGGAATTGAAAGAAAAGAACTCAGAAACAAAAGAACTGAATTGGCCCGAAAAATTAGGGTCGGATAGTAGTGTATTATTAAAACGCCATCTACCAGCATGAGGGGTAAAAGGTATTAAATCAAAGTCTACATAAACTGGGGCGTGATCTGATATTAAGATAGAACCTATTTTGGAATGAAGAACCTGTTGAGAAAGGGATTTACTTAGAAAAAGATAGTCAATTCGGGATTGTGTTTGATGCGGAGGAGAAAAGAAACTATACTCTCGGAGGTCAGGGTTACAGAGCCTCCAAATATCCACTAGAGGTTTGCGGCGTATGGTGGATGCGAATTGTGAGTGCATCTTAGAGTTGACAAATTTAACAGAGGAATGTCTATCTAATACGGGGTCAAGTACTTGATTACAGTCTCCTCCAAAAATAATATAATCATCATCAAATAAAAAAAGTTTGTCAGAGATTTGGGTCCAGAAAACATTGTCAACTTTAACTGGAGCATAAACATTGAATAAAACTAACGGTATCTGATTAATGAGGAGTTTAACAATTACCCAACGACCCTCTGAATCTGATTCTAGATGAGTAACTGAGATCTGAAATTTCTTCTTGTGGCAAAGAATTGAAACTCCATTCTTCTTACCTAGAGCTGGAGAGGAAAAAACATTGCCTACCCAACATCTTTTTAGTTTAGATGCTTCAATTTCAGATAAATGGGTTTCTTGAATCAATGCAATGTCCGTTTTAAGCTTAGCTAAATGGGTTAATACCCGTTGTCTTTTTATAGGATTATTTACTCCCTTAACATTCCATGTAGTAACTCTAAATATAACCAGTAATTTTTAACATGAACAATCACTATGCAAACAGTGAAAATACCAAATTCATCATTAGGAGAAGAAAAAAAGATAGAAAAATAAAGATAGGAATGCAATTTCAGATTTGAAAAAAGGGAAGAAGAAGTGATATGAGAAAAACAGTAAAGTATGAAAAGGAAGAAAAATTTGAAGAGAAAAGGCGGGAAAAAGGGAAGAAAACAAGCAAGAATAAAAAAAAAAACAATCCAAACATTTGATAAAGAAGAAAGGTAACGAAAAAACATACCACAAACAGACAATGAGAACGGGGTTGGTGGAGCCACATAGGGGAGGTAGCACACCGGACGGAAGACTCCAGAGGGGAAACGGCATGGGGAACATCCTCCAGGAAGAACGAAGGAAACATAAAGCAAAGTACCACATAACCGCACCTGATAAGAAAGAAAAAGAGAAAATATTAACAAAGGACATTACAACATAACAAAATACAGCAGGAAGGAGGGTAAGTACAAATAATAACAAACATTATGAAATAGTCAAAACATTTATGGCTGAGGAATGTCCATGGACTCATCTCTGCAGGTGTTCAAGAAATGCTGAAGAAGCGCAGGATCTTCATAAGTAGTAGTCTTGTTATTGTAGGTCACCTTGAAAAGGCAAGGGTGAAACAAGCCATATCGAGCATTCAGGTTACGAAGTGCATGTCTCATGTCCAGGAACTTTTTCCAGCGATCTGCAGTTGCTTTGGCGTAGTCCTGAGCAAAGAAAAGATTAGATCCGTTCCAAGAGATCTTCCCTTTTTGTTTGGCAGCATGAAGGACTTTAAGTAGATCGGTGTATTCTAAAAAATACAAGATAACTCCTCTAGGCTTCGTTGAAGAGGATGAAGAAGAGAAAGAACGAGGGCTCTGCCCTAAGCGATGAGCTCGTTGAATATTTAATGGAGGTGTGTCAGGAAGACCAAGAAGGGTTGACAGGAAGGATTGAAAAAAGGATAGGGGATTAGAACCTTCAAGACCTTCAGCAAGGCCATAAATGCGTAGGTTATTCCGCCTGTTGCGATTTTTCAAATTTTCAATCTGCTGTCTAAGCTGCTGTATCTCACTGTGCATGCATGGAACTTGGTCTGTGACTGCCTGAACTGAATCAACTCGTTTCTCAAGTTCCTCAACCTTTTGTTCAGTATAAGACCAATTATCTTCAAGGCTCTGGAGACGAGAATTAGTTTCTTCCATGTAGGGCTTGAGGGAACGAATTTCTTCAAGCAGAAGTTCCATGGAAATTGAGGAGGAGGAATTAGTAGGAAAAGGCGGATTCGTCTTTACACGTTTGCCTGACGAGGATATTGATGCGGAGGGTATTTTGGAACCTGGCTTAGAGCATGAGCGAGGCGTATTAGGAGTCGAGCCCCTTGGTCCAGCAGAGTCATTCACTACCTCCTCCATATTTTCCTGCAAGACACTGAAGGGATTATGATCCTCTAAAGATGCACAATTAGTGTGATGAGTACCACTGCGGTTAGTACGGGGCATTGCCATCAAAAATAATATGCAAAATGGACGGAATAGGCAGAAAAGCACAAAGTCTTAAAATGGTGCCCAAGGGTACATTAAGCAGGTTTTGAGGTGAGAGGAATAAACAATTAATTCCAGTCCAGAAATATAAAGTTCTCAAGTAGTTGGCCAGAAGGAGAGGAAAAAGTTGAAAAAAGAAAAGAAAAACGCTAATTTAATGCCATTAGAGCGTTATGTGGTGAGGAAAAGTGTCTCAGGATGGCAGGCGGGAAACGCGGGGAGCGGCAGAAAAACAAAATGGCGGCCGCGATTCTACATCGAGCCGCGGTCGGTGAATAAAGTTAAAAAGGCATTCTTCGCGCTCACCCCAATCTCCCGCGAAGGTCGCAAACGGTGCAGGCGATATTCCGACCCATGTGAGTGCGGTCCTGGGGTCCAGAATGTGGGAATAGGAACCTGGAGGGTTCCCGTCGCTCTACGCTGCCACAGAGCTCCTCGAAACGGCGGCCATCTCCTCTGGCTCCTAAGCCACGCCCCCAGGATTGAGGCATACTTGATTGAATTAATTAACTATTCAAGAGCCATACATATCATGTGACTGTACTGCCATGTGGACATATCGCTGTGCGACCTACTCTGCAAGAGGGCTGTTCTTCACTACCACCCTGGGTACTCAGGAGGCCACTCAGGGCTACAGCACTGTGGTCCAGCGCTGTGATATTCTTTATGGCCATCCTTTGCCTGCTCGCACATCACAACTCCCTTTCCCCTGTGTTTGGTGGTGGGGCAGCACAATTTAGAGCCTTGTGCATGCATAAATAATTTATGCACATTATACAATAACCGTATTGATCTGCATGCATTGTATTTATTGAATAACATTAGGTAGCTATATTTACTCATAGTGAGAGCCACACATATATGTGTAGCTGAAATATAATCAATGTATTTACTCATGTTAACTGCACTTGCTTGGAAGACATGTTTTCCTAAAGTTGGCCTAACTTGTAACCAGGTTCAAGTGATACAAATGGCTAGTTTATAAACTACTCTGTAAGTTTCATGTTTTCCTCTCTCTGCAGGAGTTTTACCAGAATTAAATGCTCATTAGTTAGAATAGGCTAATTGGTATTGCATAGAAGCTGTTAAGACTGCTAGGGATAATTGGAACTTAGCTGTGGACACATAATGCGCGAGGATGAGAGACATCCTCCTGTACCAGGCCAACCGGACAGTTGCTAACTTCAAGGCTGTGCAGATGTGTGTTTCTTTGTTCACCACGGGAAAACTAGGGAGTCTACTTGCTCCCAGAGAACAATTTCTTTTGATAGGACCACTTGGTGGGAACCAATGTGTAGAGGCTTCCAGCACTTTCTTTCATGTATTAATTGCATAGAATATTTAGAGCTGATCCTGTCCTGACTTCACTGAGTGAAGACTTCTTCTCGACTCTGCTGGTTTCTTCTGTGGGGTGTGTTGAGCTTTATGCATGAGCACCCGTGCCTATACCTTGAACCATAAACCTTTTTATCTGAAGCTGACACTGTCCTCCCAGAAATCCCCTTGTCACTTTCAATACTTTATTTAGAATTAGGAAGCTCCTTTATGGAACCAATTTATCTTATATTCTACATTCTTTATGTGCTTATAGTTTGCATTTTTTCTCTTAATATAAAAATTCAGATTGCAGATCATTTCAATATATTTATGCTTATACCATAAATTGACTAATTTACTGCTAATTGATTGGAGTGTAATTTTTACAAATGTTTAATAAACCCCTTATTGTTTGGACAACGTACTCTCTGTTGTTTCTGTGGAGCCACATTGGTTTTACTGTAATTGAAATGTATTGCTGATGCTAGCTCCTTTCTTATGCTTTCAATATACAATCAAATGCCCACACAACCAGTGGAGAGTTTTGTTTAATGACTATACTAAGCATCTGAGGTATGAGATCACAGCTCCATCAAGTGGTAGAAGAACCAGGATAGTTTGTCACTGAAGTGTAGGGAGCTAAAGTACTCTAGAACAGATCTAGAAGGTGGCTCATATCTCAAAAATCCATGACCCAGTTTGGAGTATCAGCAATGTTTCAGCAGTTCTGAAGGCGAATATGCTGGCTGAGGAGAGAGTATAAATAGGGTTGCGCATCACAATTTATCTATGTCAAGCTTGCGGTGTTGTGTCAACATTGTGTATTTTGCGTTGTAGTGATGTATTTTGCTTAAATTGTGTAAATGCATATGCTCTTATTGTTGAGTAGTTGAAGTTGTTATCAGACACGTTCTGTCCAAGATCCCAGGATGGATAAGAAGTATTTTATAGTTTAACTTAGCTGCTAAGGTTTTTAGTGTTGGTTTATGAGGTACAATCGGCCACACAATTAAGACAGGGACTCGTAACTGATGGTTGTAAGTTTACCAATAGTGGTTGGTGCTGATAGTTATTTCCCGCTGGTCGAGATTTCACTTCTGTACGTGTGTTAGCATTGGAGACCGTTAGCCTTCATTATCCTCTTGAATAAGTAGTAAGCTTCTTTAGTGGAGCATTTGTTAATTGTGCTTGTTTTGATGTTTTCATACAAGTTTGCTTGCTTGAAAAGAAATTGTAAAGGAGGGAGAGATGCTGCGAAGTTCTGTATTCACGTCATCAGGTACTGTGCTGGTATTGGTTGGTGGGTGTAGGTGCCTCGCTGTTATTGGCAGTTACATCATCATGTGCCCCACTATGAAAGGTTTGCATGGAGGGGGCAGCGCCGAGGCTGGACAATAGTACCTCTATGTATTATATTGTGATTTGATGGAAATCACCACCCGTTTAAATATAGATTGTTTCATTCCTAATTTTGAAAATCACTACAAAATAAAATGTTTTAGTGTATTAAGATATTTTTTAAGGGGTGACGGGAGAGTTCCTGTCCAAGAGGCGAAGAAGATCCTCCAGATAGTACACCATGTCAACATATGGCCATCAATGTTGGGCTCCACACATATAATTGGTTCAAGCAATGGAACAAGATCACTGAGAAATAAGGGTCCTCAAAATTTCCTCAATGTGGTACCCGTAATCTGATTATAATTGAACATTTGAAACTAGTGTTATATGACATGAAACCTCCACCTAGAGCAGCCCAGTACAAGGCTTTGAATGTTTGAGAGCGTGCTGTACATGCAAAGGAAAGAAAAAAGTACCGGATTAAGGCTAAAAGGACTGTTTGTGGTGGGATGGATGCTAAGTGGGATGTGGAGCACCAAATGTGGAGACGGGATATGGTTGGGGGAGCTAACTTGTACCCTGACTGACAAATGAGAAGTACAGGAAAAGAAAAGCACAGTGAGAGAAGGATACTGATGCCCAGGTTAAGTCTAGAACTGATAGTGACCCTGGAGATGAATTTTTGGAGGATTTGTTGTCCTCCAGACTGCCACCCTATAACATTGTCCAACCCGCTGGTGGCAGTCCATCAGATAATAGTAACAGTGCTACTGCACATGTTGACGACGCTATGACACGGGCAGGAGGACTTTGCCCTGATAGCCCCAGTTGTGACTATCCTTACTCTAATGGCCTCTATTGTGACAGTCTCTATTACTACTGCCTCACTCACATCAGCTCCCAGAGTACCGATCATAATAACCTAGACAAAAACTGTTCCCTTTGTGACTGACCTAATAACCGGGGATCCATGGCTATAGTTTCAGGAGTTGCTGCCGGAGTGCCTGCCGCAACTACTGTCCCCATGTCACAAAATTCACAGGTAGTCATGTGGAACCCTAACCCATTTACAGGAGCCATAGGATCTGAGCAAACCTTAGCGGTCACTTCACCAGTTTCTCAAGGTGCTACTGGATAGTTGAATCTAGGAGCAATACCCAGAAAGACCGGACGGTCTCTGGAATGTGGATAACAAAGAAATAGATGATGGTCTAATGATTCGGTTAGGTCTTAGACCCCTAGATGTCCCCAGGTTGCTTGTGGAATTAGATTAACTCATTAAGGGAGATTTGGATCTGAAATATATAGATAGGTATCAGGAAAATTAACTTATATGTTTGAGAAAGGAAATCACTTGCCGTGCTGTACAGGCACATTAAATTGGCAGAATTGGTAAATGAGTAAAACGTGGACATTTCTAGGAGCTCTGCTTTGCAAATGAGTTTTAGAGCACATGAAAATGAGTAGATTATTGTGAAATGAGGACTTCTGGGAGAAAGGTACATATCAAGGAATTAATTGTTAGCATACAGAATTGAAGAAATCTGGACACGCTGAGGGATAGGTGGGCTAAGAAAGAAGACAAAAGGAATGAAAAGGAAGATACTGGGGGAAAGAAAATGGTACCCCCAGCCCCACCAGATGGTGCTGGTACAAAAGCTTTCCCCTTGAAAGAGGTGCATTGGGAGGATATGTACTTGTGCCCTGAAGTTAAGGTGATTTTGCCCTATTAACAAATCAATTTGCAAAATTGAGGGGGAATTCCAACTTGTTATACACTCAAGTTGATTGATTTGGGAAAATTTTGAACATTTTTTGACAAGATTTGAATACATTTTTCTACATTGTGGTTCCCAGTGACCTGTGAGCTGAATGTAAGGTGTCAGAACAGTGGCCGAATGCTGAGCTCCAGACAGTGGCAAATGCACAGTTACAACCATTTTCAGAAGGCCACGGGGCACGCAGAAGGTACTGACCCAATTGTGGTGTTTGAGGCCTTTTACTCCTGATGTCCTGTGGCCCGACCTACTACTCCTAAGCAACAGGGCCTAGTGTCCCTTCTGCACTTGACTCTCAGTTGTAGCTGAGGTGGAGCACTTAAGGATCCCTCATGACAGTGTCAATACAGGTCAGTGAGCAAGGCTCATAGCTCAAAGAGCACACAGTATGAACAATAAATCAATGTCCAGTCAAATACTTGCTTTCATACAAAGAAAATAAGTATTTTATTTCTAAGTCTACACAAGCAAAGGCATACTACATTTTGAAGCAACAACACAATCCCCCTTAAGGTCAGGGCTCTAGTAGTTGTCAGGCAAATCCCTGCCCCAGCCTCTTTCATGTAACTTGTTTGGGGTTATTCCCCATTCACTGGTGGCGCTTCCAGGGAATGCACACTATTAGGTCATATTCAAGAGTTCCCATTTGACTCTTCAGTATTTCAGTCAAAAGTAGCAGCGAGTCCCCGAGGGCCCAACTGGCCCAGTTCACATCTTGTCCGCTCTGGCAGCACGGAGGAGTTTGGTGGAGCAGCGGGTGCCCTTGGAGCAGCACCCGGACGTCCTGCTCAGTTTGGAGAAGCCGGGCTGCTCATGACCCATGCGACAGCTGCAATATCTCTCTCCTGAGTGGCACTGCCAGCTACCTCTTCAGTTGTCGGAGCAGCTCCCAGCTCGCAAAGACTCGGTAGGTTGGCTTTACTCAGCAGGGAAAGGGAAAATACATTCTTCACTCTCTACTGAGCCCAGTGAGGGAGAGACATCATCCATAGGCATCTTTTGCAGCCCTTTGGTCAGTCAGTTGCAGTTCCATCGCCATGCAGGTCCAATCTGCCGAACATAGCCTCAGTTGGAGAACATGGTTGCAGACTTTCTTGGTTCAAACTCCCTACCGATATGGTCACGGGTACCAGAGGTTCAGCAGTGATAACTTTACCGGTGGCCCCCTCTGCCATATGGGGGCACGACATCATGGCAGTTTGGGTTCACTCAGGCCCGCATACATCTTCACTCACAGCTCAGTCTCCAGTGGCCCTCTCATAGCACATGGAGTCGCAGAGCCATCATTGCAGCTCCTTGCAATGCATATTACCCTGTGCTACTGGGCTGTGACAGCAGGACGCAGCCCTGTAGCACAGAGTAACCCTTATTTCTTTAAAAAAAGTAAGTCTTGAATTGAGATTTACTTTTTGAAAAGAAAGAATATAATAACCTCCTCACCATGGAAGCCTTCTCTCATAGCGGGGGTAGCATTAGAATGATTTTACATTTCCTTACCTCCAGGTTTTAGCTTGGTGAAACAATTTAAGGACTTCCTACTCTGAACAAGCCAGATGACACCGGATGATGGTCATGCTGGATGCTGTGTCTCTCAGAGCCTCCACCCTTTGCCCATTAATGGTGATGCACTGTCTGTACTGCCTAGTATTACTAGGCATGTGGGCTCTCTGCACCATCTCTCCATCACCCCGGGACACTAGGGTAACCTCAACTCTGTCCCCACCACTAGCTGGGACAAACGCCTCCCCAAGCACTACACTAACCAACCCCAGTGACTGCCGACCAGTGGGAGGCTGTGCCAACTTAGAACACTTGGCATGCCCCTTGTAGTGCTCTTCCTGATGACAGTCATAACACTTAGGGGGTGCCTTCCTTGTAGACTTACTGTCAGGGTACTACTTCTTTTTCTCATCAGCAAGGGATGGGAGCCCTGACCCGTGGAACTGGTTTGGAGCCCTTCAGAGTTTTTGCCCCCGTCCTTCTTCTAATGAGGACCCTGCCCACTCTTGTGGTGATCCCCCCAGCTACCTTCTTATGGACCCTGGTGCTGACCGAGTGGTACGCCTCATTAGCAAGCTCCCTGGAGTCAGAGAGCTTACTATTAATCAAGTGCTGAGGTAGATCTGGAAAACAGAGACTAAACATGTGCTCTTTTGCAATCAAGTTATCCAACCCATGATACTATTTATTATTACTACCCTTCACCCAACCATCCAGTGCCTTGCAAAAAGAATCAGCACAATCCACCCAGGTCTGTGGGGATAGTTCCACACTGTCCCTAAACTTCTGTAGGTACTTCTCTGGGGTCAAATCATATTTCATCATTAGAGCTTCCTTAATGGAGGAACACCTCATCCTGTCACTCCCCTCTAGGGCCAGTAGGGTGTCCCTCCCCTCAGTAGGGATATGCTTTTAAAGACTAGCCCCGCAATCCCCTCAGGTATCTTGTGCATCTGCAAAGCAGTCTCATAAGCCTCAAACCATCCCATCTGTCTATGGCATCTCCCACTCCATAATCAGGCACCAGACCCTTAGGTATCTGTACTCTCTTGTCAGAGGACACTGATGAAATGATGCCACCATCTTGCCTAGACTCAGCCCTCCTGGCCTTTATATTCAGCTCTCTCAGGCTCACTTCTTGAGCCAATCTCTTTTCCTCCAACTTGAGCTTAGCAAGCTCCAATTTTAATTTTTTCTTCTCCCTCCTGTCCTCCAGCTCCCCTAGGGACAGGCCTCTGGATGATATGCTGCCCCATACCCTGGGGGAAACTGTCTCTCCTTGCAGGCTGTTGGCCCCCTGCTCCACAGACAGCCCCAGATTCTCCACTGAATCCTGGTCCAGTTACTCATCACCATCCAGTTCCTCATCCTCCTCCTGGTTCACAGACCCTGCTTTGTAAGCTCCTGCCCAGGCCCTCAATGCCTTTTACAGCTCCACCTTTCTGGTGAAGTCACCCCATAGAAGGTAGAGCTTTTCTTCTGAAACACCTGACTGCAAGATGCCCAGCCGATTGGTTTCAATGTGTTTGTCTTGTGGGTGCCTGACTTCAAAATGGCCTCTCCTCTAGCATTACAAGCGACAAGTGGATGGTGTTGTTCTGCTGGTAATATGGCTCTTACTTCATTTTAAGCACAGACCTAGCCCTCAATATGTGCTGTTTGACTTTGTAGCATTCCTGATTCCTGATTAAGTGGGTGGCGGCAGTCTTTAACTGGGGCTCTGGGTGTGATGTGTTCACTCCTTTACAGGTTCTGCTGTGTGATGGGTCACATTGATGCTTTATTTACATCAGCGTTCCTCATTGCAGATTTCAGCTCGGCGTAGGTCACGCTGATTATTTCTGTAAAATTAGCACAGTTGCACTTTGGTTTCCACTGTGCTTCTGGTTCGGCAGCAGTGTGTCAAACCTATTGTATTTGTTGTATTAGCGTAGTCACGATTTAATCTTCTTAGTTCACGGCTGCGGTATATTGCACCGATTATTTCTGGAGATTAGCGCAGTCATGCTTTGGTTTCCTGTGCGGCAGCACTTTGCTTGTTACTTGCCTCAGCATCGATGGGGTTTTTCATGCTGCTATCATCACGCTTCCTTACATTTCCCCTAATCATCATCACCAATATTTACTAGGGCATAGCACATGTAGCAAATACGCTGAAGCCGAAGTGCAGGATACCTCTATATTTATATTAGTCCCTTTCTAGTTACATGTGATGGCCTACATACATGGGGCTTGCCTCCCATGTGTCTTCCTTCTCCCTTCCTCGTATCTCCACTGCCCACTTTCTGTACCTTGCTGTCTGCCCTAGATGTCCTGTGCTCCTGAAGCTAGACTGCTAACTTTTGTTGCAGTATGTCTGGCATAACTGGCATGCCCATACCCACAATGCTGTTCCAGCATGGAACACAGATGCTGTTAGCTGTTCCCTTCATTGCAGCACCACCAACATTGCGATTCTGCTCTGAAGCACTGAAACAGTCCATGCCACTGATGCAGCCAGAGAAGGAGTTATTGGAGAGTTCTCAAGTGACAACTGTTGTTGAGCAGCTACTGATTTTTCTCCAGCTCAGCCCGACTGCTCCCTGTGGCAGTGATAGGCTTGAGGCAGACCTTATTATATCCTTACAGTTTCTGTACGTATTGGCATCCCAGCCTCCACACAACCACAAATTCCTTAACAGCAGAGGTGAGTTACCAGCCATAGAAGAGCGACACAATGATCCTCGTCCAGTCGGCGAGACATCTGCTCAACCAAGCAGTTTGAAAAGAGAGGTGAAGCACAAAAGATCTTCTCCCACCTCCTTGGCAACGAGAACCTAGCCTAGATGGTTTCCAGGTGGCCCAAAGAGAAATTATCAACTGTGCATGGTTCATGCTGATTACATGAAAGGTTGTGCCTGATGTTCCCAACAACAGAAAACTAGCAGAGATATTCATCAGTGGGGCTTTCTCAGTGCAAACCCCTATTCCCACTAAACCTGTTCTGGGCACTAGCACACCACTTTTGCAGTTTTCCTCCTGAGCCACCAAGGAAGAAGACTTCCATCAGGGGGGCTTGATTAGTAATGCTCAATACCCACCAGACTTAATCCTGGCACCAGAGAAACTACTAGAGGTGCAGGAAGTGCCCTTACTAGTGGGGCCTTTTGGGCACTAGGCAGAAATAAAAGAATAAAGAGGCAGCCACTAAAAGTGAAAGTTTCCACTATCACTCTTTCTAGCCGATTACCTAACAGCCATGCCTACACCCTCAAGAGACAGTGAGGGAGGGGCCACACACATCCCCATAACCATACCTCGCAAGCATCATCAGTCAGGTGACCCTGCCAATAAAGAGGGTTTGGTGCAATTGTACTTACATCAGTTTCCCACTGCATATAGGGTCTGTGTCGTTCGTCAGCATTGTGTGCCCTGGTCACATTGGACGCCTCAGTTATCATGAATTAAGTTGCCTCTACACATTTCCTTGCTGAGGAAGCTGCAGTACAAGGGTTTTCTGAGATCCAAGTGACTAGACTGCTTGTTGGTGCCAACTAGTTTGGGTACATCAACACTAGGGCCCTCGATAAATATAATAAAACTGCCTGCTCAGTAGGGATGTGCACCACTAACTTTATTTTTCCAAGTAAATATTGGAAACCTGCTGAGCACTGTGATTTGAAATTCTACTGTAATCCAAGTCACTGTCCAGTAGTGACGTAATTTCACCAATTTGCCAGGGTAGCAAAACTGACATAACACACCGTTTTAATGCTGTGGTGATATCACAAAAACTGACACCACATAACTTTTCACTATGATGACATGTTTTCAGAAAAATTATATATTGTTATCCATATACATACATAGAAAAAGGGCACTGGATCAATCTTTCTTTGCCATTTGTTACTTTGAATGTCAATCAAGGACTGTCTCACTCTCAGCCTACATAGCCCATATAGCTAGTTTGAGACCAGGTGCGTTCCTTATAGCCATTGGTGTTTACTTGCTATTTCCTGTTTTTAGCAGAATACTTTCATCAGTTAAAAGCAGTGGCTGTTACGCTGAGTGACAGCTTTTGCCTGTGTACTTCAGATAAAATAATTGTTTCCGTGTTCTTGCCTGGGCCTGGATTTTGTTGCAGCTTTTTTTTTTTTTTTTTGTGGCGGAGTGATCACAATTGCTTACATGTTTACATAAGTTTATTGACTGCAATAGAAATGTATGCTGTTTCGCATTTCAGTTTATTTACAGGGTTTTACACGGTGGGCATTAATGTGTTAACCTTTACTCTTTGTGTTCTGTTGTTTGTTTAAACATCTGTTTCTACATTGATGGAAGACTTGTTTTTATTAGGTCTCGCCTAGGCAGTGCTTGCGCTATCTCTTTGAGACTTGCTGTATTCAGGTATGGACTTTAAGCTCCACCCATTTTCCCGTCCATCTTTTCAATTGGCTCCTTTACTGTCCTTTTAAATGATGGCTTTTGATTTGTTAATAGGCTTAGTAGTCCCTCCTTCAGCGGCGTCCGGCTCAGGTAAGCACGGTGCGGCAGGGCACAGCAGAGGGGGAAGCGGACAGACGACGGAATAGGTATTATTTATTTATTTAATCATACCTATTCCATCGTCTGTCGACTTCCATCCCTCCAACCCCACCCGGCCCTCACCTGACCCCACCACCCTACCGCGCTTACCTGAGCCGGCCACAGCTGCCCTCCTTAGTACCTTCTTTTCTCATGTTGTAACCTGCTATGAAGACTACCCCTCTTACATGTGTTGTTACTCAACATGTTTTATTTACAGTTTGTAAGCACTATTTTCTTACATGACCGTCTCCTACCTGTTGCTGCAGGCACGGCACGCTCTCCTGCAACTTAATGACTTTCTTTTTTGCAGCGCAGCACAACGTGCTTGGACTTTAACAATAGCGGCCGCGTGACTTTCTTTTGTTGTGCGCGGCTCGCCCAACTCAATTTTTGCAACATTGCATTCTTTCCCTAGCGCTTCATTTTTATTATCAATTGCGGCCGTGCGTGATATTTAAGTAAGCAGCCAAAGGCAGACGCGTGCCTTTATTTTCAAAATGCATGCATTGCCCCACTTGCTCCTCTGCTGAAGGCCAGGCACCCTGATGAGCATTTTGCTTCACTTTTTTCAGCCAAAAGAGCAAGGACATAGAGATCTGTGTTGTCTTCAGCCCTATTGACCATAAAAATGAGCCTTGCTTGAACCATAGCTCAATCAATGCAGCAGCAAAAACAAACAACGCCCTGAGAACGAGCTGAGAACTGTGATGTCATGCGTCATGATGTCACTTGCACACTGCCTGTGCACTGCCTACAACTGTATCTAGAGTAGACCTAAAAGCAAAGATGGAGGGAAGCACATGTGCTGAAACTTACTGGCCTGCAGATGAGTTCTTGGAACTAAGTTCTGTTCCTGGAAGTAAACAGCATTTATTGCAAACCATTCGCTACCCCCTCTTTTTCTAAATGTGTGTGCAGTTTCATAGTTCTGGGAGTCCCTGGCGTGCTCCCCGCAGCCAACTGCCCCCTGCCTTGGTACTGAACATGCATCACTGAAGGCCTTATACAAATAATATTCATCTTTTGTGGCATTCACCTAGCGTTTTCTATTGCACCCTTCGCAGATCATCCACACTACATAAACAATTACTGTCAAACAGCACAATTATGATATTCACAATGTCACCCATAGAATGATTAAAAGTGGAGTCTGCCCTCTGGAATTTAAACCTGTGACCTTGAAAATACCCACATCTCTCAGGAGCAAGCGCTTCCACTACCTAGTTCACCGGACGGTCAAGGCTTCACACACTTTATAAACATCTCCTTTGCTTATAACATCCTGTCTCGAGGTTCACTCCTCTCTGACCCTCACATCTCCTCAACACTCATACCAAAGCATCTAACCATCACCACGTGGCATCTTCAATCCCTCATTCACCCCTCTTTTAAACATCATGTCAAGTCGTCCCCCTCCCATCTGTACTTTAAACACTTGGCTGTGCCCTCCAAGTTCCACCCTTTCTATCATAAACCGCTCCTAACACCAGTGCCGCAGTGACTAATAATCTTGCCAACTCTGTTACCCTCACACATCAATAAAATCATAGGTTTGCATCTAAACCCCTTCCTGAGTCAGATAGCCGGTGTTCTACCTCTATTAACCCCATCATACCATCGCCATATCTATTATTTATATCATAACTTCCAACTCCCAAGTAACAATGACTTAGTGATGGGGGCTAAGTTTAGTGCATCACTGTTTCGTTAGGGAAGGTGCATTATGATAATGTAAACAAGCATTTGCAATGCAATAGGTCTCACATTTATGAACGTTTGAGCTATTGGCATTGACAATGCCTTTTATTTATGTGTTGTTTTTAAAACAGATAAATAAAAGGGATTGCCAGTTGCAATGCCAATAGCTCAAACTCTCATACATATGAGACCTATTGAATTGCAAATGCGTGCTATAAAAGTTTTAAAAAAGTGTTAGGAGAGAGTGCGTCCTGCCTACGACAGCAGGCAGGACAAAGCTATTTGAGAAAATAGAGCTCGGAGGCTGTAATTAAAGCCTACCAAGCAACAACACACGTAACCGGGGGTGTCGCCATGCGAGGTTAAAAAATGAGACAAGGCGGTACTAAGGAGGGACTATTAAGCCTTTTGACCAATGAACAGCCACAGTTTACAGTGGACAATGACACAAGCCAATGAAAAATGTGGACAGAGAGTGGGCAGAGAGTGGGCGGAGCTTCAAGTCCATACTACAATACAGCATGCCTCGCAGAGCAGCGCATGCGCTCCCCAGGCTCGACCTAAAAATGGCCTATAATGGTGGCTTGAAGCCAGAAGAAGATGGCCGCTCTCCGCTGAAGCTCCGCGCCGGCTCGGGAGGGGTGCCGACTTCCACGCGGACTCAGCTAGTTTTTTAGCCGCAGGAGTGGGTTCCTCGAGGTGTGAGGACCCCCTGCTCTACATGATGTGGTTTCCGTTTGCCTGGTGAGCATTCTTCAGCCCTTTTTTCTGCATCTACGTGCGGTGCGTTTTCTCTCACGGAGCTCGCGACCGCCATTTTGTCTCTTCTCAATGGAACGAACAGATTTTCCTCTCATGGTCATCCAGTTTTGAAGGCATTTCTGTTGCTTCGCAACACTTAGATCTATATTTGGTTTCCTATGGGCATTGCTAATGGAAGGAATGTACTGGAGAGCAATTTTTGAGCGGTTTTATTTATTGGTGTCATTTTACTGACGAGTTTCAGATGACATTTCCTTTCAGTGAACTTTCTCCAAGGCAGTTAATTGCAGGATCATTTTTATGGGAAGTGTCAATATTCTGCTATTTTGCATACAATTAAAATAAAATCTGCGAACTTCACATCAATTTAAGAGTGGGCTTGTTGAAGTGCTATTTTTTCTTCTGGTTTGTTTATGGGGAGAACAAAGTGAGTAAGATGCACTCCCACTTCGGCACCTCCTTTGGAAGATTATAATCCGTTCAATATCCTTTGCTCTAACATGGAGGACGCACCTAGTAACACCATGCCCCTTGCTGCGGGTGCAGTGGGTACAACGACATCCTCGTCTAATATTCCACTTCCAACTACTAAGCTTTTACCTAAACCAACGGTCTCCTCTGTTTTGTCATCTGGCAATTGTATGAAAAAAGGATCCCCCATCTCCTGTCACTTCTCCTCCAACCATTTCTTTGGATTTGCTTCTTGAGGAGATTCGAGCACTTTGCCCATACATGGAGGAAACCAATAATCGCCTGCAATCATTGGATGATAGATGGTCCAATATGGAGAATAAGGTTGTGCAGGTGGAGCAACGTGTCGACTCTATACAAGTTGTGGTAAACCAGGTTCCCGCTATGCAATCAGAAATCACTACTCTTAAAAAGCAAATTGAAAATCTTGAAAACCGCAACAGGCGTAACAGCTTACGTATATATGGTCTGATAGAAGGTCTGGAAGGTTCAGACCCTATTTCATTCTTTAAGTCATTTCTTCCAAAAATACTTGCCATTCCTGACACTCCTTTGCTTAATATTCAGACAGCACATCGCTTGGGTCATAGCCCACGCTCTACAACCTCATCTTCCAAACCAAGAGGTGTTATCATTTGTTTCCTAGAATATACTGACTTACTGAAAGTTCTGCAAGCAGCCAAAAGCAAAGGACGAATATCCTGGCAGGGCTCTAATCTTTCCTTTTCACAGGACTATGCTAAAGAGACTGCGGATAGGAGAAAGAAGTTTTTGGATATGAGACCAGCACTGCGGAACCTTAATGCCAGATTTGGTCTGTTTCACTCATGTATGTTTAAAGTAACATATAAGAGCAAGACAACCAACTATGAAGATCCGGTGTTGCTACAGTGCTTTATAGACAATTGTAGAGAAGAAGCCATGGATGTTACCAGACTTCCTACTGTTTGAAATTATAATGTGTTATTACCTGTTTTCTCTTTCAGGCATTTAGTATAAGTACATGTTTTCGTCTGCAGCTCAATTTGGATTGTTCAATTTTCAGGTTTCCCATATTTTCTTTCCTATGTTAGGTGCGGCTTCCCATTTTTTGACCCTTGTGATTCCTGGTCCATTTGCTTGGATCGTCCCCCCCCCCCAACCCGCCCTGAGTTATCTGGTCGGTGATGTCATCTTCCTTATGTGGTCTCACCACCCTCATTTTTGGTATGTTTTTTTTTTGGTATATTTGTTTGTCTTCTCTGTGTATGGTATTTATTTCTCCTCCTTCTCTGTCCTTTTTTTTCTTTCTTCTTTATCTACCTCTGTTCCGACATTCGCTCTTCTTCATTATATCATTGCCTTTGTTTCATTCTTTTCTATTCATTTTCTATTTATTCTCCATTTCATATCATCTTTTTCGTATATGCTCCTTTTTCATAATCACAGTTTTTATTCAATATGTTATTCAATTTTTGAAAACATATGTATTCTTGTTTTTTGGATTTTACATTATGTATATGACTGTTCTATTTAATTATTATTAATAGTTATTTTGTCAGTTTATTGTATTTCATGTTAAAATAGATGGCTTTACAAATTCTTTCTTGGAATGTTAGAGTTTTAGGTTCTCCCATAAAACGTCAGAGAGTACTAACCTATCTTTCTAATTCAAAATGCGACATTGCTTTATTGCAGAAAATTCATATTTTAGATAAAGAAATAGCTAAACTTAAACGACAATGGGTAGGCCATGTCTTTGCTTCCCCAGGTGATGGTAAACGTAATGGTGTTGCTATCCTGTGTCATAAACGCCTAGATGTACAGCTACTATCACAAGACAAAGATGATTTAGGCAGATGGGTATCTGTTTCGCTATTAATTAATAAAATTCCTATTACCCTATTTAATCTTTACGCACCTATCTCCCCTAATAATTCCTTCTGGCCTGAAATATTGTCTAAGTTGATGACTTATAAAGACGAATATCTACTGGTAGGGGATGACTGTAATATGGTTGTTGATCCTATAATTGACCGCAAGTCCAAATCCAAGTTTAATCCCTCTCTTATGCATTCTCAATTTACTTCAACTATCAAACAACGATCCTTAATAGATGCATGGAGGCTTTGTAATCCCACACTTTTAGAATATACCTTCTTGTCCCCTGTACATTGCTCTCAATCTAGATTAGATTACCTGTTTCTTTCTCAGTCCCTTGCACAACATATCACTCATTCAGATATAGGTCCTATATTGATCTCAGACCATGCCCCAGTATCTTTACATTTAGATCTCCTCCCCCCATCTCACGGTATTAGAAGATGGAGATTTAACAATTCTCTTCTGTTAGATCAGGATTTTACCCAAAGCTTTGTATCTTTTGCTACTAATTTTTTCTGGAAAATGAACAGCCACATATCTCCCCACAAATTATATGGGATGCTTTTAAAGCTGCATCTAGAGCTTTTATAATTTCCTTTGTATCCCGTAAAAAGAAATCTTCTTTAGCTTCTTTGAACTCTCTCACAACACGTATCTAACAATTAGAACACTCCTACTATCACACGAACTCTAAATCTTGTGTCAAAGAGCTTATTAAATTTAAATTCACTTTTAATAAGCTTTCCACAGATAATGCCAACTCATTTTTACTTAAGGCTTCAGCTAAGTATTATGGAGGTCAGAATAAATCTGGGAAACTCTTGGCTAACTATCTTAAGATAAAAAAGGAACGTACCAAGATTAGTTCGATTCTTAATTCATCTAACCAAATGATTTACAAAAATGAAGACATACTGGCAGAATTTACCCATTTTTATCAGACTCTCTATACTCCTGATTCTCCAACATCCCAAACTGATATCCTGCAGTATCTGTCTTCTATCAATCCTCCCTCTCAACCTAATTTAGATTTTTCATCATTGGATGAGGAAATTCAGACTCAGGATATTCTTAATGCGATCCGTGTTATTAAACGTGGGAAAGCACCAGATCCTGATGGATTTACTATTGAGTTTTATTCTCACTTTTCTCATCTCCTTCTCCCCAAATTACATCAATTATTTCTCTTTATAAATTCTCAATCTTCTTGTGGTTCCTTTCAAGATGCTTTAATTTGTCTTCTCCTCAAAGATAATAAAGATCCCACACTATGTAAAAATGATAGGCCCATTTCTTTGATCAATTTGGATTATAAACTTTTTGCAAAAATCTTAGCACTCCGTCTAGAATCCTTAATGCCTCAATTAATTGGGGGAGAACAATGCAGTTTTATTAAGGGCCATCATATTGCAGACATTAGATTCTTTTTTAATGTCCTTAGTAAATCCAAATCCTACAAACAGTCTCTGGCAGCTATTTCCTTAGACGCCGAGAAGGCGTTTGATTGCGTAAGTTGGCCTTTTATTTTTTCTACTCTTTCCTGGTTTGGTTTTGGTACCACTTTCATTAATTATGTCTCCCTTTTATATTCAGCCCCTACATCTTCTATTTTAGTTAACGGCCTTCTTTCTTCCTCATTTCCCCTATATCATGGTGTCAAACAAGGTTGCCCTCTCTCCCCTCCTTTTTTATTCTCGCTCTTGAGCCCTTTTTGATAAAAATTCGTACAAACCCTCAAATTATTGGCTTTCAATATGGTGTAAATCAATTAAAGGTTTCTGTCCTTGCTGATGATATTTTGCTTTTCCTTTCACAACCGCAAACTTCACTACCAGCTTTCCTATCGGAGGTGCAGTTTTTTGCCTCGGTGTCAGATTATAAATTAAATACGGATAAGTGTGAAATCCTTCCCCTAAATAAATTATGCTTCCATGCAGATTATATTTCTTCTGATTTTTGATGGAAACCAGATAAGATCAAATATCTTGATTTATGGTTTATGCCTACTATTAAAGAAACTGTATCACTTCATTTTAAAGAGTTGCAATCAACTTTGAATTCTCATACTCCCAGGTGGAATTCCTTGTTTTTATCTTGGTGGGGTTGTTTAGACATAATAAAAATGATGCTGGTTCCCATAATCCTTTTTTATATCTCCAATCTTCCTATAAATATACCTCATTCCCAATACAAGATAATATACTCCATTTTATCACATTTTTTATGAACAATAAAAAACCCTGCATGTCCCTTCATAAACTTAAAAGACCCAAACTTATGTTAGGCGTTAATTTTACAGATTTGTATTCCTATCATACTGCATTTTTCCTCAAGCAATCTTCTCTGTTATTACAGATAGACGAAATGTCAAATTTACCATTATGAACTAATATTGAGAAGTCTTTTCTTCATCCCTTTTCCTTTAAGGAATTCCTGTCCCTCTTACATAGACCAGTGTCTCTTTCTCTTCCTATTTTTAACAATCTTTCAAGGATTTTTCAACCTATTTTCCTTTCTTATAAAACTACTAAAGACCAATTCTTACAGTCTTCCATTTGGTACAATGGTCTAGATATTCACATTAATAACAGAACAATTTTTTGGAAAGATTGGCATGCTAAAGGTCTTCATTGGATCACTCAACTCTTTCAGGATGATTTGTGTATCCCTTTTATAAATGCTCAGAAAAAAAATTCTCTACCTTCTTCCTATGAATCTAAATATAATTCCTTAATCGCGGTGATTCAATCCACTTCCAATGATCTCTTATCTAATCATACATCTTCTTCTTCTCTTCACCCTAATATACTTTCAGTCTTGGATTCTACTCCCTCTGCTTCTCAATTATATAAACAACTCTTTTCTCATTCAGTTAATCGAGACAAAACGGAAGTGGAATTTGCTTGGGAAGCAGATCTTCAGGTTTCTTTTCCCACCTCTGTTGGAATAAGATTTGGCTGAAAATAAGGAAGTCTTCCAGAGCAGCTAACACCACACAAACATTGTTCTATATTTACAACAGACTTATGTTTACCCCTGTTTCACTACATAAGATAAACCCAACCCTTCCCTCTTCTTGTTGGTCCTGTGGAACAAATACAGCTGATTTAAAACATATGTTATTTGATTGCCAATATATTCACAATTTTTGGACACAGGTATGGCAACAGATAAATGACATCTTTTATACACAAATCCCTCTTACTTTTATAAATATTTTCTTAGGGAGTGTTTCTGAAGATTGGAATCCTCAACCGAGAAATTTCTACATAATAGATTTACTTCTTGCTGTTGCCTTCCAACAAATACCAGGGAATGGAAAAACTCTACTAAAGTATCTTACCGGGCCTGGTGGTATGTGGTTTGTTACAACCATAGATTGGATAGAGCATATGTCTCTCCGTAACTACTTTTCTAGATAGTTCTGCTAAATCTGCATGCTCTCATAATCCCCGAATTGAGGAAGTTCCTAAACCACCATGAATAGGTTTTTCTATAATATAAGTATAAGTAATTGTTAATCGATCTGTGTTTTTCTTGCTCTTGACTGTGGTAAGAGTTATTATGCTGTGATTATATTGATGTTTGGAATTTGGTGAATGTTTCTTTTTCTGTCTTTCTTTTTTTCTTTCTATCTTGCATATTTTATTGAATTGACAATTTTTGTAATATATGATTTTATCTTGTGCTTTTATCATACTGTATTTTGAATATTTATAAATAAAATCATTTTCTTAAACTTAAAAAAAAATGGCCTATAACAAACATATGGCAATGGAACTTGCTATATTATTGATCCGAGGAATATTGGAATAGTCATTGTACACCTAAGACACACATTGGGTGGCAAATGGTATACCACTCTGTGTTTCTTTTGCAATGCCAAAATAAATATACTTAAAAACAAAATAATAATAACTTTAAATGTCAAACAGCAACTTCTAACCGTCGTTTCACCTGGTCTAACCCTCAGACCAACTTAACCAACCCCATACTACCTCTGGCCATTCTCATACCATTAACACCTCCTCATATTAATACACCACCACTTCTAACTGCCTTGTCACTCCTCTGGGCCTTTGTTACCCCTTTTCTGCTCCTTATATCGGCTCATTCAACATTCGTACCACTGAGTCTGAAAACGTATCACCCTTTTCTCCCCCTCTTCCCACCTTCAAAGCCATTCCACTTCAAACACTTCCAGTCTCCGCGCCATCTCTTCCCAATCTTGGGCTGACACTTTCTCAACCAAGGAGCGCCTAGAGGTTCTACTGTGCACAACACCAGACAATAACAATCATTTGCAATGCAATAGCTCTCGCATTATTGAAAGTTTGAGCTATTGGCGTTGCAAATAACAATAATTGTTAGATTTTTTTTTTTACTGTTAAAAAATATCCCAGCAGTAGCATAAGTAAGGGTGCGGTACCTTATGCGGCTAATAGAGGTTCCTTTACAACTCCACAGGGACACCTAGTAACAGCCTGTGGAACTCCACCCTTTTCTTGCTTCCTGGATTTTATTTTGTTGCTTATTCTACTGCTGGGATACTTTTTAACAAAAAAAGCCTAATAAACATAATTTAAAGTGCCAATAGCTCAAACTTCCAGTAATCTGAGACCTACTGCTTTGGAAATGCTTGTTTCCTGTACTGCCCATGTTGCATGCATTACACATTTTCTATATAGCTTTACACCTTCCATAAATGTCTGTAATGTTTCATTTCGCATTTTTGAACTTTATTCGTGTAATTATTTCCATTATTTAATTTGATGGCGACAATGTGACCGCATTAAGCCTTTATCTTCCTGTGTTGTTTTTTGTTCACGCGTGCATTTTTGCAGGCAGCTGAGACTTTTTTTATTTATTTGCTTTTGTACTAGTGATTTTAGTGTATGCATTTCAATGTTGTACTGCACGTGCTTGGTGAGCTTTAAATGAGATTTTACGAGAATGATTAGAATGCGGTGTCAACAAGGCTGAAACTGCTATATTTTAATACACCTTTCTTATTTTTTCCTGAATCACCACGCTAACAATTTCAACGGTACATAACAGATGTAGCTCAGCGAAATGAGGCTTCCGCTTTATGAATTTGTGTCGTGACCGCCGAGTCACAGGTTTGATTCTCAGAGTCCACTTAACCTTTCAGAGGGCGTCAAAGACAGCACCATTAAAATGGGTGAGAAAAACATGCTATTCAGTCCCAAGGGAATGTGCGCTTTACAAATACTTTTGACACTGCACACAGTATTGTAGTTGTTTTAGTGACCGTGTTTACAAGCGCTTATATTTCCATTTTATGAGTATGTGGATGTCTTCCAACGGCGACCACAGTGTGAAAGCGAAATGCTTTAGTATTTCTCTCGAGTTAGAAGGACCTTTCATTAACATTTTATGTGCATTTTTACTTCCATTTTTAATTCTAAAAGCGGTACAATGTAATATGTGTGTGCTGCTCCTCCGGCATGATTATAGTGTTGCTCAACAATCATATAATATTTTAATCGTTTTATTGCCCTAGAAGCCAGTAAAACAGTATTTATATCCCTTTATACCATCCTAATAATTCACGTTGCGGATTGTGTTTCATTGTGCACTTAGTTCCTGTGGAATGAGTATATCATTTTTACATTTCAAGTGTAGTTTTTAAAATTATTTTATTTCAGTTTTAGAAGCCTGAAACGTAAGCACGTTTCATTTATGGAGATGCTTGGATTCTATTTTTGGTTTTCTGCAGGCTTCCTGTATTATGTGTGCAGCTAATTAGGATTGTATTGTATTGAGTTTATTAATAAAACACACATACGAAATACACATACACATACGCAAAAGCTTCATGACGCTAAAACCAGACACACGAGACAAAAAAAAATGATTGTATATTAAGGAGATATGATTTAAAAAATGCATGGAAATGTAGCAGGCCTTAAATGCTGCGTAAGGTATCATGTAGGTTATTCAGTTCTCCTACCAGTGCGGGTGTCTCTTCAGGGGCGTCAGGACGCAGTGCTGCTAGCTGCGATGTGCCACATAATGCTGTGAGCCTTTGCCCATTCTGCTAATTATTCAATTTAGCAGTGTTCATGAAAACACAACATTTGCCAGTGGCAGGTCAGCCCTCTCTGCTGCTGTTCCAAGCTTCCAATTACAGCTGGTGGAAGAGGTGGCTGGTAGCGCTGAGCAACCATCCACCTACAAAATGTTATTTAAAAATACAGCATTCTGTAGATGAATGTCTGGATTGCACATGTGAGGGGCGTAGTTCAACTACGATCCCTGCACTCAGGCACAATCCTTTCTATTTAGCAGACATACCGTGTATGCCTTAGTCTGCACAGTATGGGGCATATTTACAAGCCCCTATCGCCACCGAAGCATCACTTTTTGGGACACTCCGGTGGCAAAGCGGCTTTTCCCATATTTACCAGGGGGCACTAAGCCACTTAACGTGGTTTAATGCCACCTTGTAAATATTCCCTTTTCTGCCGAAATTCTCTGCGGCAAGGGGGCATGCAATGGATGTTGCAGTGGGCGTTCCACCGCAACACAAGGCTGGGGCAGCGCCAAAAACTGAAGTCAGGGAATAACTGGTCTTAGGGTGGTGATACGAGGAGAAATTATTAATTTCTCCTCATTGTTTGCTCTCTCCATGTGTGCTGCATTTTGCAGCATACATAGAAAGAGTAAATCACCATTATTGATTGTTTAAGTGCAGGAAAGTGTCCCTTCTTGCTCATAAACAATCGCCCCTTCATTGCAGGCACCCTTGCAACATGGCGGCAGGGTGTCTGCGCTGGCGCTAGACAGCTTTTCTTTTATGCCAGAGCTAGGGGAAACACAGGGGTGTACCGTATTCTTGTGAATGCGGTGCATCCCTGTATTTAAAAAATGTTGGACTGCAGCTTTGCCAAATTTGGCGTAGCACCGCTCACTGACATTATTTTTTAAATATGCCCCTATATCTGTTTAAATGGGGCTATCAGGGCACACAACAGTGTATCCCTAATGCCAATGAGGAGCCACACAGAGCATCATGTGGAGGATCTCCAGCACTGTATCAGCTTCTTTTAGGGCTGTACTTCCAGCCCTATCAAGAAGCTTGGTGAGGGGTTGAAGTGGGCCTTCCTCTAAATCCTGGCCTGCTGCTCTGCCTGGCACCTCTTTAGGAATCAATGCTTGCTGGTTCCAATGTCCAGCACCATATTCCTGTTCTGCTGCTACCGTGGAGCCTTTGAGTGTCCAGCAGAGAAGGAAACATAAGTTAAAAATATACAGTGTTGTTTCTCTGTGCATGTGTGGGTGAAAGTGTATTTGTGAGTGAATTAGAGAGAATGAGATTGAGTGAGAGTGTGTGTGTGTTAATTTAGTGTGTTTGACAGTGTCAAGCAGAGTGAAAGAGTGTTAGAAATGGGGGTCTCTAGTTGGCAAGGGTTTGCACCTTTGTCCAAGTAAGGACCCTTCTTCCTAGTCAGGGTAAGGGAGTTACACTCCTAAAATAACCCCTGCTCACCCCCTTGGTAGCTTGGCACAAGCAGTCAGGCTTATCTCAGAAGCAAGATCAAGATCATCTGCGGCGTACCCCAAGGCTCCTCCCTCAGCCCAACGCTGTTCAACATCTACATGGCACCCCTCGCCCACGTCGCCCGACAGCACAACCTCAACATCATCTCCTACGCCGACGACACCCAGCTGATCCTCTCCCTCACCAAAGACCCTCACACCGCCAAAGCCCACCTCCACGAAGGAATGAAGGCCGTCGCTGAATGGATGAGGACCAGCCGCCTGAAGCTGAACTCGGACAAGATGGAGGTCCTCATCCTTGGTTCCAACCCTTCAGCCTGGGACGACTCCTGGTGGCCAACATCACTGGGAACAGCCCCGCCACCCACCGACCACGTACGCAACCTAGGGGTCATCCTCGACCCCACCCTCTCCATGACTAAGCAGGTCAACGCCGTTTCCTCATCCTGCTTCAACATCCTCCGAATGCTCCGCAGGATCTTCAAGTGGATCCCCACCGAAACAAGAAAAACAGTCACCCAGGCCCTCGTCACCAGCAGGCTGGACTACGGAAACGCCCTCTACGCAGGAACGACGGCTAAGCTCCTGAGACGGCTGCAACGCATCCAGAACGCCTCTGCACGTCTTATCCTCGACATCCCCCAACGCAGCCACATCACACCCCACCTGAGAGACCTGCACTGGCTCCCTGTCAACAAGAGGATAACCTTCAAGCTCCTCACCCACGCACACAAAGCACTCCACAACTCCGGACCAGCCTACCTCAACAGACGACTCAGCTTCTACACCCCCACCCGCCAGCTCCGCTCGACCAGCCTCGCCCTCGCCACAGTCCCCCGCATCCGGAAAACGACCGCCGGCAGCAGATCCTTCTCCCACCTCGCCGCCAAGACCTGGAACACCCTCCCCACCAACCTCCGACAGACCCAAGACCTACTGGCCTTCAGAAGACTCCTCAAGACCTGGCTCTTCGATCAGTAGCAGCACCACCCCCCTCTTCCCCCAGCGCCTTGAGACCCTCGCGGGTATGTAGTGCGCTTTATAAATGACATGATTGATTGATTGATTGAGTGTGTGAAGCATTTGCACATAACCAACAGTAATACAGTGAAAGCACTACAAAAGGACACCACACCAGTTTAGAAAAATATCCAATATTTTTATATATCCAAAACAAGACCAAAACGATAAAAATCCAACATACAGTACTTTAAAAATATATACTGTGCTAGATATCCTTAAAACTGCAGAAATACCTAAAAAACACAGTTCGTACAAGTCGGTAGCTCCGTCCGGGGCTACAGCGATGCTGAAAACAAGAGTCTAGCAGTTCCAGCTGACCGCGTCGTTACAGGCCAGCGAAAGCGTGGACAGACTCGGTAACGGTACCTTTCTCGTTGCGGCTGGCACGTTGGTGTGAGCCGATCGTGGCAACCGCCCCGGTTGCGTTGCAAAATGGAAGCGGTGCAGGGTGCGGTGCCCTCTCGATGCGGTGCAGGCAACGGCTCGGTGACGATCATCCAGACGCCATTGGTGAGACCAAGGCTTACGGTGCAGGGCGAGGCGGTGCTCGATGCGGTGCTGGCAGGTTGCGGTGTAGGCGACAGAGCCGGTTAGCGGGAGCTGGCGTCAGTCGGCCCAGACTGCTGTGTGCGACGAGGCGGTGCATCGTGAAACTTATGAGCAGTGCCCCCAGCCATGATGGGGTCACAGGTGTCGAAGTCAGCAGCAGCGACAGTGTCGGCGAGACCAGGATGGCAAAGTGAAGCGAGGCGGTGTGGAGTGCGGTGCCCACAGGTCACGGTGCAAGCCGCGGCTCGGTGGCGTCGGTCATCGTCGTCGGTGACACCAGGGTTGCGGTGTAAGATGCAGACGGTGCCTTCTGCGGTGCCGTCAGGACACAGAGCCACCAACGGAGATGGTTGCGTTTCCCTTCTCTGTGGCAAGTGAAACAGCGGTACCCAGAGGTTGGTGAAGTCTTTGCAGTCCCTGAGACTTCAGAACAGGAGGCAAGCTCTACTTTAAGCCCTTGGAGATACTCAGCACAAGTAAAAGAAAGTTCAGTCCAGTCCTTTCACTGCCCAAGGCAGAAGCAGCAACTGCAGGCCACCCCAACAAGGCAAAAACACAGCAAAGGGGCAGTACTCCTCCTGGCAGCTCTTCCTGCTCTTCTTCTTGGTAGGTTCCTTGATTCCAATGAGTTCTAAAGGTTAGGGGTCAGGGCCCCACTTTTTATAACCCAAAATCCTTTGTTCTCTGGAGGCAGAGAGTGTATTTGCCCAGCCAGAACCAGTTCTGTCCTCTCTGGTGCAGGTTCCTGGCAGGAGGTGGAGACAGCATTGTCAGAGGCAGACCAGGCCCATTCAGGTGAAAGGAAATCTCCTCCCCCTACTCTAAATGCAGCCCGGGTCTATTCAGCCCAGCCCTGACTCATCCAGACTCTCTGGAGCCACTGCACATACCCAGCCCCTGTCACTCCACAGCCAGACAGTCAATCCACAAACCCAGCAGAGGCACACAGGATGGCTATGCAAGAAAATACCTACTTTCTAAAAGTGGTATTTTCAAACACAGACATTAAAATCATCCAGGGTACTAAGCAAGACTGCTTTTGCTCTACTCTTTCCAATAGAAAACACTAGTTAGTGATGTGAACAAGTTCAATGGACAAACCTGGGGTCTAGGGAGAGAATGGCGTAGGCTGGTAGTCTCACAACCACCTAAAACTGAACTCACTGAAAACTGAATTCCTCCTCATTTCCCCTCCTCTGACTTCTCCCTCCGGTACTAGAATGGCTGAACTGTTTAGATGCCCTCATCTGCAAACCAACCATCATTGAGTGCAAAACAACCCTAGGCATCAGCTTTGATTAAAAACGTGAGTATGTGGCCCCACACCAACTCCTCCACTCAAAGTGCGCTCCCAGCTCAGAATCCTCAAAAAGGTCAAACTCTTCATCACTCAGCATGACTTTAAGAATGTAGTGCAAAACATATTCAGACTTGAATATGGCAATGCGACGCTTATCAGTACTCTGAAATCTCACCTGGTGCCTCTGAACGCAAACCCTCAATGGCGCTTAAAGACTGTCTTTCAGGAATAAGGCGCTTTAGATATATCAGTTCTTCTCTCAGTCTCCTAAATTGGCTACTGATTGAAGCAAGAAGAATACTCAAGGTAGCTTGTCTTATTAAACTCCACCCGCCTTGAGGATGTCACTCCCTGTGTAGTTCAGTCACTCTTCAACTTGAGCCGCCAAGGTTCAATAAAGAGAAGACCTCATGCTCCTCCTCTGGCTCCACCCCCAGTATACGGAACTCACTACTACAAGATGTTCGCACCAACCACTCATCTGCCACTTTTCATGAAGAAGTTAAAGCCTTACTAGCTGAAAAATTCCTATCTGACTTACTTCCTCTTTGAAGTGCTGGAGCCGATCCTCCTTTCTGCCCTGGCCCTTACACCTGGATTATCCTACTGGTCTTACTTCAGGGTTCTCTCTTTATCAGGTTTACCTTTCTCCGTGTTTTACACACTTTAGTAGTGTATATACCGGCCTACTGATGCCTCATCTGTGAATTAAGCAACCTTCATTCCTCGGTCACCTTTTGCAATTTAAGGACCTTAATATGTGACAGCTGTCAGACCTCACTACTTGCTCCACAGCATGTTGCTGCTTTTATCTCCTAGCTTTCTTGCTTCTTTGTGTTTTTTGTTTTCACTGCAATCTCTCCATCCAATTGTCGTGCTTTATACAGTGATCTGACCGCCCCGGCACCTACCCTCCCCAACCCCTCGATCATGTTTGGGGTTTAAAAAAAACTATAAAATAAATAAATAAACATGTGACCTCTGGAGCCACCGAGCTGCCTGTGGGGGTGGAACTGATGTCTCTGAGCTCTGTCTGCAGAGCTGGGGGGGCACAATAGCCTGTCGTCGCTCACCCAGTCCCTCGTAAATGATCAGCTTGGTTCAACAGGACTACAGCACTGGGGTTTTGTGTTGTGTGCAAAGCATTTAAAATAATAACGCACACTCTGTGCCCAGTCCGAGGCTGCTGTGCTGTGTAAATAGAGAAGCTGACGAGACTAGAGCGAGGCGCTGCATCGCAACATTATAATTACAGTGAGTGGGCAGTGGGGCAGTGGTGTAATCGAAAACGATGGGGCCTGCCCTGTAGAATCTGATGAGTGGGGTGGAGGGGGGTGGCTGGGGAGCGCTGCAGTAGCCAGCACTGACTGAGCAGGATACTTGTTCCTCGTTATTGAAGGGAGGGTGAGAAAACAGCAAGGGAAGAGGTATGGAGGGAGATAAAGTAATAAGGGACATAAGACCGCCATCTCACGTTTATACTGTTCCGGGTAGTGCAAACACTCTGTGTGCACACAAGATCACAACCCGGAAACAGCTCGAGTGTTCCCTTTCTAACCCCCAGCCTCATCCATCCAATCAAGAACACATGTATCTCGCTCAGATATGGACAAAAAACAAAAGTACTCTCTTGGATATCTCACCCACTCTTTGAGTATGCATATATCTCTCTTACAATGCACCAACCCCAGCAAACAAAATATTTCTGCACACCTGCAACACAGAGGAAAATAAACCTGAGATTATCCATCCACGGTCATCCCGGAGTGTCCCCTGTTCAAAACTTGTAATCAGCTACAGAACCCACCGAGCTCTCTCTGATCCCGCGCCTTTAATATCCCACCCACCCTCACAGCAGAAGTACCGTCCTCGTCCATCTACGCCATAACCAGAGCAGACTTCACCCTGACACCAAGAGCGAAGCGCTTCCATCGCCATCTCACCCTAAGCTGACAGATTAATACCTCACTCGCCAAGAGAGCACACACACATTGTCCTGACATTGCAGCGATGGTAAATTAATGTAAAGCGGAGTAACACAAAAACTGCATCTAGGCGCTGGAATGAATGAATCTGATCTGGTGCCAACGCAGACACATCACTCCTTCGAACGCTGGCCCAATGCACTAACTACAAGTCCGTGGAACACGCATACAAGTACACATATAGTCATTCTAGGTTTACACACACACACACACACGAAAGTCGCGGCTCGCAATACTCTCTGGGGGGGGAGTGTGGTGGCCGGGGAAGTTTAAAATTAAAATATAATGAAAGAAAACTTACTGGTCCGCACCGCCTCTGCTCGACTGCTCCTGGGCCGGGGTCCCGCGCTCTTCAACAAACAGGAACAGCCGCGACGTCACTGCCAACCCCTCTACTGACGCTGCTCCAACAGCTCCAGGATTGGATTGAGGGCAGGGATACTCCCTGCCCATTAGGAGACCGGGGGCTGCGGCATGAAGCAACCCTCGGTCTCTTAAGGGGAAGGCTAGTGCGCATGTTCGGGCTGACCGTAAAAATGATCAGCCCAAAAACAAACATGCGCACTATTGCTGTGACTGTCTAGTGCGCTGCTGTCACTCAACTCCCTGAGTGCTGCCGCAGCCCCGCCCCACCCCCTCCCACCCCCTTCAGCATCCCTCGTTCTACTTCTCCGACGCTAATTACAATCAGGAGTCCTGAATTAGCTTCGGAGAAGTAGAACGAAGAATTTGAATGGGGCCGTGGCATTAGTGGGGCAACGTCCCAGCACCCCAATGGACGCACCGCCACTGCATTCTGAGTCCAGGCATACTAAACTCCATTTCCCTATCTTGTCCCTATGGGAAGTTAGGCTTATAAGATGTTATAAGTAAAACTCCCATTCTTTATTGGACAAATAGCCTTGCAGTGGTGAAAAATGAAATACCCCGTAGTTCACCACCAGGACATGTCACACACCAGTACAAGTCCTACCTTTAACATACACAGCACCCTGCCCACAGGGGTACCTTGGGCCTACCTTAGGGGTGACTCATATGTAAAAAAAGGGAAGGTTGGGGCCTGGCAAGTGGGTGCACTTGCCAAGTCGACATGGCAGTTACAAACTATGCACAGACTCCACAGTGGCAGGTCTGAGTTACCTTTACAGGGCGACTTAAGTGGGTGGCACAATCAGGGCTGCAGGCCCACTAGTAGCATTTGATTTACAGGCCCTGGCACTCTCAGTGCACTTTACTAGGGACTCACTAGTAAATCAAATATGCCAATCATGGAAACACCAATCCATAATAACAATTTACAACAGGAGCACTTGCACTTTAACACTGAACAGCAGTGAGAAAGTACGCAGAGACACTAAACCAGCAAAAACAGAGTCAAAACCGGGAGGTCAGAAAGCAAAAAGACAGGGGAAACACGCCAAAAGATGCCAAGTCTAAGAAAGAGTGAGAGAATCAATAAGTGAGTGTAAGTGAGTATGAATAAATGAAAGCGAGTGAGCAAGTAAAGCAGTGTGAGTGACTTAGAATGAGCGAGTGAGGGAGAAATTGAAAGAAGGAGTGGGATTGGGTCGGGGGGAACTATTAATGGCAAGTGCAGTTATACCAGGGCCCAGAAGTCTGAGTAGCCTACTGAAACCTATTGATTAAAGTAGAGCACCTGTACCCCAGGATTTGAAATCAGAGCCCCTGTTCACCAGTCACTGTGAGTGAGCATCAGTGCTAGTGAAAGAGTAAGTGTGTGTAAGTGCTTTTGTGAGTGAGAGTGAGAATCTGTGAGTTTGGAAGTATAGGTACATTAGTGTGTGAGTAACAGTGAGTGGGAATAAGTATGAATCTGAATGAGTAAGTGAGAGATTGTGAGTTAAGGTGAGTGAAGGAGAGAGAGAGTGATTGAGACAGAGAGTGAGTATGAGTGAAAGTGAGTGTAAGTGAGTTGGCATATGGGGACACCCAGGATAATGTCCTGTCACTGGCATATTGAAGGTAATTATTGGCATAAGGGAGTGCAGCAGTTGAAAAATGTAGGCAGAGACATGCTGGTTGTAATTTTCCATACAGGGGACACCTGTGGCAAAATGATAGTGCTGACATACTGAAGGTAATACTTGACAACCACGGTACATTGGAGGTGGGAGGATTGGATGGGGGAAACAAACTATGAGAAAATACTGCCTTTGGCATACTGTGTTAGAAATTGGGTTACTGGTTGACTGGGGTGTGAGCCCTGATCAAGCAGCAACCACAATCGTAATCAGGGTAAGACACAAGCAAACCCCAAATTAACCTGTGCTCAACCCCTGGTAGCTTTGCACAGAGCAGTCAGACTTTGCTTAGAGGCAATGTGTAAAGTATTTGTGCAACACTTCAAACAGTAAAACTGTGAAAACACCACACAAAAAGATCTCCCACACCTGATAAAAAGCAACATAATAAGGGTGTTATATTCCATATAGGTACCATAATATAGGCCCAGGTAACTTTGTTACCCTTCACCTATATTCTTCCCTACATTACACTTATAACGGTTTACAGGGACTGACCATTTACCTAGATATGACACTGCATTCAGAACGCGGGTTTTCCCTAGTTCGAAATCTCATACATTATGCATGAGGATTCTTGGAAGCACAGCAGGACTACCATCCCCTGTATAATATCTATGTATAAAGTTCATGCCCGACGTCATCCTTAGACCGACACAGTAACACAGCGAGGTAGGACCCCTGGGGAGACCTATGGGTATATATAATCACATCTTGCTAAGACAGACAGAGGAGACCAGGACTTCCCGGCCGACACACTGACCAGAGACGCTGAGATTCCTGCATGCAGACCCACCAGCTCGCAGTGGTCTAACATCCCTCACGGGGTGTCCAACTCGAGACCAAGACGGGGTCCCACAGCCTCTCGCTTCAGGTAATGGGGTTGACTTTATCCTAGAGGGATTCTTGGCTTAACACCTACACACATGCTAGGTACACTTAGGTACATCTAGTTAGAGAAACATTGTAGGAGTACGCATCTTTTTATTATCATGTATTTTATGTACTTGTATGTATTCATGATTACTGCAAGATGGTAGAGCTATACCATCTATTTACTTTCATAGTACTGCTAATCATGTATATCTTTTACTGCCTAATGGTTGTTGCAGCTCATATATTTTACACCAGAATGACAACTGTTCAATAAATACTTATTGAAAACACCCAGCCTGTTTATTCTGTGTACCTCTCTAAGACAGACTAAGTAAGCACGAGTGACTGAGCGAAAAGTAGTATATTGTTTCCACGGTCCTGAGGGATCAGGGTTGTCATGTTCGATGGTTGCCAAGAACTATTCTCTCCTTGGTAAGAGGAGATTCTAGTGGCCTTTGAGCTAGCTGATATAGAAGGCCAACATACTCAGTGGGGGTGTTCAGAATCAGTCCGACACCAATCCCACAGTGTATGCTGTCCGAACGCGCAGATCCTGTATAGGTTTTATAGGAACTACACGACAAGGGAAGGGGTGTAAATGTAAATCCGTATTTGTAAAGCGCGAACTACTCACCCTTACGGGTCTCAAGGTGCTGGGGGCCGTCGTGGAAATTAAGTGAGCTATTGCCCAGAGTCACATGGTGCTGAGCTGAGCTGCCGCCGGAGCCGGGGATCGAACCGTGAGCCCTGTGCTCCGAAGTCAGCTGCCCTGGCTGCTGCACCACACCTCTCCACTGGTGTGGCTCAGCGGCCAGGGCAGCTGACTCTGGAACACGGGGTTCCCTGGTCGATCCTCAGCGCCAGTGGCAGGTTAGCCCAGAACCATGTGACTCTGGGCAATAGCTCGCTTAATCTTCCCGATGGCCCACAGCACCTGTAGACCCTAAGGGAGGATTAGTTTGTGCTTTACAAATACCGGGTTTATGTTTAATTTAATGAATAAAACAAGTCCAAAACGACAAAAATCCAATCAGTACAACCAGAGTTATACATTTTTAAAGAATAAACTGCAAAATTGCACCTAAAAGAAAAAAGCGCCATCCTGGGATATCTGGTCACACTGGACCAGGTCAAAGTCAAAAGTTCAGACCGACCCCGATAGAGCGCAGGTCAGATACAGTCCTAGATTAATCCCCCTGAAGTTTTACCTTCTCATATTTTGTGCCAAGAGTTCCGTTCATGTTGGAGAGGGTCACCGGGAGCAAGGAGAGCGTTGTTGGGGTGGTCGGCATGGCGCGAAGAGCAGATGGGCAGGCAGGAGCTCGGCGTTGGTGGTTCCCTGCAGGCTGATGATGCTGCTGTGTGAAGAGATGGGCTAGTGGCAGCTCGCGCTGATTTTCAGAGCGAGTCGCATGGTTCCAGTGCAAATGAGCCCATTCATGGTCCCAAAGAGCCCAAAAGCTTAATTTCAATTGTTCGAGGCTACACCAAAGATCCAAGACCTGAGAGGCATCGCTTGGGGTCAGTAACGCACTGAAGACGAGTCAAAGAGCTGTTGAGGAGCTTTTTTTGTGCCTGAGGCTCAGATCAGGAGGCCAGCAGACTAGCCCTTGGAGTCACTCTGAGGCCCAGAGAAGAGAGCAGCCAGGCAGCACAGCAGGGCAGTAGCTGCATCAGAGTAGCAGTCCAACAGAGTGGCAGCCCTTTCAGCAGCACAGCAGTCCTTCTGCCACAGGTCCGGAAGTGTACTGAAGTGGTGATATCTGAGCTCCATCTTTTATATACAGTTGTGCCTTTGAAGTGGGTAGAAGCTTCTAGAGGCATGTCTTTGAAGTGCACAGACGCCCTGCCTTCCCTGCCCTGGCTCCAGATTTACTACAGGGAGTATGTAGCCCTTTGTGTCGAGACAGGACACAGCCTATTCTGGTGTAAGTGAGGCTGGACCCAGCTCCTCCCTTCCATCCTGCTAGTGATGGCTCATCCAGTCACACCTAAGCTCCCATTGTGTGTGGCTGTCTAAGAGGAATACACAAAGCCCAACTGCCACCCACATCCAGTCATTTGACCCAGAGACAGGTTGCAGACACCAAATGGCTAAGGCAAAAAAACGCCAACTTTCTAAAGTAAAAACAACAAGGTGATGGATGGAATGCTTGAATTAATCTCAGCCACTGGCTGGTCATTTATGGCCGCATCCCAATACATCATTTTTCACCCACCATGCCACCTGAATTTGGACCCAGGCATATGCAAATCATTGCTGACCCTGCGCCTCGTGGGAAAAGTTCAGCCCGAACTGTTAGGCCAGGTCCTCCCTGAATCACAACACAAGCAACCCAGGACGGGGTTCACTCTTGTATATGGCCTGGTATATGGGTGGTGCCAATGGCAAAATTTTGGTGTTGGGGTATTGTATGTAATTCTTGGCTTAAGGGGTATACCTATGACAGAATTCTGGCATTGACACACTGGAGGTAATTCTTAACATATTGAGGGCTCTCAAGGCTAATTTTGACAACAATGAGGTGAACCCATGACAAGTATTACACCCCACCGCTTTCAGGGATCACCCTTCACCACTGTCTCCTGCTGCTTTCACTGAGAAGGCTCGGTCCACAAAAGTTGTTGTTTTTGTTTTGGAAACAAGGAGCACATTTGTACGTTTGAGGGTTGGCCTTGATTTCCAAGAATCTTGGTGCCGTGCCCTGAACCATCTTGTTTATCCAAGTTAGGGATCTAAACAAGACTCTTTTTGATGGGCAGCCAGTGTAGCCTGCTATGGTCTGGTGAAATATGCCCTCTATGTGATGTACCTGTAAGTAGACATGGCAGTAGCATACTGGACTAGCTGAAACGACAAAGCAATTTGCCAGGAAGACCCAGATAACATGCATTTCCGTAGTTCAACTGTGCATGTATGAAAGCATTTACAGCCGGTGTAAGGAAATCCTTACCAATAAAAGGCAACACTCTTTTTACGTTAAAATTGCCAAACGTTTTTACTATTTGCCATTTCTGCGTTTTGGTGCTGAATGTCCATTTTCTCAGTGTGCTGCTTCTTTGTAACTTGCAGAGTCAGTGTGGATAAAGATATCCTAAGATTATTGAGACTCCTTGCCAGCAAGCAGCAGTCTACAAGAGTTGCTCTGTTTGCTCTCCTCTGCCGGTTTCTTGTTTCATACTCTAGCAATCGTTTACTAAATTATATTCTCAATAGGAGCCCAATTGAATTATAAAGAGATGGCAGATCACGCAAATGGAGAAATGGCCTGATGGCAGCAATTAAAAGCATGTTGTTATAGGAGATGTGAGCAGACAAATACTCTGATGTTTAGCTAAAAGCACGCCGTTGTTCTTTTGTATCCCATTTCCCCCTTCCCCCTCCCTCGTATTCTTCTGCTCTCCCTCACAAATGTATAGATGTAACTGTAATAACGATGGACCCCAGCAAGTGGGTAATGCTGCAAGTCTCTTACATTATTGTGTTCTCCTTATTCTAAACCTTCAATAAACCATTTTGCGTTGAAATTGTTTATTAGCATTTTATAAATATAATATAACACAAGCGTATATAATACAAAAATAGAAAATACATTGCAATAATAGTATAAATATTTAAATATATTAATTCATAAAGATATATATGCCATTAAGTCAAATTTAATATGATATTCTCTATGAAAGAAATAGACAAGTACGAGATACAAAATACAAGATATGAAGTATGAAATAGTCAGGGAATTCATCACATTTCTTCAATGTACACAAGCCGGTAACAATAAAGTTGAGAAAGAGAAGAAATCATAAAGATAATTGGAAGAAAAGAAAAGAAGAAGAAAAAAGAGAAATAAGAGAATTAAGGAGGGGAAACGTATTATGGTACCGTAATATCCACCATAGGATGGGCAACATTGTCTAACACAGAGTTGGTACTGATTTGTAAAAAGGGGTTCCATACTTGATTAAATAAGTCCGACTGGTCCTGCAAAGTATAAATTACTTTTTCTTAGGAGGCAGTTTGAATCATAGTCACCAGCCAAGACTCTTGAGAAGGCGGAGTCGGAGATTTCCATTGTCTTAGAATACATATTTTAGCTGTAGCTAGGGCAGTATGTAAAAGACGGCATTGTGGTTTGGAAAGGTGTGGTAAAGATCGTAAATCATGCAAGAGAATGGTAGCTGATGTTAATGGTAGACCCAGAGGCAAAGTATGTTGTAAAACCTGACCTACATAGGACCAATAGGATTGAACCATTGGGCAAGTACATATAATGTGAATTATATCACAACCAGGAGCATCACATCTCCAACAATTGGTATGAGGGAGAAGTCCAGCTTTATTTAATTTTACTGGAGACCAATGCCAATCATGTAAAATTTTGAATAAGCAGAATTTCAGTCGTGCTTCTCTAGCCCCTCTATTTAGATTTTCCAAAAGATCAATCCATTCATCATCATCATAAGTAACCGATAGACGTGTTTGCCATTTAAGACGAAGAGCACATGATAAGGGATGAGAGAATATTTGTAATGTAAATAGTTTGTACAAACCAGATATAACCCCTCTATGTGCCCCCCAATTGTATAGGTAGGAGACTATTGGTGAAGTTTGAAGTGACCATGGATGTGATCCTAAATTTTTTTTAAGGCAAAGATGGAGTTATGTATAATTCGTTGCTTGATGAAGTGGAAGACCAAATTCTTCGTTCAATTGTGTGAAAGATTTGATATCACCCTCATGCAAAAGTTGACCCAAAGTAAAAATATCCACCTGTTTCCATTGGAGCCAGGAGATAGTCTTTCCTTTAACCCGTATGGCTGCATTGTTCCATATTGGGGCTTTGGCATGAATGCGTGCATTAAAACCCAGAAGGCGGTGAGCTCTCTGCCACGTTTTGCGCATTGCAGCTAATAATGGATTGTGAGAATCCAGGCGGCTATTACCTGTTCCATAAAAAGCTGAGAGACCAACTTCAGCGGACAAAAGATGACGCTCTATATGTACCCATTGTGGTGTGTGAGAATTATCTTGTAACATATATGTAATTTGAGATAATTGCAATGCCAGATTGTAGTGTTCTATAGAGGGAAGACTTAAACCTCCATTAGAGTAATGCGCTTTCAATTTATGCACAGCTAAGCGCGGTTTGGTAGATCCCCAGATAAAGGATTTAATCTTAGAGTCTATAAGGCGCAGTGTGGATAAAGGTATCTGAAGAGGGAGCATTCCCAAGTATATAAAGGAAGCGTGGAAGCGTGACCATTTTTACAGCCTGAACCCTACCCCACATGGATAATCCCAATATCTTCCACTTATCGAAATCATGTTGCATCTGTGTAATTAAAGGACCGAGATTATCCGCAACCATCCAATCGTTCCCTTATTCACTAGAACACCCAGGTATTGTAATCGTGAACATTGCCAGTGAAAAGGAAAGCCCTGAATAGCTGTTTTGGTGGTGCCATCTGATATGGGAAGTGCTTCACTCTTATCCCAATTAATTTTGTAAACAGAAAAAGAGGAGAAGTCTTCTATAATTTTAAATAAGGAAGGCAGGGAGTGAGGCAAATCAGTAATAGTGAGTATACTGTCATCTGCATATAGATACATTTTCGAGTCCCCCACAGGAAGAGGAATTCCCACAATATTGCTTGACTGGCGAATTCCTGCTGCTAGAGGTTCTAGAACAAGCAGAAATAAAAGAGGGGAAAGGGGACAGCCTTGACGTGTTCCTCTAGAAATTGGAAAGGAGCCTGAGAGGAAACCCCCACAATTAACTTGAGCAGTTGGGTATTGATACAGTAATTTTACTTTTCCTATAAATTGGTGTCCCAAACCAAATCTCTCCAGGACTTGAAAGAGATAATGCCATTCCACTCGGTCAAATGCCTTTTCGGCATCAAGTGATAATGCCAACGCATCATCCTGAAGAGATTTGGCGGAATGGAGCGTATGCGCCAAAGTACGCAGATGGTTTCTAGAGGAGCATCCAGGTATGAAGCCCACTTGGGTGTGATGAATTAAGGAGGGCAAGACTTTACGCAGACGAGAGGCCAGAATGCTGGCTAAGATTTTGACATCACAATTGAGAAGTGATATGGGACAATAGCTGCTACAGATTAATGGATCTTTTCCGGGTTTGGGCAGGACTGCGATGATTGCTTTATTAGATATGCAGCCTAAGGAGGCTTTACTATCTGCTTCCTGAAAGGCAGCATGCAGACTGTCAATTATTTGTTCACCTGACCAGCGGTAAAATTCTGCTGGAAAACCATCCTCCCCTGGGGCTTTATAATACGGGAGTTTAGCTATAGCTTGTGAGTTCTCTTCTTTACTAATATCTCCTTCCAGAAGTGCACTGTCCCCCTCAGAAAGAGAAGGTAGATCGACACCTGAAAGGAAAGAGAGCATTTTGCTGTGATCTATCTGGGCTCCTGTGGTATATAATTATTGGTAGTAAGAAGCAAATTCATTAACAATATCTTGTGGTCGTGTTAACATGATCCCCTTAGATGTTTTAATAGCTGGGCTAGCCATTGCAACCTCCCGTTGTCGCAGTTGAGCTGCTAAAAGTCGGCCTGCCTTTTCCCCCTGTTCATAATGGTGCCCTTTCATTTTTTGCAAAGCATATTCAGCTTTAGAGGTAAAAAGATTATTCAGCGCCATACGTGCTTGCTCTAGTAATTTGCGATGAGTCAAAAGAGGTTGTTTAGCATAAAGTTGAGTAAATGTCTCAATATCGTGCTCTAATTCTTTTTGCCGAGCAGCATTTTGCCTATTGGCCTGTGCAGCGTCCTTCATGATTTGACCTTGAATGGTAGCCTTAGCTGCAGCCCATAAAATTCTACTTGAGTTCACAGATCCCTGATTAAGGGAAAGATAATTTTGAAGATGAGTTTTAAGTTGCAATTTACCCAAAGGGGTTTTATGACGTTGAATATTCATTCGCCAAGGTTTACGACCTGGTGTAGTCAATCCTGTTTGAATGGATAATAGAACTGGGGAATGATCAGAAATTGACGCTTCCAAGATATGGGATTCATGAACTAGTTGAACCAGTCTTTGGGAGATTAAAAAGTAATCTAGTCTAGAGAGAGTTCCATGAGTGGGGGACATGAATGAGTATTCAGTATCAGTCGGATGTGATAGGCGCCACTGGTCAATCAGACCATGATCCTCAATGATGTCACCCATAAGAGCTCTATCTGCTGCATTATGTTTGTCAAAAGGGCCTGTTTTGTCCAGGATTGGGTCCCTGACTAGATTCCAATCTCCACCTATGAGATATTGGGAAGCACCTATCTCTGCTAAAATACGATTTAGTTGGAGAAGAAATGATTTTTTCGCACCCGTCGGAGCATATACTGATCCTACATAAAAATGTGTGTCTCCGATGCGTAATTTGACAAATACATATCTGCCATCTAGGTCTTCCTAGGTTTTCAATATTGTGACTGGTAAAGATTTACGAATAAGAATGGCCACACCACATTTACGAATGGGAGTAATGTCTGAGGGCTGTTGTGCATGGAAACTACTGTGATATACCTTACCCACCCACTCTCTGCGTAACTTTTCGGACTCTGACGCTTCAAGATGAGTTTCCTGGAGTAAAGCCACATCTACCTTTTTTGAGTTCAAATAAGAAAGAACTTTTTTCCGTTTGATATAATGTGTTAAACCGTGAACATTCCATGTTATAACACGCATAGAATGAGTGTTAGCCATACCCCAAGTGGATACCGGTACACTTATAGAAATTGAGCAAATAAGAAATTAGGATAGAAAATGGAGTAATTTAGAGAGCTGACACAAAATGTAATGATTAATTAAACCAAGATATGAGAAGAGGGAGGGGGAAAGGGAAAGGTAGAGAACTTTGTTAAAATAATTTGTATAGGAGTAGGATTTAGCAGAAAAAAAGAAAAGAAAAAAAAATTCCAAGGAAAAAAGGTATCAGAAATAAGAAGCAAACAGAGGTGTAAGAAAGAAAAATGTAAAAAGAGAATATAACTTTAACTTTAGCCGCGGGTCTGGGCTCACAGGAGCACCGCCTCGGGTAGGAACCCCGCCAGGAGTGTTAAGATTTGATAAGGACCATAGAGGAAGGAAGTAAAAATCTGAAAAGCCAAGTGTGTGTGAAGAAGATGTGAAGAGCTAAGCATATATAAGAATGACTGTTGAAAGGAGGAGACAAAGATCTAACAGAATACATAAATATACATAAAAATGTATATGAGTTCAATATTATTCAAATATAAGCCAAATATAAAACAAATGACTAATTATTGACAACTGTGAATAAGATACATTAAGCAATAAATATATTTATAGAAAGAATCATAAGATAAAGTTAGATACGAATATATGTATAAATAGTAGCTGCGAGCATGAATAGATAGTAGAAAATGCATACATTCATTAGTGCATAAATATAGACACAAACACAAAATGTGTAGCAATTGATTAACAGTTTGCAATAAAATAATTAAGAAACTGGAGGCAATAAATATGTTTTGCATTAAAAGTAGTAATATAGTGATATAGGCTTAAGTATGAATATAAATAGGTATATGAGCGAAAGAGTGAAGGAAGAGAACTACCAAAAAGGGAAAGAATGAAAGCTAATAAAAAATGCATGCCTAAACATAAAGTATGTGTAAATACAGTAACACGGAAACATGAAAAAGGTGATTAAGAATGTATAATTGTTAATAAGATACAGTAAATAAGTACGTCTTGTATTAAAAATAGTAATGTAAACTTAGGTGTAAATATAAATATGAGCATTATTAAATAAATAATGTTAAAGATAAAATGCAGTTATAAATGGAAATATTATCTAAGATATAATAATAACATATTTAACAGTAACTATTAAAAGGGAAGATCAAGGTCAATAAAACGTAAAAAGATATAGTAAAATATTTATAACTCTAAAATATAGAGGAGATTAAGGAAATTACCTGCTAAGAGTCAAACAATAAACCAGAGCACCTAATAGCAAATATAATATATATCATGCAAGGTAAACTCTAAAAGTACATTGTAATAAATAACAGATAATAAATAATCCTGCAACCAATCTAAGCAGAAAAACAATGGTGTGAATAAGGCAAAGAAAAACCCCTCTATAGCAGGCAGACTCTGGTTTGAGAAGCTTAAGAAAAGTGGTAAAAGGATATGAACTGTCGACTACATCTGTAGTGAGATGAACTATCAATCATATCTGCAGCGAAATATAAATAGTGTTAAGGTGATTCTTCATCCAAAGCAGATTTTAAGGGAGATCGTGATTTGTCCCTATGCAGAACCTGCGTGAAAGTAGATACTGTCTGAAGTGCAGAGATTTTGTCTTCATGAGTACGAATTGATCGTTCAATGTCTCTGCCACGATGACGGATTTCACTAGTGGTGCGACGTCGATTATCTGGTGTCTGCAGAGGATACTGAGAACCCTGGGAAGACTGTTCAATAGGTGTAGGTTGTATGTCCATATCCTGGATACGCAGTTCATCTACAAAGTGTTGTAAATCCTCAGGATTGTAAAAGTCTTTGGATTCGCCATTTTTGGTAATGCGAAAACGTGCAGGATCAAACAAACCATATTTGATGTCCATTTTCTGCAGCTGTAGTCTCATAGAGAGGAAAGCCTTCCTCCTGTCATTAGTTTCTCGTGAAAAGTCAGCTGCAAAGCGGAATTCGTGACCAGTATAGATATAGGAACCTTGTGTGCGTGTAACCATTAATATTTGTCGTACTTGCTCATGTCTCAAGAAGCAAGCAATGAGGGGTCGCGGTCTAGAATCTGAGGCAGTGCGCAGAGGACCAATACGATGAGCACGCTGAATTTCAAGTGGTGGGTTGAAGGTGATGCCAAGCAGCTTAGGAAGAACGTTACATAAAAAGATTCTAGCATTCTGGCCTTCAATCCTTTCAGGAAAGCCAAAAAAAGAGGATATTGTCTTGCCGGCTGCGATCTTCCAGGGCAACTAGCTTGCTACGGAGAAGTGAGAGATCTTGATCTCTGTTTTGTATGGAATCCATCTTGCTTTCCACCACTGTTAGTCGTTGGTCTAATCCGTCTGTTTTAGTATTAAATTGGATAATATCTGCTCTGATGGATTTGGCCTCATTGGTGAGCGCAGAAATATTGATATCCATGTCTGTCAAACGACAACTGATAGTTGATATTTCTTGTAAGATACGATCCATAGTTTCCCCCGACATTGTAGAGGAGGTGGCCAAAGATGGATTAGACATTGAGGAGACTGAACCTTTTGCATATTTCTTTTGCGACTGCTTGAGAACTTCTGTGAAAAGAGGCTTCTTAAAGCTTTTGTTCTTGTTTTTGTGATTAGACATTTAGATATAGTCTGTCTTATAGATATAGTAGTCACTGAACCTTCGCTGTGGTAAGAGCACTGTCGCAGTATCAATACAGTGAATGCAAGAATTACATGTCAGAAAAAATTTAGACTGAAGCAAGTCTTAATCTATCAGTAATATGGTAATTACTGTGTCTGTTATTATGGTGCGCACTGCATTAAAGGGAGTTTTTATAAGGAGACACTATAAGGGTAACAGAGTGCCAATGATTCAGGATTTAGGAGACGTCACAGATAATTGTTCTTGTCAATGCCATGCAGAAGTTACAAAAATAATGTGTGCGCAAATAGACATAGAAAAGTCACCTCAAAGCAGGAGCCAGTAGCGCCAGAAATTAGTTAATCACTTCAGTAGGTGCTAGGAGAAGTGATATTAAGAAATAATGTAGAGAGCTCCAATTACAAAGAAGTAAGGCTGAGGTGGCCTGAATATAACGTTAAATGGTAGTGTTGATATGAGAGGCTTTAACGCGTAGTTATAATAGTCTGAAGATATTATTATCAAAAATGCTGAGTAATATGCTGAATAAAATGCTCCGTATTTATCATCTTGTTATTAAAAAGAGTTGCCCATTAACAATTGAATTCATGTATTTAAAGTGGTTAAGGCTCCAAAAAGCATGCACTCCAGCTGAAGTGCTTCGCTATGACAGCTGCTGACAGGAGCGCTCCGCTCGTGTTGAAGTAATTCTCTCACAAGAGAAAGGCAGAGTGCACCAGCTACTTGAGGGCCGGGGATTTGCGCTGCGGTGAAAGGCTCAACGCGCGTCCTCTGACGAGAAGACCACCGCGTCAAACACGTTCACAAAGTGAAGGCAGAGGCATCCGAAATTCCGCCCAGCTGCTGCCGCCACACCTAGCTGTCAGGAAACTATGGCGCCGGAATCCTAGGCGCGTTGGTGGGAGTGTACAGTTACAACAATCCAAAGATACCATCAAAAATGTTGAATAGGATGCTCCGTTTTTATTATCTTATTGTTAAAAATATTTGCCCATTAGCAATTAAATTCATGCATTCAAAGCATCCCAAGTCTCCAAAAATTATGCCCTCCAGGTGAAGCGCTTCGCCTCAACTGCTGCTGGCAGAGACTGAGTTCCACTGCACCGCTCGTGATAAAGTACCGTCTCTCACAAGGGTAAGGCGGCACGCACCAGCTATGCGAGGGTTGGGGGTTTGCGCTTGTAATGAAAGGCCCAACGTGCGTCTTCTGACGAGAAGACCTCTGCGTCAAATATGGCCAGAAAGTGAAGGCAGAGGCATCCGAAACTTCTCCCAGCCGTTGCCGCCACACTTAACTGACAAGAAACGTTGGCGCCGGAGCCCTAGGCGCGTTGGTGAAAGCGCGTTCACCCGTCGGAGCTCCCCCCAAAGCGGAGCTCGGCGTTCAGGCGGCCATCTTCCTGCGTGGCCAGACCACGCCCCCCAATAAACCATTTTGAAACAAAAAAAAGCATGCCGTTGTATTCTGTACATGCTGACTATAGACCCACCCATCTGTACTGGATCAGGTTTTGGACGGATAAGTCCTTGTCTCACTATAAATTCGCACTCTTGGACATTCTTGCGATTCAGGGCCAGACAAAGATCCAGTTGCTGACGCTTGTAGCGACGGCCCTAGCCACCATTGGATGCACCGCATCAGCGTGCTACTCCTCGAAAAGCGCTTTGATGCTTCATCAGGGGTGTAGGTCAAATAAATGATAGACATTTATTTTACAATTTTTTGTATAGTATTCAGGTGCTCACATACATTTAGGTGAAAGGAAGCGTGACATGCAGGGTGATAGTGAGGTTTAAAAAGGCATCGCATTGACAACAGTATAATGAGCTCCACAGTTATTTTACAAGGAGTAATAGGAGTTCATGTTGTATGGTGGTCGATGGCGTTTCGAACCCAATAAGTGGGGTTCATCTTCAGGACAAGGGTGAGGAAGCTGAATTAGAAGAAAGGAAAATCATCCTAGGCCCATTCGTCTGTTAATGATGTGGGCAGCTGGTACTGATCTTTAAAATGAGCTGAAGGCGTGAATTAATGGCGCCAAAGAACTGAGTGGGAATGTCTGTCCAGGACTCGTGTTTGCTTATTTGGAGGGAACCCGGGATGGAAAGGCAGCTGGCCGGGATGATTGGTTTTGTATTTTTTAGAAAACGAACTGCAGGGCCTTTAAATGGGAGCCTGGAGCTGTGCAGACGGGAGCGTCCTGCTTCTGCCTTTGCTGGCATCGAATGCAGTTCGTTTTCTAAAAAATACAAAACCAATCATTCATTTTTATACAGGTCTGTATATATTGTAATACTTTCAAAACTTCACACTTACTAATAAATACCTTTACAAGTACATGTTTTCATTCCCTTTCACTTACACCACAAACAATTAACTAATCACATGCTCAAGGTCAGAGGTGTTGGCTTTGCCACTGCTTGTTAACGAATGGGTTTATTTACTATACTAACATTTGTTCTGGCACACTTGAGTGAAGTAATGTTTGTATTGATATATTTATGTAATGATGAAGCATGACACCAACCAGGTTGGTGTGTGAGGGGTCTTTTAAATATACCTAATGGGTCCTTGGACTTACCACACTTAGTGATTGATAGATTCACACTATAACAAGGTCCGTCCACATTGTTTTTGTATATTTATGTAATACTCAAAACATTAATATTGTCTACAGTGTAAAAGCACCCCGAAATGACAATGGTTTAATATATGTTGAGGTACGTGTACTAGCTTCTGGGCAGATTTCACTTGTGGAGGTTTCACAGTACTCATCTGAACATGGGGTCTCACCCAGAGGCATAACGCAAAATGATGAGGTGCCCCTGCAGATTGTGATGAGGGACGTCTGAGTCTCCCATATCTCAGATATTCATTGACCTTGGGCTGAATGAGAGCCCCTGAAGTTTTGGGGACACCCTGAAGGGTTGAGAGCCCCTAGCGCCGCAGGAGTTGCAGGAGGCTGTATTACCTCCTTAGCCTCACCTGCACACTTTCTATCTTTCACAACAGAGAAACACATGGGAACACAATGTGGCTGCTGGATGGCGCTCAGACTGCATTCTTGTGCATTTGCAACAATGTGGAGCAAACATCTGGTTGCTGCATATAAAGTGCTCAGCTGCACAGAATGCGCTACGGCAACAAATAATGAACGGGATGCTGAATGAATCAAACATTCACCCCCACTCAAGAGGTCTGGGTTAAATCCATCGCTATTTCACTCTCTACACCATCCCAGTTTGGACCCAGCCATTGGCAAATCAGTCTTGACCCTGCTCCTCATGGGAACAGTCCAGCCCGAACTGCCAGACCGGGTCCTCCCTGGACCGGAAGCAAGCATCTTGGGACCAGTTTCGGGGGAACACCCCTCATCAGCCAGGCTAGCTTGAATCCAGTGGCACAGTGAGCAAGGGACCCACGCCTGGGCATACCCATCTCACTTAGGGGGAAAAGTGCTGAGGCAACAAATGATCGACAGAATGCTAAATGAATCAAACATTCACCCCCAGTAAACAAAAAACAATGGATTTAGGCCCAGATCTCTATACTGGAGTGAATGTTTGACATTGTTTAGCATTTTGTCCATCAATTGTTCTTTTTGCATATGTCACCCCGAGTCGGACGGGTATGCCTAGGCGTGGGTCCGGTGCTCTCCATGCCACTGGAGTCAAGCTAGCCTGGCCGATGAGGGGGTGAAACCCCGAAACCAGTCCCAGGATGCTAGTTTCCAGTCCAGGGACAACCTTGCCTGGCAGAGATTGTCCTAACACTTTTAGGAGAAGGAGGATTTTCAAGAAGGACATGTACAAGTTGAACAAAAAAAGCACCATATTATATAAACCTTCTAATTCTAACTTCATATCTACATGGTAATGATGTGAAATGAGTGCATTGTATCACTTGTGGAGTGTGTTGTATGTGGACAAAGGGCAGGGGGTATAAAAGAGTCAGTGTTGTGTCAATGTGAATGCTTTATAGGCCCCAATTAACACACCAATTGAATTAATAACTTTGATTCTTTGTAGATGTCAATATGTTTCTTCTTTATCCACTCAATGGTAACCTTTTATCAGGACACGTGTCTTATAATCCTTGTAGGTGAAAGGGCCAGAGAGTTTAATAGTGCTCTTATGTATGGCTCTTATTGACCTCCAGAAATGTTCTGACCTATGCTATGCTATTCAATTCTATTCATTTTCATGACATGCATCACCCTGGCTGTTATGCCACAAAATACAGCTAGCCAGACACAATGCTTAATTTGTGCTGGTAATTGTGGGTGGGGCCCACCAGCACTGATTGTTTGCCGACCAGCACTTACTTTTCCTTATTAGACGTTGACCCAGACCATCAGAGAGAAAAACATAAAAGGAGGAGAGGAGGAGGAAGAGAAACACAAAGGGGCCGATTCCGATCTCGGTCGGAGGCGCACCCAATACCATTCGGTCGGGAAAAAAGCCATGCGAATGCCTGTTTCCCAACCGATCCGTACAGCACACCGAACGAGTAAGTACGATGCGCACAACAGCACAAAATCCGGCCGAGTCGTACTCACCCAATCCAGGTCCTGTTCTCTGACCGAGGCGAATCCGGAAACACAGAATCGAGTCGCACGGAAGGGAAAATGCAGCACCGTCCAGCCGACCAAGTACGATGCACTTCCCGTACGCGCCGAACCCGTCGCTACGCACGGCACGTCAAAGCATCCGGGAGAGGCGCACATAAGCTCCGATTCGCGCCACAACACAATCCACGGCTACGAGACGAACACGCCAGCGACGAGGACGACGCGAGGCGACGAGGACGACGCGAAGCAACGAGAAGGACGAACGACACGAACCAACCATGAATCCCTTCGTCCCGATCATACCAATATTCTACATTTACTACCGGAACAGGCACGGACGCGTACGGCGCAGAAGGTAAGTCAGACACCAACCACAAAACACATACAACACGTACACGACACATCACACACACACAGAGGGATGCAGAATTTACTTACACCAGCAACAGCAGCACCATAGGGGCGGGATGCCCATCACCAATGCCACATATGCACACAGGGGCCTGAATGCGCACCACCACCCCTACCCAGGGGGCCGGATGCCAACCACCACTACCACCCTTAGCCAGGGGGATGCCAGATGCCCACCACCACTACCACTCTTAGCCAGGGGGGTGCCAGATGCCCACCACCACTACCACCCTTACCCAGGGGGGCTGGATGCCTACCACTACTACCACCCTCACCCAGGGGGTGCCAGATGCCCACCACCACTACCACCCTTAGCCATGGGGGTGCCAGATGCCTACCACTACTACCACCCTTAGCCATGGGGGTGCCAGATGCCTACCACTACTACCACCCTTAGCAAGGGGGGGCTGGATGCCTACCACTACTACCACCCTTAGCCAGGGGGGTGCCAGATGCCCACCACCACTACCACCCTTACCCAGGGGGGCTGGATGCCTACCACTACTACCACCCTTAGCCAGGGGGGTGCCAGATGCCCACCACCACTACCACCCTCAGCCATGTGGGTGCCAGATGCCTACCACCCTTAGCCAGGGGGGGCTGGATGCCTACCACTACTACCACCCTTAGCCAGGGGGGTGCCAGATGCCCACCACCACTACCACCATTACCCAGGGGGCTGGATGCCTACCACTACTACCACCCTTAGCCAGGGGGTGCCAGATGCCCACCACCACTACCACCCTCAGCCATGGTGGTGCCAGATGCCTACCACCCTTAGCCAGGGGGGCTGGATGCCTACCACTACTACCACCCTTAGCCAGGGGGTGCCAGATGCCCACCACCACTACCACCCTTACCCAGGGGAGCTGGATGCCTACCACTACTACCACCCTTAGCCAGGGGGTGCCAGATGCCCACCACCACTACCACCCTTACCCAGGGGGCTGGATGCCTACCACTACTACCACCCTTAGCCAGGGGGTGCCAGATGCCCACCACCACTACCACCCTTAGCCAGGGGGTGCCAGATGCCCACCACCACTACCACCCTTACCCAGGGGGCTGGATGCCTACCACTACTACCACCCTTAGCCAGGGGGTGCCAGATGCCCACCACCACTACCACCCTTAGCCAGGGGGTGCCAGATGCCCACCACCACTACCACCCTTACCCAGGGGGCTGGATGCCTACCACTACTACCACCCTTAGCCAGGGGGTGCCAGATGCCTACCACTACTACCACCCTTACCCAGGGGGGCTGGATGCCTACCACTACTACCACCCTCACCCAGGGGGGCTGGATGCCTACCACTACTACCACCCTTAGCCAGGGGGTGCCAGATGCCCACCACCACTACCACCCTTACCCAGGGGGCTGGATGCCTACCACTACTACCACCCTTAGCCAGGGGGTGCCAGATGCCCACCACCACTACCATCCTCAGCCATGGGGGTGCCAGATGCCTACCACCCTTAGCCAGGGGGGGCTGGATGCCTACCACTACTACCACCCTTAGCCAGGGGGGTGCCAGATGCCCACCACCACTACCACCCTTACCCAGGGGGGCTGGATGCCTACCACTACTACCACCCTTAGCCAGGGGGGTGCCAGATGCCCACCACCACTACCACCCTCAGCCATGGTGGTGCCAGATGCCTACCACCCTTAGCCAGGGGGGCTGGATGCCTACCACTACTACCACCCTCACCCAGGGGGGCTGGATGCCTGTCACTACTACCACCTCCACCCATGGGGGGCTGGATGCCTACCACCAACACCACCCCCACTCATAGGATGGACAATGCATGACACAACCAGCACACCACAACCTAGGGAATGCAAGAAAAAGACATCCCCCAACACCATGACAAGTGTGTGTAGACTGTGTCAAATGCCTACAACACTGAACATGACTTTGAACATACAATGTGACCTCCTAGCACATGTGCCACACATATATGTGTGTGGCCCCCACAATGCAAGCAGGCCATGACCATTGTGGCAGTGGGGTCCAAACCCCCAGCATCACAGTGACCAAAATGTAAGTGTGGGGTCCATAGCTGAAGCACATTTTGAACATTGTGGCAATGGGGTCTAACGCCCCATCACCACAGTGACCAAAAGGTAAGTGTGGGGTCCATAGCTAAAGCACATTTTGAACATTGTGGCAATGGGGTCCAAACCCCCATCATCACAGTGACCAAAAGGTAAGTGTTGACAAAGAAAGAGCTGCAACTGCCAAACTGCATGGATGATTCCTGGTCACAGAACAAAAAACACATCAGTGGGAAAGTAGTGCATGTGTCCCATTGCAACATAAATTGGGGGAGCCAAATACTGCAGTGCAAATAAGACATACCTTTGGCCATGTGCAGACAAACAACACCCATGGGGGCTGACACTGTCAACATTCATCAATGACACAATGACAGAAGTGACCATCAGAATGCAGACCCACATATTTGCACCAATGGGCACACAAATGCAGATACCCTGTGGAGACTGTAGATGTGAGGTGAACAGATACCATACCATGGCAGCAATGGGACACACAAACCATGATCATTGTGCTGACCGATGACCTAGGAGTCCCAGGGACAGCAGGGGAAAGCCACCAAACTACATACAGCCAATGGCACACCCAAGATATGCCAATGCAGTGGTGCAGATGCACAAACACAAACAGGCAGACCCACACTGCACATCATACACAACAGGTGAGGGGGGTGCCAGTGTCCCCAGGCAACCACACAACACATGAGGAGACCTGAATACCAATCATACAGATGTGCATACAGTGCCACACAAAGGTAACTCATGGATCCAAATCCCCTATGTGGGCAAGCAGGCATTGTCAGATGAGAGGGAGCACAAATCACACATGTCACACAGGCACGTAGGAACAGCAACTGACACAGCAAGACACAGACACACCACAGCACTACCCCCAGGGCCCCCACAATGTGGTGACCCTGGGCTGCATTACAATCCCACTGTGATGACAAAGCTAAATGTCGTTCACACTGTGAACCACAGTCATGTGTCCTGAGCAACAAACTACCATCACACCTACACAAGCACAAATCAATCAGCATGGCCAGTAAGCCAAGGCCAACATGGAGGCAGGGGCCTAGCCGGGCAACAACTCTCATCTGCACACACTCAACACCACACCCCTCGACCTCCAACAATGTGCAGCAGTGAAGCACACATGCACTGGTGACATTGCACATGCACCCATGACTATTCCAGGGTGGTGGGTGGGAACCAATGTGCAGAAACACATCACACATGGCCACTCAACAAGACTCCTGAATGTCTGACACACTGCACACTACGCTGTACATGGACATGACAGCAATACCACACCAACCAATGGGATCCCAGCCACAGTCACACACCAATGAAGAAGCCAAGGTCACCCACAAAGAACACACATAGACAACCACCAACATTGCAGCCCGGACCCTGAGGAGTGCCAGCAGTCACACACACAACGTGTCACAATCACTGAAAGATAACACAAACTGGAAATTACATGACAGGGGCAAACAACAAGTGCCAAGGGGAAACCTGACTGTGACCCATCTGCGTCTGCACACAAACTCAGCCCTGACAGCAAACACACCTATGGGTGACACCCTGATGACCAGTAATGTGCCATGCACCCACATCACAGAGAACCCAGGGAGAAGACTTTGGGGGAACATAGGTCAACTCAGCAAGCATCACAAACAGGTACAACACTAGGGATCACAGCATGCACAGCTAAACGGAAGTGAACACACAGACATGCACATACAACACACACCTTGGGCGCAGGCAATGTCACAGGAGTACCCACTGCCATGAGGGGACTCCACTCCTGTGTGAAGAAAGCTGTGCCATATGTTGCCTCAGTAGGGCCCCATCATGTCAGCTGAGCACTTGCTCACACAATCAACAAATAGCACCAAATGAGGGCTCCCGTCACATCAGCCTGGTCATGGAAGTGCCAACGTAATCATCAGCACAGATCCAACACACTTGTATAGCAATGTTGCACTGACAACACAGATGAGTCCTTCCCCATTGATGCCCAAACCTGCATGTCCAGTGGAGATGGCCACACGGTCAGGGAAGTAGACGAATTGAACAATGGCAGGCACAACAGATGTGCAGGGGTGGAAGCCACTGATGAGAAATAGCTAATCTAAGTAGGAAATCCCATTGCCAAATACTGAACACATGACACCCTCAGATGCTGCTATGGATGACATGGATACACCACAGGATAGGACACATTCCCCCTGGACCACATGGGTTCCTGCACAGTAACACTTCATTATCATGAGACCAAATATCACCATCACTGCAGCAAGGGCATGGTTAGCATCATCAACAACATGTACATCAGAAGCATAAGCACTAGAGAACAGAAAGTTGCTTTATTCAGCATATGTGTGTAATGAAAACAAAGTCCAGAAAAAACACAAAGGCCAATGGCCAGTCCATTGTCAAAGTCCAAACAGGGTGACAGTGGCAGATGTCACCCTACGCATGCCTGCACAAAACCAGGGACAATCCACTAGGAGGGGCAACCGGGGGGCAGGCCAGGCACCGCAGGGACAGGATCAGGGCTCACCAGGAGGAAGCAGGGAAGGGGTGGTGGGTGCTGGAGAGCCACTGACAACTGCAGTGGAGGTGTCTGACATGGTGTGTGCCGGCACAACTGGGGGGCATGACTCAGATGTTGTGGGTGCCGGCACGACTGCAGTGGACCCTGCAGATGGAGTGGACAGGTCCGCCACTGCAGTGCCCAAGTCAGACAGGGTGGTAGTGGACTCCACTGCAGTGCCTACCACCAGGGGAGGAGAATGGGGAACAGGCAAGGTGGGCTGGACAGAGGGGAGGACACCCTCACCACATCAGTGGCACAGACAAGCGCAGCGGGGGGTGTGGTGCCGGGAGAGCAAGTGGCAGGGGAAGAAGGCCGGATCCTCTTGGGGATGGTATATCTGTGGGTGGGGGAACCTGGGGCAGGGTGTGGTGGGGGCACCTGTGGAGTGGGGGCCTGAGGGATGGAGGAAGGAGACCTGGTGCCTGAGCTGCAGGGCGGCGGCGGGGTCTTGCTCTTACGACTCCGGGGGGACTTGCGGGTGGGGTCCTCAGTCTGTCTGCGCCTGGGGGAGGGTGTCCGGGGGCGAGGGGCACTCTGCTCCGTGTGGGTGGGCTTCCTCTTCCCCCTGAATGCTGTATCAGCTGGATCGGAGGGGAAGAGGCCGAGGTCACTGAGGAAGAGCCGCTGGGTCTTTGGGGTTGCAGGTGAGGCAAGGGAGGGTGTTTTGGAGGGAGAGGCAACTGAGGACTGCGCAGTGCTCGTAGATGCGTGTGTGTGTTCCAGGGCCCCATCCCCTGTGAGTCTGGTTTCAGTCCCCTGACTGTGCGTGCGTGTGCATTTTGTTTGTGGCATGTGTGTCTGTGTGCTGGATGTGTGAGTGCTGGTGTGTGCCTGTGCCGGTGTGTGTGTGCTTGGGACGGGTAAGGTGCTGGGGAGTGTGGATGGAGCAGAGGCAGGAGGGGTGAGGGACTGTCTGAGGAGGGACACTGCTGCCGTCAGGGAGGAGTCCATGGACCTATTGCCCCTCTGTAGGTCAGACATGCCCGATGAGATGCCCTCCATGAACGACACCAGCTGAGTCAACAGAGCGGTGTGCGCATGGAGGACACTCAGCATGGCTGTCTGCCCTACATGGAGCTGGCGAAGGAGGTACACAGACTCCTCACTCAGGGCAGCAGGGGACACAGGGGCAGGGGGTGCTGTGCCTGGCCCAAAGGAGACACGCTCCCGAACATGGGAGCCTCCACGGACCTGGGGAATGGGAGCCGATGGGAGGGCGGTGGTGGTGCTGGTGGTGGCGGGGACAGCAACACTAGCTGGGGTGTGGTGGCTGCTGACACCCGCCTCCATAAGGGAGTCATCCTCCGAGTTGCTCTGGTCCTCAGCTGAGGTGGATGGTGCTGAGCACTCCTCGGTGTGGCTCCCCTCGCCCTCCGTGCCACTGGGTCCCTCCGACCACTCCTCGGCTGCTGACCCAGTCTGGCTCTCCGGCTCCTCCTGGTCCGTGGAGCTGTCCCCTTCCGTGGCTGTGGATGTATCTGCAAACAATGGGGAAACAGACAGACATCAGTCACCTGCACCAAACGCACACACCACTGTGAGCACAGCACATTACAGAGCAAGCCCTGGCATCATTAGTTGTACATTGCTAAAAGTGCCCTAACTGAACAGGAGAAGCCAATTGTCAGCCTGATGCCAACCATGGCACTCATATCCCACATGGCCTTGCACCCATCTGTCTGTTGTCTGTTGGATAGCAACACCCCAGTGTGGACACATGCACCAACTACACAGTAGTTGGACACTGCAGAGGACACGGTGTAGCATGTGGACATGCACACATCACAACTCTTGCCACTGAGTCAGTACAGGTTTCCGGATGAAAGGGACGCCCAGAGTCAAATAGGATATGCATGTGATGCATACCAGCGACAGACACCATGATGCACCCATGTCCTGATAGCCATCGCCACAATGGTGTGCATGTAGCACATGTCACTCCCCTGCAGGATCACCAATAAGTAGACACATGCCATGGCGGAGGCATGACTGCTAAGTCATACATCACTGTCTCAGTGATGTATGACTTGGCAGCCAGACAACAACACTCTGCACTGTGTCACAATAGTAGGTCATGGGGAATGCAAGTCCTGGAGCTGCACAAGTGCACATGTACATCCCCCACACAACACATCATCTTAACCCTCATCTGTCCAGGTCATACCGATTGGACATATGGGAGACCTGTGACACTACCCTCTGAACCTGAGCCCCTCACAATCTGCTGTGAATGGGGAACAGCTGCCTGAACTTCACATTCGCATACCCCAGTCTGCACGGGCAGCTGATCAAACACCTATGTGACACACAAGTATTGTCTCCTATGGTCACATCTCCAGTGGCATGCTGAGCCCCTACCGAGAAACACCCCAGCAGTCCTGGCAACAAATCCACAGCACACTGACACAGAGGCAGACACCTGAGGGGTCAAATCACTGCGCACAATGTGTCAGCTGATACACGGGAGTGGGAGTACAGAGTGCATTGCATAGCCTGGAGTAGGCATGACTGTCCTGCCCCACATGAATGAGGGATGAGCCCTGGACAGTGGATAGGTGGCTATGTATGTGTGACACACGTAATCTGCATACTCCTGGGGCTCAAACATTGTTCCCACCCGCTGCATGGGTGTGTGCCACATACCCCAGGCACATGTGGTGGCTCAGCTCAGCAAGTGGACCGCATATGAAAGCAACACGCAGATTACATGTCCGAACACAGGCGTTGTGTGAACAATAGACCCACCCATGATGCCCACAACAGAGTTAGGGAAACAGATGCTGTCCCCCACCTTTAGTGAAGCAAACTGCAAGGACACAGTCCCAAGTGACACAATTCCCTGAATGTAAGGGCCACACCTGGGTATCAGATGAGGAGTGGGCAGTGCACAATAGAGAGACATGGCTCCTGGACAACATGACTGCTGTACTGTGGCAGTTGAACCAGGCCAGAGGAGGGCACAAAGCATGTAATACAGAGTTCACAGTGCAGTCTTTGACTCACCCCCTCCTTGCTGCTGTCTGGCCTTCAGCTGCCCATCCAGGTCTGGAAACAACACCGCCAGGATCTGGAGCATGTGGGGGGTCAGGGTCCGTGTTCCGCCCTCCTGCGAGGAGGCGACAGCTTCAGCTGGACCCGTGCAATCCTCCGGGTCCAGCCCCGAAGGTCCTGCCACCTCTTCTGGCAGTTGCGGATCCGGCGCTTGTAGACCCCCACGGACCGGACAGCCCGGACGATGTCCTTCCAGATCTCCTGCTTCCGATGGGCATTAACCTGTCAGGATGACAAAGTGAAAAGGCCATTACTACACGTGCAACATATCCGTGCATGACACAGTTGTATATACATGTCTCATTCACAGGGGCACATGATGTACACAGGCAGTGCAACGCTGCCCATGGACAGTTTGCCAGACGTCACTACATGGTATCATTGCATGGGAAGTAAAACCTTGTTCAAATGCACTGTCACTGCACCATACCTGTCCAGTGCATGTCACTACACACTATGGGGGGTGACAACTACTCAGTGAGCCTGCTAGCCAGTGGCGTGCAGACTTTCAGCCTTGCTAGTCAGACAAAATGCACATTCAGAAAGGCAGTGCACAGAACACTCACCTGCTCCCCTGGTGTCCCATACAGCTTGCTGTACTGTGGAAGTAGGCTGTCCAGCAGGGCCTGGTTCTCCTCAAGGCTGAAGGCTGGGGCTCTCTCCACAGTACGTGCCATTGCAGGGTCCAGAGGGGCAGAGACAACAGCAGTGCAGTGGCAGATGTCGTCCTGGAGCATGTAGTGCAGGCAAGTGAGCTCTCAGGGGAACAGCCAGCAATATATATGTGCTGGAGAGGCAGATACTGTCCCTTGTGTCCAAAGTGATAGGTCCAAGTCGTTTGCATCTTCTGAATCTGGCCAATCCATGGAATAGCAGCACCAATACACGCCCACGGCATCCTTCAAATCTTCAACTTCATGACATACATCATTTTGCAACATTGTTGTGGGTGACCAACTGAATTTCTAGCAACCGACTCGTTCGAATTTCGAAAACGCGTCCGTTGCCAGGCAAGGCCATTGTCAATGGGTGCGCACCGATCGGTCCATTGCGGTACAACGCGTACAGGGGTACAACGCGTACCCGCACACATTGAATGCAATGGGCCGGCCGGGGGCACCGATCTGTCCATTGCGGTACAACGCGTACAGGGGTACAACGCGTACCCGCACACATTGAATGCAATGGGCCGGCCGGGGGCACCGATCGGTCCATTGCGGTACAACGCGTACAGGGGTACAACGCGTACCCGCACACATTGAATGCAATGGGCCGGCCGGGGGCACCGATCGGTCCATTGCTGATCAACGCGTACAGGGGTACAACGCGTACCCGCACACATTGAATGCAATGGGCCGGCCGGGGGCACCGATCGGTCCATTGCGGTACAACGCGTACAGGGGTACAACGCGTACCGCACACATTGAATGCAATGGGCCGGCCGGGGGCACCGATCGGTCCATTGCTGATCAACGCGTACAGGGGTACAACACGTACCCGCACCCATTGAATGCAATGGGCCGGCCGGGGGCACCGATCGGTCCATTGCTGATCAACGCGTACAGGGGTACAACGCGTACCCGCACACATTGAATGCAATGGGCCGGCCGGGGGCACCGATCGGTCCATTGCTGATCAACGCATCCCTGTACAAGTGACTGGCATATGTCACCATGCCTGTCTCAGATGGACATATGCCAGCCACAGATAGCTCCCAGGGAGTGAGGGGCACACCTACAACACGACAGCCTGTCCAAACTGTATGATAAGGCATGTAAGGCTGCATTTCCTATTGTGTGTATTTTGGTGTACATGTTGTCCTGTGGGTGTCACCTGGGGGCAGCCACCCCCAGGCTGTGCACGTGTTCATGGGGACAGGATCCTGGGTGTTACGTGTACATGACCACTGTGATGTGCAACTGTTCATATCTGTGCATGTGCCATGGTCACATTTCACGGTGGTGTATGTGTATGTCATGTTACATACCCCGTGAGTCCCATGTGGGATGGTATGTTTGAGCCAGGGTGTCCCAGTGGCACAATAGTGATGGTCCTCCACAGTCTGTGTGCATGTAGTGTTTACAATGTCTCTGATTTCATGTGCACAATGGGAGACAGTCTCCACATCCACGTTGTGTGTGCATGGACTTTGATGTTGTGCGTGTGTGTGTCACAGACGTCCATGTCTGTCCTGCAGTGGCAAGTGGGACCACTACCTGTGGGGGTCATAGTTGTTTTGCTGTGGTGTATACATGATACTCCATGTAATGCCAGTGTCCATGTGACAATACAGGGTCCCTGGGTATGTACCTGTCGTTGAGCTGTGATGCCTGGGGCACATCTGTCGTCACATGTCACTGTGGGGGGTGATTGTGACACGGCAGCAGGAGATGGGAACTGTGACACGGCCTCATGATATCTAATGGGCCAACCTGGGACTTATTGATGCCACTTGTTGGACCGTGATGACAGATGTTGGCCATGTATGTACCATACATGGCCTTACGGAACTGCACACTTCATGTAGTTGTGCCTCATAATGATGTATGTTGGGATATTGAGTGTGTTCAATGCCGCATATGTGGGTTGACTGACAATCTTGCTTACTTCTCCTCTGCACTGCAGGGCTCCTGCTGTCCATCGACCATTCCCAGACCTGGCAACGATGGTGGAACGGGACAGCATCCGACGGTACCGCTTCACCAGGCAGCTGATTGAGGATTTGGCAGTGCAGTTGGCCCCACATTTGCAGCCTGGCCGGCCGTATCCTACAGCGCTGACCCCCAAGGTGAAGGTGATGGCAGCCCTACACTTCTTTGCCACCGGTACCTTCCAACATACTGTGGCGACTGCTGGTGGGATGTCACAGACCATGTTGAGCCGTGTGCTCCGCGATGTTTTGGTGGCAATGTTGCTATTCCTGAACCGGTACATCTATTTCCCTAGACTGCGACGACTCACTGACGTCAAGAGTGACTTCTATGCCCTGGGGAGGATGCCGCATGTCATTGGCTCCATTGATGGGACACATGTGGCTTTGGTACCACCACAGGCCCAGGAGCAGGCCTACCATAACCGCAAGCACTACCACTCGGTCAATGCACTGGTGGTGTGTCTTGCAGATATGACCATCACACACGTGTGTGCCCGTTTCCCTGGTTCAGCACACGATGCCTTTGTGATGAGGAGTAGTCGCATCCCCAGGATGATGGCACAGATGCAGAACCAGCGTGCCTGGCTTGTCGGTGTGTACTGACTTTGTGCCATTGTGTGTGATCTGATCTGTAGTATTCCGCCCACTTTTCCAAATCAGCTAATGTGCACTTGTCTGTCCGTAGGTGACTCGGGATACCCCAACATGCCATGGTTGCTGACACCCCTCAGGAACCCTGTGACACCAGCCCAGATGCGCTACAATGAGGCACATGGTCGGACCAGGAGAGTGATTGAGCGGACATTTGGTCTCCTGAAGAGCCGCTTCCGCTGCCTGGACAAGACCGGAGGGTCCCTCCCATATGCCCCTGCGAAAGTGTGCAAGATTATCATCGTCTGCTGCATGCTCCACAACCTGGCAGTGCGGAAGGAGTTGCCTCTCATCCAGGATGACAATGACCAACATCCGCCACCTGTGGAGGATCCTGGCCTGGACCACGATGCCAGTGATGATGATGATGATGATGAGGGTGATGTCCGCACACAGCTCATCACCAACTTCTTTAGCTGAATGTGAGTATCCTGAGGTGTCATGTCAATGATGTGAGTTGGCATGATATGTGTAGGTGGTGCTCTGGTGCTGTTGGAGTGTGTCCATGGGCTACTTGACTGGATGTGTGTAGCGATGTGTGCTTACAGGTGGGCTGTACTCCCCAACAGTGTTGACATGCTAACTTGGTTCTGGGTGGGTATCTTGTAACATGTATTGTGCATGAGTTTTGCTGTTCTGTCCTGTTCTCCATTGCTTTTGACTGTGTGTCATTTCTGTCCTTCACAGGGTACTTTCAGATTCGTTTGGTCAACTGTGTCCACCGACGACGTGATTGCACTTCCAGGGTGGTAGCTGTTGTGTCCCTACAGGTGATGTGCGCCACACCCATGGACTTCCTTCCGTCTACAGTTGTTGACTGTGTGCCCGCTGCCAGGTGGGATTACCTTGCATCTGTAGTGGTTACGACATGTTGCAACTGTGTAATAAACCTGTGCTTCACTTTGTGATGTGCGTTGTCTGTGGTCACACATTTGACTGCCATTTGCTTACTTCACCTGTGGGCTACTTGACTACAACTGGGAATGGGTGTGGTGTCTGTGCATTGCACCGTCTTCCCTGGCAACATCAGTGTAGGCAATGAGTCAGATGGCCTAGGTGTGTATGTGTTGTGTAGCCCTGGTGGTGTGTCTCCCTCATATGTGTCACGTTGCCTTTACTCACATGCCTGTGTTGTACTTGCTGTTGCAGTTTGCATACACAGTGTAATTTTGCAGTTCATCATCCCCATAACAGCACCCACGTTGGAATCACAACAGAGGCAAGTATGGTGTATTAGTGTGTTTATTGTGATACATTTGTGTGAATAGTGCATAGGATGGGTAGTGCTGTACATAAATCTTGCAATCAGAAGTTCCTAGGTGAATTGAAAGTCCTGGTAGACAAAATCCCCAGTATTGGGGCCACAGTTGTCTGAGACATTGGTCCAACTTGTACTCCCCATGCAATGTGTGGGAGTAGTGTTGCCGTCAACAGGGTGAACAGTCTGTGCACAAAGGTGAACATCCAGAACAGGTTCAGGCTTCCTGGGAGTTGCACTTGGCCATCGGCCTCTCACTTGCCCCTCCTCGGACCGACCCCTCTTCTTTGGGGGGGCCCCTCAAGTACAGGCTGCTGCGGTGCAGGGGACTCTCCGCCAGAGTCATCCTCCCTCCCTGTGGCAGTTGCAGTTTGTTCAGCACCAGATGTTGTTGGCACACAGGGAGGTGTGGACTGGTTGCTGTTCATCTGGCGGAGGCATTGTAAAATGTCCCTGTGCACCGCCGTCATCTCATGCAGTGCATCCCACTTGGACTCCACGCGGGACATGTGTGAGTCCACGCGGGACATGTGTGACTCCACGCGGGACATGTGAGAGTCCAAGCAGGCATGATGGGCAGCCTGCTGCTGTTTCATGTCTCTGAGGAGCCCCACTATCTGGCTGAGATCTCCGGTGCTGGACTGGTACGCATCAGCTATGCGTACCAGTTGTGGGTCATCATGCACACCAGCAACCTCTGCAAGCAGCGACCTCTGTCTCCCACCCCTCCCACCACCCCTGCCGACATGTGCAGTGCGTGCAGTGGCACGCACAGATGACCCTGGTCCACCTTGGGGGTTGGTGGTGGTGGTGGTGTCCATGGCCCCAGGTTGGTCCAGGGTCCCTGTGCTGGTGTTGCTCCTTGTTCTGTCCATGTCGGCAGGGATGGTATTTGTGGTGACAGTCGTTGGAGGGGTGGGTGCAGGGGTGCAGCTGGTGGTCCTGCTGGTGCTGCAGCTGGTGGTCCTGCTGGTGCTGCATGTAGACTTGCACCGGATGTGCCAGGTTGGTCTTCTTCGTCCGAGGAGGGCAGAGGCTGTACGACACCAGTGAGCTCCGCATCCTCTTGAGCCTGGGACTGGGACTCCTCAGCGTCTGCTGCTGTGTCCCCATCATCACCTGTTTTTGGGAGACACACACAATGTATGTTATGTTTCTGCAGGCATCAATGGTTGACACACCTGACAGTTGTGACTGTGCCTCTGGGTGCGGGCCTGTACATTGCATTGTCCTAAGTCGTCACAGTCAGGGGTTGATATTGGTGTGGCACATTGTCCTGCATTATTTGGGCATTTCTATGTATTTGTTGGGGTGTGAACATGGTCTGCATTGGTTGTATTTGGTTGACAGCCGGCCCTCCTTCCCACCCAGCCAGTCAGTTATCCCACCATGGACTGTGCTTGCATTGCAGGGAGTGGAAGTTGTCTCTCAGGATGTCAGTCAGTGGTGTCCTGCTGTTTGTTGGTGCACAGTTGCCAGCAGGGCCTTGTGCTCCCCACAGCAGTAGCCAGTGTCAGCCATCTTGTGAGTCCTTCTCCACTCCCTGTGATGTGAGCATGGTTCAGGGTGGTGTTGATGGGACAGTTGTGAGGCTGAGCAATCTCTGTGCCTACTACACCCATCATGCTATTGCCTCCACCACCCTTCCCAGCATGCCCATGCTTCCTTCCTTTTGACTCTGCTTCCTTGTGGGGTGGGCTGGCTGTGCTGACAGGATGGCTGGGAGTGTTGTCCTGGCAGTTGTTTGGCTAAAAGTCCCAAGAGTGTCCCTGTGCTTCACACAACATAACCCAGGGTGGTGGTTCTTTGTGGGATCTTGAGTTAGGATGGGAGGCATTGCATTCTACCAGGTGGGTTCTGTGGAGTTTGTGTTGAGGGGGGTGTGAGGGAGGTGCTTGTGACTATGGTCAGTGCTGCAAGTCCTCCTTCCCACCCAGCCAGCCCAGATATCCCACCATGGAACGTGCTTCCATTGCAGGGAGTGGAAGTTGTCTCTCAGGATGTCAGTCAGTGGTGTCCTGCTGTTTGTTGGTGCACAGTTGCCAGCAGGGCCTTGTGCTCCCCACAGCAGTAGCCAGTGTCAGCCATCTTGTGAGTCCTTCTCCACTCCCTGTGATGTGCGCTTGGTTCAGGGTGGTGTTGATGGGACAGTTGTGGGGGTGACCAATATCTGTGACTACCACTCCCATCATGCTATTGCCTCCACCCCACTTCCCAGCATTCCCATACTTACTTGCTTTTGTGGGGAGTTCAGTGTGTGTGGGTGTGAGAGCAATGGCAAGATGGCTGACAGTGGTGTCCTGCTGTTCGTTGGTGTGCAGTTCCCAGCATGCCCTTGTGCTCCCCACGACACAGCAACAGTGTCAGACATCTTTGATGGGCCTGTCCACTCTCTGTGGGATGTGCATGCGTGAGTGTGAGCTTGCTGGGCCATGTGGTAGGGGATGTAGAGCTGTGACTACGACTCCCATCATGCTATTGCCTCCACCCCCTTCCCAGCATGCCCATCCTTCCTTCCTTTTGACTCTGCTTCCCTGTGGGGTGGGCTGCCTGTGCTGACAGGATGGCTGGGAGTGTTGTCCTGGCAGTTGTTTGGCTGAAAGTCCCAAGAGTGTCCCTGTGCTTCACACGACATAACCCAGGGTGGAGGTTCTTTGTGGGATCTTGAGTTAGGATGTGTGGCATTGCATTCTCCCAGGTGGGTTATGTGGAGTATGTGTTGAGGGTGTGTGTGAGGGGAGGTGGTTGTGACTATGGTCAGTGGTGCGAGTCCTCCTTTCCACCCAGCCAGCCAGATATCCCACCATGGAACGTGCTTCCATTGCAGGGAGTGGAAGTTGTCTCTCAGGATGTCAGTCAGTGGTATCCTGCTGTTTGTTGGTGCACAGTTGCCAGCAGGGCCTTGTGCTCCCCACAGCAGTAGCCAGTGTCAGCCATCTTGTGAGTCCTTCTCCACTCCCTGTGATGTGCGCATGGTTCATGGTGGTGTTGATGGGACAGTTGTGGGGGGGGCAATATGTGTGACTACGACTCCCATGATGCTATTGGCTACACTGACTTGGCCAGCATACACAGAATTCCTTCCTTTCAGTGGTCTTCACTGTGTGTTGGTGTTGTAGTGGTGGCTACATGTCTGGATGTGTTTGTTAGTTCTATTTGTGCCACTGCCTAGCTGTAGTTGTAGTTGTGTTTGTACATGTGATGGCACGGTTAAATGTAACTTTGAGATGGCATGTGTTGTGTTTATCTGACTGACATACACATTTTGGGATGATTCTGTTCTGGTTGCTGTGTAATTGCTATGAGTGCATGGTTTGACTCTCCCTTGACAGTGATGTGTGTGTGTATTGTGGCAGAATATTGTGTACATTTGTTGTGTACTCACCAGGCTCTGGGATGTTCTCTAGTCCATATACGCTCACTGGCGGAAGGATGGCCCGCACCTTCTCCTCCCAGGGCCTGAGGTATACTGGCTTGGCAGGAGGGCCACTGCCGGTGTATTGGCTCAGGAGGTAGTCCTTCTTGAGCAGCTCCCGGACCCTCCTGCGCACGTCATACCACCTGTTCTGGATGTCGGTCTTTGTGCGCAGACATGGTGATTGTGCGTTCACCCTGTTGATGATCTTCTCCCACATCTTGGTTTTCTGGGAGATGGGGGTCTGTTGGACCAGTGTGCCAAACAGCTGTGGCTCTACCCTGAGGATCTCGTCTACCAGGACTTCCAATTCACAATCTAGGAACTTGTGATTCTTCTTGGGGGGCATGGTGATGGGTGGTGATGGTGAGTGATGTGTGTGTTGGTGTGCAGGTGAGGGTGTGTGGGTGTGTGTTTTGCTGGGTGTATGTGAGGTAGGTATTTGTTGGTGTGCTGATGGTGTGTGGCTTGTGTGAGGGATGAGCTGTGGGTGTGTGGTTGCTGTCTGTTGGGTGCTGGCAGTGGAATGGCATTTGCAAAGGATCATGGTTGGGATTTGTGTCCTTTATATGGGTGGAGTTGTGGGTGTGTCTTTGTTCTCTGTTCCCACCCCCCCCAGTATTTATTGGCTTTGTAATTGCTTGTTTGGCCTTTGTTTGTGTTAATTTTCCTTTGTACTGTCTGTGCATGTTGGAAACGTTCTTGTGACCGAGTCGGACCCTGCATTTGTCTCGTACGGTGTTCTCCGTTTCGTTCACGCTGTGTTTGTGCAGTTTTCTATGCTGCGTACGCGTCGGTCGCGGTGTTTTGTGTTACTTCGGCTCGGTTTTGTATGCGTGTCAGTCGTACGGCTTGTCCTCCGTCCGACTCGGTCGTGGTTTTCGCGCCTTGCATCGTACTTTGCGGTTTGGAGTTCGCGTGTACGTTTCGGTCGGATTTGTTCCGGGTGCGTGTCGGTCGGTTCGATTTGCGTGTTTTTCCGGCCGGATTGCTGTTTTCCGTGCGGCTCGGTCGTTCGGCTTGGTTTCCGTACGTGTCGGTCGGATTTTGCACGCTTTGCATCGTACTTGGCGTGTCGGGCGCCACAGGTACGTGTCGGTCGTAATAAATTCCGGCTCCGAGTCGGTCGGTGCTTTTTACGGCCCGAATCGGAATCGACCCCAAAGTGACAAAGAAAGAAAACAGGTATAAAAAGACCCCGCTGGAGTGAAATGAAAAGGCAGAACGTGTATGGTGGTGGAAAAAACAGTTAATTCACCTGTGCTGGAAATAAATCTAGTGTTATTGCCCCCAACCATAGGCCCCAAAAGCATAACACTTCTTCCACATGGATGTACTAGAGCAGGAAAAGCTGCCCCTTTCACTTGATACTTACATGTGTTGATCTTATCCAACAAAAGTCTAAAATGGGTATAATGAAAATGCATACCCAGCAAACTGAGTGCCATTCTCTTTGTGTATTTAAGCATGCAGGCCAATCAATCAAATGATCCAAAAGGGTATCCCTGAGGACTACCAATTTGGATTGAGAGTGGTCCCTCTGGAACTGGGGCCCACAGATTGATGCATAAAACAAAAATGCATGGGAACTTTCAGGGATAAACAAAAAATGGCAAGGTTGGCACATCTTGTGCTTGACTTTCATCTTACAGTCAGCTTATAAAGTAAAGCAGAATTTCCTATGTAGGTTTAGATGGGGTGGTTCCATTTCAGATTTGTAAGATTAAATCTTACTGTAAAGTAGTTACATTCATTTTTAGGTCGAGCCTAGGTAGCGTGCATGCGCTGTATTCAAGACCTGCTGTAATCGGTCTATACGGAGTGTAATTCCGCCTTCTGCTTCAATTGGTTCACTCCTGCGTCACTTGTATTTCCTGGCTTCTTATTGGTGGTGCTCCCGATACTTCACTTCTGTTTTTTAGTTTAGGAGCACCGGCCAACTACAGTTTCCTTACGCTGTAGTTGTTTATGGGTTCCTTTGGGGACTACTTGATTAAAATTAGTGCTAGTGTTACTATGTACTTGGGTGCAGCGCATCATGTATTAGCACAGCACACCTCTCATCTTTTTTTGCACACCCATAAAAGGTACACAGGCGCCATGCTTTATATTTAACACAGCACCTACTTTTATGTTTTTTTATTACCATTGCGCCCGCTTCAAGGGCCGCCATGCACATACTTTTTATTTACACGGACGCCACACTTTGTTTTAGCATGGCGCCCGCTTGTTGTATTTTACATACTATTTCCATAGCTGGAGGCTGCGCTCAGCAAGACACGGCCCCTGACCTGGGAAGTGCAAGAGCACACGTCTGCCTCCATTCATTAGAAGCGTTTGCAAACCCTTCTAACGTGGCACGCCACTAATTTGGGGGCAGCCGCTTTGCTTTTTTTATTAACATGGGCACACATCTGCCTCTATTCATTATTAGAAGCTTTTGCAGACCCTGCTGAGGTGACGCGCCACCACTTCGGGTGCAGTCTCTTTGCTTTTTTTATTACCATGGCGTCCACTTCATGGGCAGCCATGCACATGTATGTTTTATTTACATGGGCACTGCGCTTTGTTTTAGCATGGCGCCTGCTTGTTCTTTACTGCTTCCTAATTGGACAGTGCAGCAAGGCGTCACTTCCTGTTTCTTCTCCAGCACATTGACCAAGCAGAGATAGATTGAGCTTATTTAGATTCTCTCCTCTGCTCATGCTGTGTTTCCAGGTAGTTTTTGTTTTGTTTGTTTGCCTGTGTTCCTTCCTTCCCCTCCCACTCACCACTTCTTCATGCTGCTGACACCTCTCTCCCCAACCTCCCCGTCATCCGCGCTTGTTTACCGGGTAGGCAGCTTTCCGGGGCCATTGTTTTCCAGTGTTTACTACGTCTATCTCTGTGGCAGGGAGACAAATGCAAGTCACTTCAGTGAGCACTTCTGTATGCCTTCTGTAAATGTGCTGTACTTTTGAACCATAATTATCCTTGTATGGCTGGCTCTTCTATGGTGCCGCTTGCTCATTTTGCTTGGTTGACGCTTTATGAGACATGGAGACCCCCCCAGTATTTCTAATTACAATCCAGGCTGATCTCTCCTCCCCGTCCGAAGATGAACAATCTCTCCCCCGAGTGCAGATGACCCATCTCTTTTCCGTCATGATGAGCGATCTCTGCAGTTTTTGTTTTCCATGATACTGCAGACATCAAATTTTCTCGAGAGAATGTGGCTTGTGAGCATCTACCTGAGGTTTTATCTATTGGTGCATTCTGTTTACTTTAGTCTTTTCCTCCCTTTCATTTTTCCTATCCCAGATCTCTTTCTCTACCTCTCTCCCTACATTGCTATTTCACTCTCTCCGGTCATCTTGCTCCCTCCCTTGCCCGCTATTTATCTGTCCACTCTCTAACCTTTTCTTGTTTTCCTCCCCTCTGTCTTTCTTAATCCCGTTTCTTGCAGAAAAGCGTCCATTGGTTCTGGATCGCTTTCTCGTGAAGCACTGCAAGAGTGCATGATAATCTCTCTTGTATGCTTCTCTCACCAGTGCGCTATGTCAGCCTAAAGGATGTTTGCTTCTGTGCACCCCGCGGTCTACCTTTCTGACCACTCTGTGTGCTTCTGCAGGATTGAATGGGGGGCCACAATTAGGCCCGGCCAGCCAAAATAAAAGTGTCCCACATTTGCAGATTGCAACTTTTGCAATCCATTGCTTGGTTAGGATCATGGAGCTAAATGATAGCAAACATTTGTGGTAATAGATGTATTTTAAAGCTTATAGGGCCAGTACTTAAATAGGAAATGAACATTCCAACTGAAAACAAGCATTTGCCATGCAATAGGTCTTGCATTACTAAGGTTTGAGCTATTGGCATTGCAAATAATAATGCAACGCCAATAGCTCAAACTTTCAGTAATGCGAGACCTATTGCATTGCAAATGCTTGGCTTATTTATTTAGCACGTTTCTGTACTGCTACTAAATCAAATAATCTTTATTCGGCCAAAGGCCATAAAAGCGTAGCACAAGGCATAAAAACATACAGTACAATATTGGGAAGTTCTGCAACAAAAACTCTTGTGAATAAGAGCATGAATCAGAGCAATACAAAGTAATTTAAAATTCAACTGAGAGGCATTAAAGCACTTTACCAAAAATGAAGGATATAACAATGTAATACATGGAGCTACACAATAATGAGAATTATAGTTGAACAATTCATGAACTGTGTGATAAATCATAAATTTGGAGAACAGATATGGCAGTAATAGGCTGCATCTGAGCTTATCCTAAATAGGTAGAGGAAATGTGTTTTCAGAATTTTGTATGTAAATTATCATAGGTGGATACACTGAAAATATAAAATGGATCCATTATTCCGAGGCCTAATTTGGGCACTAATGAACCTGTGAACTAAATTATGTTGCATTATAAACAGGTATTTGCGTACATATTTAGAAATGACAAATTCTGCTCTAGGGTCTCATGGAGATGGATATAGGATGAGGCGATCCTAAATTTCATGCGCTCCTTGCAGAGAATGCTCACATTTCGGAGAAACAAATGCTTTTAATTTATTTCTAATTTGGTCTGTTTTGTCTGAGATGAAGAAGAATGGCATACCATTCCTGTCATGCTTTGGATGCTTAAAGTAAATATGATGTTTTTTAATCCAAACCTTTATCAATGTATGGTGAGTTTACAGAAGAAATAGCAAATATGACCCTTAAAGTCTAAGACTTACCCCAATGTGGCTTAGTTTAGAGTGGGAATAGTAATTTGCCCCCCTTGAGTCCAATAATTGTGAATTGTTGGAGTGTGAATAGTAAATCAGGCCACTCTGATTTCACTACTATCCCCAATGTAATTGTTTGGGGTGTATATGGTAAATCTACCCACCAAAGCCCAACACTTACCCCAATGTGATTACATTTGGAGTGGAAATATTGTATGTGATCCAAAAGTACTGCATTTTCACCACTGTGGGAAAGTCTGGGGTGGGAATAGAACATGTGAGACAATCACAGAGTCCCACACTTACCAAAATTCAGCTATTTTTGCTGGGAAACAGTAAATGCTTCCTAGCCATGGTCAAACACTTAACAATAATGTGGTTAAAATGTAGTGTAAATAGAAAATCAGCTCACATTACAGTCCCAACACTTTCCCCACTGTGGCTACTTTTGGAGTGGGAACAGTAAATCTGACCTCCTCAGAGTCTAACAAGTACCTCAATATGGCTGCGTTTGAAGTGGGAATAGTAAATTGCACCTCTTTAGAGACTAACAGTTAACTCAATGTGGATATGTTTGAAGTGGAAATAGCTGATCTGACCCCCACATATTCCAGCACTTTCTCCAAAGAGGCTAAGAGCCTGATTGCGATCTTGCAGTTGGAGGAGCAACTCGCCTGAAGATGATCCCACTGACCCTCACAGTACACTTGGAGAGTACAGCGCAGAACGAAAAAAACAGGTAGTGGGATGGGCCGACTCTCCTCTTATAGAGGTCAGGGGTGACTTGGGTCAGCCATATTGGGAAGGGATGGGAGGCATGGGATGCTGACTTTGCTTTGGAGGGTTCTGGTGTGGAGCTGAAGCTCACTTTGTGCTCATGTGGTGAGGAAGACAATATTCGGCGTAATGAAGATTACCGGTAAGTAACCGGGGCTTTACACAAAATGGCTTTACTACTTGATTGCAACTGACTTCTTATGACTTGGTCTTAGGATCACGTACTGCTATATAAAACTACAAAAAAAAAAAAAAAAAATAGCAGTGGTGAGGGCACAACAAATGATAACTGACAAGAGAAGGAAGAATCTGAGACATGTAGTGTCAAAGGTAAGTTTGCATGTCTAGATCTCCTCATATGTACATCTTTTTTTTTTTATTAGAGCTAGTCATGATCACAGAGGTAGCATTACAAACTTATTGCCAGAGAGCAACATACAAAGACAATATGCAAGCATAAAAATGACACAAGCGCAGCCAGATATATCGAAACAAACAGAAAGCAACAAAGAGAAAAGAAACAGAAAGGATGTTAACACAATCTGTAGTTATTGAGCAAGAAAATGTTTAGTCCCAATTTAGGCAAGCCCAAATTATTTGAAAACGTCTGACAGCTTTGGGTCCTCTAGCCTTAGATATAGCTAATTCAAATTCATCTATTTGGCAGATAAGTGCCTACCACTCCCACGCCTTTGGAGGAAAGAGGTATATCCATGACCTAGCAATACATAACCGAGCAGTAATGATTATGATTGACATCAGTGAACTGCGACTGAGATTGTACTTAATTTTGTAAGCCAGCATAATCTCCCTGATAGAAAGCTGAAAATCATAAACTAGGCGGGGTTTTGATAGCTAACCCACACCTGCCCAAAATTCCTGAAGCGCGGGGCAGCTGGCAAATATGTGTACGATATCTGCTGTGGGAAACCACACTTCGTACAGCACATCTTATCCGAACCATGGCTTGCGGTCCATTTTGAAATCATTTCAGGTGTATAATAAAGCATGCAGATGGTCTTGAACTGCTGAAACTTTAGGCTTACAGAGCAAATAGAGTGATCAATAATCTCTTGAACAATCAGGATCTCATCTAGAAAAATCTCGGAGGTGAGCACCCTACTCCATTTAGAAGCCAGTGGTAAACTATCATCACTGCTATAGGTACCAAAAGTCTAATATAATGCACTGAGCAACACATTTCCTGGTCCCCTTATAGGTTGAACAGGATGTCAGAATCTTCAAGAATTATCTGATCCTTACTCCCAAGCAGAAAATAATCCTGCAGCTGTAAATATTTAAAAAATAAATTGATAAGTAAGATCATAAAATGTCTGAAGGAAAGCAAATGAACAGAACCCATTACTATCACACAGTTACCAAGTAGTCTTCATCCCTAGCCTTGCCCAAGCCTTGCCCACAGAGTCATGAAAAACATCGGGAAATGACAGATTCCCCCAAGGTGGCGTATATATATATATGCAAAGTAGATAGGGAGTAGTTAGAGCAAATTTCTCCCCAAATTCGAATAATATCATTAATAATTTTAAATCAGACCCATTTGTAGTAATTGGGATCAGAAAGTCCTTGGAAACAATACCTAGCATCAGACCCCCAAAGCCGGTTGATAGCCCAAATTAGACGGGTCCTGGTCCCACCCAGTAATCTAATGCTGCCCAAAAGTAAAGCTTAAAGTCGGGAGGCTGAAACCCCTCTTGTTTCTACAAGAATTTAAAGAAGCAAATAGTAAACAGCAAATAGCAAAAAGCGAATTGCCTGCCTCGAACCCCTATAGCCCCGTATAAAGCTGCCAATGGCACCCCGAAGCGCTTAAAAAATGAGTCTGGGTCCCGAAGTGGGATTGCTCCATGCAGGTATAAAAATGTTATACTGATGGGAAGTCAATTCCATGAGCGCAATTTAACAATGGCTGAATGTAAGGGAGGTTCATAATTAAGTTTAAAAATACTATCAGCCTATCTACCCAGCCTGACTCCCAGGTAAGTACATTGCTACTGTCCCCAGGATCGGATTTACCAGCTGAAAGTTAAGCAATATGTGTGTTTTAGTTAGATGTAATTTATACACAGAAAAGGTTCCAAACTTATTGGCCTTGTCTGAAACTAGGCCAATAGTGGCGAGTGGGTCTGATGTAAACATGGCCCCGTTGCCAGCATAGGCTGTGGTTTGGCTATAGGATTCTTATAGAGAGATTGTACTCACCTAATAAATCTACCACCAATACCAAGGACCCCCATCATTGCCCACAAAAAATCCCATATAATGCAGTCAAAAGCCTTCTCGGCGTCCAATAGGATCATTCTGACCCTTTTACCATTGTTCCAGCAAAACTGAATATGACATTTGCCGAATTTATGTGACTTGTGGTATCCCTGCTGGGTACGAAACCACGATGTTGTGGTGAAATCAAATTCTGAATTGAAGGGGCCAGCCGAGTAGCTAATATTTTTGCAAAAACCTTTGCACCAGAACTAATCAGGGAGATAGGCTGATAAGAATTTCAAGAAGCAAATAGTAAACAGCAAATAGCAAAAAGTGAATAGCCCGCCTCGAGCCCCTAAAGCCCCATATAAAGCTGCCAATGGCACCCCGAAGCGCTTAAAAAATTAGTCTGGGACTCGAAGTGGGATTGCTCCATGCAGGTATAAAAATGTTATACTGATGGGAAGTCAATTCCATGAGTACATTTAACAAAGACTGAAAGTAAGGGAGGTTCATAATTAAGTTTAAAAATACTATCAGCCCGTCTACCCAGCCTGACTCATAGGTAAGTACTCATTGCTACTGTCCCCAGGATCGGATTTACCAGCTGAAAGTTAGGCAATACCTGTGTTTTAGTTAGATGTAATTTATACACAGAAAAGGTTCCAAACCTATTGGCCTTGTCTGAAACTAGGCCAATATTCGCAAGGGGGTCTGACGTAAACATTGTCGCATCGCCAGGCTGTAGTTTGGCTACAGCATTCTTATAGAGAGATTGTACTCACTTAATAAATCTACCAGCAATACCAAGGACCCCCATCATTGCCCACAAACAATCCTATATGACCCAGTCGAAAGCCTTCTCGGCGTCCAATAGGATCATGCTGACCTTTTTAACCCATTGTTTCAACAACATTGAATACGGCAATTGCCTTATTTATGTGACTTGTGGTAGCCCTGCCGGGTACGAAACCGCGCTGTTGCGGTGAAACCAAATTCTGAATTGAAGGGGCCAGCCGAGTAGCTAATATTTTTGCAAAAACATTTGCTGCAGAACTAATCAGGGAGATAGGCCGACAAGAACCCCTGAACTCTGGTGACTGGTCTTTCTTCAAAAAGAAATCAATGTTAGTAAGATTTCATGAGGCAGGAACCTCTACCCCCATCCCTATCAGATGAATGAATTTCAGTAGTAGAATATCAATGAATATTTTATAAAATTCAAGTGGGATGGCGCCCTCCCTGGTCACCTTTCCACATGGCAGAGCCTTAATAGTGGACTCCACTTCAGACACGATAATGTCTCCCTGAAGAACCGACATCTGACTATCTTCTAAGTGGGGTAGACAACAACCCTGTAAGTATTCCAAAAGATCAGACTGATTAATTGGTTGAGCTGGCTATAGACATCCTAATAAACAAATTATAACTGCTCTGCAATAGCCTGAGAACTAGTATGAAGAGCTCCATCATTGCCTTTGATACTTTGAATAACGCACCTTGATCTTCTCTCAGAAATCTGATGGGCTAATATTTGGCCAGCATTCTCACTGTACTCATATTGGAGTGCTTTATCTTTATGGTAGTTGGCAGCAGCCTTTTTTCCTAAATGCCCGATCTAAAAGAAATCGACTTGCTACTAACTCCAAATAGAGAGCTGTCACCCCTGGTCCCTAGCTAGAATTGCTTGGCCATGCCGGAGCTCTAGTTCCCTTAATGGTTGACGCAACTTAATCACCCCCTCCTGCACTACCTTATTTTTATTAAGAATAAACTGCAAAGTAATTCCACTTACAAATGCCTTCATGGCATCCCACACAACCTGCGGAGAAGCAGTTTCAGCATTTGGCATCAAAAACTCCTTGAGTATCCCAGACAGATAAGTTTGATAAGCAGGATTGGAGAGAATGTGATGAGGAAACATGAAATGGCAACTTTCCCTTCTGCCAGCGGTTGCAGGGAGTGTAAGTGGATCATGGTCTGAGGTGATCGTAGGACAGACTTCCATTTCAGCACCTTGAACTAGCTGTGCTGCAGCAAAGATCATATCAATTCTAGAGCTATTGCTTGTGAGGGGAAGAATAAAAAGTATACCCTGGCCTAGAGGAATAGAGGGTCCTCCATACATCAATCAGACCATTTAATCGGGTGATTTCTAAAACGGATGCCCTTGTTTTAACCATGCGGTGGTGAACAGAACGATTAGTGGTATCTTTCCCATAGTCCATTATACAGTTGAAATCACCCATTAGTATTAAATCCCTCGCTCAGTCTAGCAGTTCTAGACAGAGCTGATCAAAAATCCACAGACAATCGGAATTTGGGCCATATACTGTGCAGAGAACAAATTTTCGACCATACATAAGAAGCTGAACAATAGCCCACCTCCTCCTTGGATCAGCACCGGTTTTAAGAACCTTAACCTCAGCATGCCTAGCAGACAATATGGTAACCTCCCGAATAGAAACAGACTAAAAAGTGCTTATAAGAGTATTGTAGCCAAGATGTTTCACAGGTGAGCAATCCTTACATGCCAAAGGAGTCTCCGTTAAGCAGAGTAATTGTGGCTTATACAGTACTATGTCTTCCCATAGTAGTTATTGCTTAAGGGGACGATTGAGGCCAGCAACTTTCCAACACATCATTTTCAACCAATCTAGTGTAGAAGGCTGTTAATACTCACTAGAACCATCATATAGCCATCCCCTAGCTACTGGCAGATGGCATAGCTAGATACCCACTCAAATAAAGGGGTTGATTCCGATGTCGGCCGGAAGCACACCTAACAGTATTCGTCCGGAAAAAATACCAGCCGAACGCGTGTTTTCCGACCGACTCGAACACTCTACCGAACGAACAAGTACGATGCGCATAACAGCCCAGATTCCGAGCGAGCCGTACTTACCCAATCCAGCTCCTTTTCTCCGCCCGAGCCGGATCCGTAAACGCCGAATCGAGTCGCACGGAACCAAATACACTGCACCTTCCGGCCGGACTAGTACGATGCGTCTTCCGTATGCGCCGAACCCGTCGCTACATCCGGCATGTTTCAGCATCCGAAAGAGCCGCACATAAGCTCCGTTTCGCGTCACAAAACGATCCACGGCTACGAGACGAACAAGCCAGCGACGAGTATGAGTCGAAGACACAAGAAACCCGAACGAGACGACCCAACCATGACTCCCATCACGCAGGTCCTACCAATACTCCACATCTATTACCGGGACCGGTTCGGACGCGTACGGCGCAGACGGTAAGTCAAACACCAACAATACAAACGAACTACACGTACCTAAAATATGTCACACACACATAGGGATGCACAAATGACGTACACTAGCAACTGCACAATCATAGGGGTGGGATGGGCATCACCAATGCCATACACACCCATAGGTGCCTGGATGCCTGTCACCACCACCACCCCTACTCAGGGGGGCCTGGATGCCTATCACTACCACCACCCCTACTCAGGGGGGGCTGGATGCCTATCACTACCGCCACCCCTACTCAGGGGGGGCTGTATGCCTATCACTACCACCACCCCTACTCAGGGGGGCCTGGATGCCTATCACTACCACCACCCCTACTCAGGGGGGGCTGGATGCCTATCACTACTACCATCCCCACTCATGGGGGGATGGCTGCCTATCACTACTACCATCCCCACTCATGGGGGGCTGGATGCCTATCACTACCACCACCCCTACTCAGGGGGGGCTGGATGCCTATCACTACTACCATCCCCACTCATGGGGGGCTGGATGCCTGCCACTACCACCACCCCTACTCAGGGGGGCCTGGATGCCTATCACTACCACCACCCCTACTCAGGGGGGGCTGGATGCCTATCACTACTACCATCCCCACTGATGGGGGGCTGGATGCCTGCCACTACCACCACCCCTACTCAGGGGGTGCTGGATGCCTATCACTACCACCACCCCTACTCAGGGGGGCTGGATGCCTATCACTACTACCATCCCCACTCATGGGGGGCTGGATGCCTGCCACTACCACCACCCCTACTCAGGGGGCCTGGATGCCTATCACTACCACCACCCCTACTCAGGGGGGCTGGATGCCTATCACTACTACCATCCCCACTCATGGGGGCTGGATGCCTGCCACTACCACCACCCCTACTCATGGGGGCCTGGATGCCTATCACTACCACCACCCCTACTCAGGGGGGCCTGGATGCCTATCACTACTACCATCCCCACTCATGGGGGGCTGGATGCCTGCCACTACCACCACCCCTACTCATGGGGGCCTGGATGCCTATCACTACCACCACCCCTACTCAGGGGGGGTTGGAAGCCTATCACTACTACCATCCCCACTCATGGGGGCTGGATGCCTGCCACTACCACCACCCCTACTCAGGGGGGGCTGGATGCCTATCACTACTACCATCCCCACTCATGGGGGGCTGGATGCCTGCCACTACCACCACCCCTACTCAGGGGGGGCTGGATGCCTATCACTACTACCATCCCCACTCATGGGGGGCTGGATGCCTGCCACTATCACCACCCCTACTCAGGGGGGCCTGGATGCCTATCACTAAAACCACCCCTACTCAGGGGGGGCTGGATGCCTATCACTACTACCATCCCCACTCATGGGTGGCTGGATGCCTGCCACTACCACCACCCCTACTCAGGGGGGGCTGGATGCCTATCACTACCACCACCCCTACTCAGGGGGCCCTGGATGCCTATCACTACTACCATCCCCACTCATGGGGGTATGGATGCCTATCACTACTACCATCCCCACTCATGGGGGGTTGGATGCCTATCACTACCACCACCCCACTCATGGGGGCCTGGATGCCTGCCACTACCACCATCCCCACTCAGGGGGCCTGGATGCCTATCACTACCACCACCCCCACTCATGGGGGCTGGATGCCTGTCACTACTACCATCCTCACTCATGGGGGCTGGATGCCTGCCACTACCACCACCCCTACTCAGGGGGCCTGGATGCCTATCACTACCACCACCCCTACTCAGGGGGCTGGATGCCTATCACTACTACCATCCCCACTCATGGGGGGCTGGATGCCTGCCACTACCACCACCCCTACTCAGGGGGGCTGGATGCCTATCACTACTACCATCCCCACTCATGGGGGGCTGGATGCCTACCACTACCACCACCCCCACTCAGGGGGGCTGGATGCCTATCACTACTACCATCCCCACTCATGGGGGGCTGGATGCCTGCCACTACCACCACCCCTACTCAGGGGGCTTGGATGCCTATCACTACCACCACCCCTACTCAGGGGGCCTGGATGCCTATCACTACTACCATCCCCACTCATGGGGGGATGGATGCCTGCCACTACCACCACCCCTACTCAGGGGGGCCTGGATGCCTATCACTACCACCACCCCTACAAAGGGGGGGCTGGATGCCTATCACTACTACCATCCCCACTCATGGGGGGCTGGATGCCTGCCACTACCACCACCCCTACTCAGGGGGGGCTGGATGCCTATCACTACAAGCATCTCCACTAATGGGGGGCTGGATGCCTGCCACTACCACCACCCCTACTCAGGGGGGGCTGGATGCCTATCACTACTACCATCCCCACTCATGGGGGGCTGGATGCCTGCCACTACCACCACCCCTACTCAGGGGGCCTGGATGCCTATCACTACCACCATCCCCTACTCAGGGGGGGCTGGATGCATATCACTACTACCATCCCCACTCATGGGGGGCTGGATGCCTATCACTACCACCACCCCTACTCATAGGACGGGTAATACATGACACAACCAGCATACACCCACATAAGGAATAACAGAAAATTACATCCACCCAAACACCATGACAAGCGTGTGTAGTCTATGTCAAATGCCTACAACACTGAACATGACAATGAACATACAATGTGACCCACTATCACATGTGTCACACATAAATGTGTGTGGCCTCCACAATACAAGCCAACCATGGCCACTGTGGCAATGGGGCCTAAAGGCCCATCACCACAGTCACCAAAAGGTAAGTGTGGGCTCCATGGCTGATGTACCTTTTGATCAGTGTGGCAATGGGGCCTAAAGGCCCATCACCACAGTCACCAACAGGTAAGTGTGGGCTCCATGGCTGATGTACCTTTTGATCAGTGTGGCAATGGGGCCTAAAGGCCCATCACCACAGACACCAAAAGGAAAGTGTGGGCTCCATGGCTGATGTACCTTTTGATCAGTGTGGCAATGGGGCCTAAAGGCCCATCACCACAGTCACCAAAAGGGAAGTGTGGGCTCCATGGCTGATGTACCTTTTGATCAGTGTGGCAATGGGGCCTAAAGGCCCATCACCACAGTCACCAAAAGGTAAGTGTGGGCTCCATGTGGCTGATGTACCTTTTGATCAGTGTGGCAATGGGGCCTAAAGGCCCATCACCACAGTCATCAAAAGGTAAGTGTGGGCTCCATGGCTGATGTACCTTTTGATCAGTGTGGCAATGGGGCCTAAAGGCCCATCACCACAGTCACCAAAAGGTAAGTGTGGGCTCCATGGCTGATGTACCTTTTGATCAGTGTGGCAATGGGGCCTAAAGCCCCATCACCACGGTGATCTTAAGGTAAGTGTCGGCATGGTAAAAGATGCCAAAGACAAACTGTATGGATGAATCCTGGTCACACAACAACTAAAACATCTGTGGCATAGTAGTGCTTGTGTCCCATTGCAACATAGATTGGGCGAGGCTAACAGTGCAGTGTCACAGAAACATCGTTTTGGCCATGTGCATACAAACATCACACATAGGGGACCACATTGTCAACATTCAGCCAATAACACAATGACAGAAGTGACCATCATGATGCTGACCCACATATCTGCACCAATGGACACACAAATGTTGAGATCCTGTGGAGACTGTTGATGTCAGGTGAACAAATACCATACCATGGCAGCAATGGGAGATACAAACCATGGTCATTGTGCTGACTGATGACCTAGGAGTCCCAGGGAGAGCAGGGGAAAACAAGCAAACTACATACAGCCAATCGCACACTACAGAAATGCCAATGCAGCGATGCAAATGCACTAACACAAACAGGCAGACTCACACTGCATATCAAAATCAACAGGTGATGGGGGTGTGTGCCAGTGTCCCCAGGCAACCACACAACACATGAGGAGGCCTGAATCACAATTACACAGATGTGAATACAGTGCCACACACAAGTAACTCATGGATTGGATTCCCCTATGTGGGCAATCTGGCATCGTTAGATGCGAGGGAGCCCAAATTACACATGTAACACAAGCTGGTAGGAACAGCAACTAACACAGCAAGAGACAGACCCACCACAGCACTACCCCCAGGGACCCCACATTGTGCTGACACTAGCCTGCATGACAATCCCACTGTGATGACAAAGCTAGATGTCGTTCACACTCTGAACCACAGCCATGTGTCCTGAGCTACAAACTACCATCACACCTACACAAGCTCCAATCAATCAGCACGGCCTGCCAGCCAAGGACAATATGGAGGTAGGGGTCTAGCCGTGCAACAACTCACATTTGCACACTCAACACCACACACCCTGATCTCCACCAATGTGCAGCAGTGAAGCTCACATGGACTGGTAACATTGCACATGCACCCATGAAAATCCCAGGGGTGGTGGGAGGAACTAAGGTGCTGAAACCCATCACACATGACTCGTCTATGTCTGACACACAGCACAGTACGCCGTACATGCGCATGACGTGAAATCCACAACAAACAATGGGATCCTGGCCATAGTCACACACCAACGAAGAAGCCAAGGTGACACACAAAGAACACACATACACAACTTCCAACATTGCAGCTCTGACCCTGAGGAGTGGCAGCAGTCACACACACAACGTGTCACAATCACTGAAAGCTACCACAAACTCTAAATCACATTACTTGTGTAAACAACAAGTGCCAAGGGGAATGCTGAATGTGTCCCATCAGCATTTGCCCACATCCCCAGCCCTGACAACAAAGACAATCTGGGATGAGAACCTCATGAACATAAGTTTGCCATGCACCCACATCACGGAGAAACCAGGTCCAAGATGCTGGATGAACACATACCAACTCTGCAAGCATCACAAACAGGAACATCCCTAGGGACACTGCCTGTGTATGAAAAGGGAAGGGAACATGCACAGACATTCTCACACAACACGGGCACACGCAATGTCACCAGAATACACACTGCCTTGAGGGCACTACACTCCTGCGGAAGGTCCGCTGTGCCAAACCTTGTCTGTGCATGACTCAAACATGTCAGCAGGACACTCCGTCAGTGAGTCAACAACTACAACACACAGAAGCCTCTGCTCACATCAGCCTGGGTACGGGAGTGTCACGTCAGTCATCTGCATACACCCAAAACACCTGGCAAACATGTTGTACTGTACACACAGATGAGTCCTTCAACATTGATGTGCAAAACTGCATGTCCAGTGGAGATGGGCACACAGTCACGGAAATTGGAACATTGAACAGTGCTAAGCCCACCAGATGTGCATCAGTGTAAGACAAATATGTTCATTTACGAATGCAAAACGTACATCCCTGTGTCAAATGATGAACATCACACCCTCAGACTGCAGCAAAGGATGCCATAGATCCACACAACAACAGGACACATATCCCATGGACGACATGGAGTCCATCACAGCAACACTTCATTTTCCTGATGTGATCACTATAACTACTGCAAATGCAGGATGCTACTCATGTACATCATGTACATCAAAAGAAAAACCAAAATTAAACAAAAGGAGGCTTTATTCAGCAAATGTTAGAGAAAAGTCCGAAGTCCAAAAGAAACTAAGGCCAATGGCCAGTCCAAAAACACAGTCCCAACAGGGTGATAAGTCTGAAATGCTCATCCATTGCTTGCCTGCACTGGTAGGGACAGGGGACATCCCCCTTGGAGGGGCATACAAGGGGCAGGCCAGGCACCGCAGGGACAGGATCAGGGGATGGCAGAGTGAGGCAGTGAAGGGGTGGTGGGTGCAGGAGTGTCACCGGCAACTGCAGTGGAGGTGTCTGACTCAGCGGGGGCCAGCACCACCGTGCTACACAAGTCAGTTGCTGTGGGTGGTGCAACCACTGCAGTGGGCTGGTCTGATGAAGTGGACTGGGTCCCCACTGCAGTGCCTGAGTCAGACGGGGTGGTTGTGGACTCCACTGCAGTGCATAACTCCAAGGGAGTGGAAGGGAGGGCAGATGAGGTGGGCAGGACAGAGGGGGACCCGGTCCCCACACCAGTGCCACTAACAGGCAGAGCGTCTGGGTTGGGGGTGGAAGAGCAAGTGGCAGGGGGAGGGCCTAAGCAGTCTGGGGATGCGGTATCGGTGTGTGGGGGAACCTGGGGCAGGGTGTGGCGGTGGAACCTGTGGAGTGGTGGCCTGGGGGATGGAGGTGAGAGACTGGGTGGTTGACTTGCAGGGCGGTGGCGGGGTCTTGCTCTTCCGGGACCGGGGGACTTGCGGGTGGGGGCCTCACTCTGCCTGCGCCTGGGGGAGGGTGTCCTGGGGCGAGGGGCACTCCCTCTGTGTGGGTGGACTTCCTCTTCCCCCGGTATGCTGGATCAGCAGGATTGGAGGGGAAGAGGCCGAGGTCACACAGGAAGATCTTCTGTGTCGTTGGGGTAGCAGGCGAGGCAAGGGAAGGGGTCTTGGAGGGAGAGGATGTGGAGGACTGCGGAGTGAATGTGGATGCGTGTGTGTGTGTGTCTTCCCCATCACCTGTGTCTGTGGTATCAGTCCCCTGAGGATGCTTGTGTGCACGTCTTGCCTTTCTCTTGGGTGTGTCTGTGCTGCTCGTGTCGGTGTGCTTGGGTGAATGTGCAGGTGTGCATGTGCTTTGGACAGGTAGGGTGGTAGGAAGTGTGGATGGGGCAGAGGTGGGAGGGGTGAGGGACTGTTGGAGGAGGGACACTGCTGCCGTCAGGGAGGAGTCCATGGACCTATTGCTCCTCTGTAGGGCAGACATACCCGTTGAGATGCCCTCCATGAACGACACCAGCTGTGTCAACAGAGTGGTGTGTGCATGGAGGACAGTCAGCATTGCTGTCTGCCCTACATGGAGCTGCCGAAGGAGGTACACAGACTCCTCACTCAGGGCAGCAGGGGACACAGGGGCAGGGGGTGCGGTGCCTGGCACGAAGGAGACACGCTCCCGAGCACGGGAGCCTCCACGGACCTCAGGAATGGGAGCCAATGGGAGGGCGGTGGTGGTGGTGGTGGTGGCGGGGCCAGACAGACTAGCTGGGGTGTGGTGGCTGCTGACACCCGCCTCCACAAGGGAGTCATCCTCCGAGCTGCTGTGGTCCTCAGCTGAGGTGGATGGTGCTGAGGACTCCTCGGTGTGGCTCCCTCGCCCTCCGTGCCACTGGGTCCCTCTGACCACTCGTCGGACGCTGACCCAGTCTGGCTCCTCTGCTCCTCCTGGTCCGTGGAGCTGTCCCCTCCTGTGGCCGTGGATGTATCTGCAAACAATAAGGGAAACAGACAAACATCAGTCACCTGCACTGACCGCACACACCACAGTAAGTACAGCACATCACAGAGCAAGCCCTGGCATCTTTAGTTGAACATTGCCAAAAGTTATCACACAGATTAGGAGAAGCCAATTGTCAGTCTGATGGTCAACCATGGAACAGACACCCCCCTGCCCTTGCACCCATCTGTCTGGTGCCTGTCTGATGGCAATACCCCAGTGTGGACACACGCACCACCTACACAGTGGTTGGACATTGCTGAGAACACGGTGAAGTATGTGAACATGCCCAACTCACATCTCTTGCCACTGAGTCAGTGCAGGTGTCTGGATAAATGGACGGCCTGAGTCTAAAAAGAAATGCATTGGATGCATACCAGCACCAGACCCCATGAAGCACCCATGTCCGGATAGTCAATGCCACAATGGGGTGCCTGTTGCACATGTCACCCCCTGCAGGATCACCCTTAGGAAGTTTAATGCCATGACACAGGCATGCCTGCAAAGTCATACATCACTGTCTCCAGTCACATGGCCATGTTAGCCAGCAAACAACAGTCTGCACTGTGTCACTATCCTAGGACATGGGGAAGGCAAGTAATGTAACTGACAAGTGCACATGTCCATCCCCCACTAACCACATCATCTGAACCCGTATTTGTACACTGCACACCATTTGGACAAATGGGAGACATGAAACACTACTCCCTGAACCAGAGCACCTCACAGTGTGCTGTGAATGATGAACAGCTGCCTGAAAGTCACAGTCGCATACACCTGTCTGCACAGTCAAGTGATCAAACACCTATGAGTCACAGAAGTCTTGTCTCACATGGTCCAATAGCAGATGGCATGCTGACCCCTAACCGAAAGACATCACAGGAGTCACGACAACGTAGTCACAGCACAACGACACAGAGGCAGACACCTGAGGCAACATTTCACTGAGCACAGCATGTCAGCTGATACACGGGAGTGGGAGTACAGAGTGTATTGTATGCCCTGTAGTAGGCATGACTGTCCGGCTCCACCTGCAAGAGGGATGAGCCCTGGTCAGTAGGCAGGTGGCTAAGCATGTGTGACACACTTGACATACATACTCCTGAGGCCCAAACAATGTACCCACCCGCAGAATGGGGGTGTGGCAAATACCCCAGGGACATGTGGTGAATTAGATGTGCAAGTGGATCACATATCAAAGTTACACCCAGACTACATTGCACGACTCAGGCATTGTGTGAGCAACTGACCCACCCATGAAGGCAAACACAATATCACGGGAACAAAAGCTGTCACCACCTTGAGCAAAGCTAAATGCTAGGACCCTGTACCCGAGTGACACAATTATCCTGAGCGTAAGGAGCACACAGGTGCATCAGATGGGTAGTGGCCATGTCAACAATAGAGGGACATGGGTACTGGACAACAAGACTGATGTACTGGGGAAGTTTAACCAGGCCAGAGGAGGGCACATAGCATGTTAGACAGAGTTCACAGTGCAGTCTTTGACTCACCCCTCCTTGCTGCTGTCTGGCCTTCAGCTGCCCATCCAGCTCCGGGAACACCACCGGCAGGATCTGGAGCATGTGGGGGGTCAGGGTCCGGTGTCCGCCCCTCCTGCGATGAGGCGACAGCTTCAGCTGGACCCTTGCGATCCTCCGGGTCCAGCCACGAGGGTCCTGCCACCTCTTCTGGCAGTTGCGGATCCGGCGCTTGTAGACCCCCACGGATCGGACTGCCTGGACGATGTCCAGCCAGATGTCCTGCTTCCAATGGGCATCAACCTGTGAGGGTGACAAAGTGAAAAGGCATTTACTACACATGCAACATATCCGTGCATCACACAGTTGGAAAGACATGTCTCAATCACAGGGGCATATGATGTACGCAGGCTGTGAAACGAGGGCTATGGACAGTTTGCCAGCAGTTACTACATGGTATCATTGCATGGGAAGTGAACCTTGTTTGAATGCACTGTTACTCCACTGTACCTGTTCAGTGCAAGTGACTACACACTTTGGGGGGTGCGAACTACTCAGTGAGCATGCTAGCCAGTGGTGTGCACACTGTAAATCCTGCTAGTCAGACAACATGCACAATTAGTAAGGCAGTGGACAGCACACTCACCTGCTCCCCTGGTGTCCCATACAGCTTGCTGTACTGTGGAAGGAGGTTGTCCAGCAGGGCCTGGTTCTCCTCATGGGTGAAGGCTGGGGCTCTCTCCACAGTACGTGCCATTGCAGTAGCCAGAGGATGCAGAGACAGCAGCAGTGTAGTGGCAGATGTCGTCCTGGAGCATGTAGTGCAGGCAAGTGAGCTCTCAGGGGAACAGCCAGCATTATATGTGTGCTGCAGAGGCAGATACTGTGCCATGTGTCCAAAGTGATAGTTCCAAGTCGTTAGCATCTTCTGAATCTGACCAATCCATGGAATAGCAGCTCCAATACACGCCCACAGCATCCTTCAAAAATTCTACTTCATGACACACATGAATTTGCAACATTGTTGTGGCTGGCCAACTGAATTCAATGCATCAGACTCGTTGAAAATTCAAAAACGCATCCGTTGCCATGCCAGGCCCCAGCCAATGCGTGCGCACCGATCGGACCATTGCTGTACAACGCGTACCCGCGATACAACGCGCACCCGCCACATGCAATGCAATGGTCTGAGCGGGCACACCGATCGGACCATTGCTGTACAACGCGTACCCGCTCACATGTAATGCAATGGTCCGAGCGGGCACACCGATCGGACCATTGCTGTACAACGCGTACCCGCTCCACATGCAATGCACTGGTCCGAGCGGCCACACCGATCGGACCATTGCTGTACAACGCTGCACCCGCGATACAACGCGTACCCACTCACATGCAATGCAATGGTCCGAGCGGGCACACCGATCGGACCATTGCTGTACAACGCGTACCCGCTCACATGCAATGCAATGGTCCGAGCGGGCACACCGATCGGACCATCGCTGTACAACGCGTACCCGCCCACATGCAATGCACTGGTCCGAGCAGCCACACCGATCGGACCATTGCTGTACAACGCGTACCCGTGATACAACGCGTACCCGCCCACATGCAATGCAATGGTCCGAGCGGCCACACCGATCGGACCATTGCTGTACAACGCGTACCCGCTCACATGTAATGCAATGGTCCGAGCGGGCACACCGATCCGACCATTGCTGTACAACGCGTACCCGCCCACATGCAATGCAATGGTCTGAGCGGCCACACCAATCGGACCATTGCTGTACAACACGTACCCGCGATACAACGCGTACCCGCTCACATGCAATGCAATGGTCCGAGCGGCCACACCGATCGGACCATTGCTGTACAACGCGTACCCGCCCACATGCAATGCAATGGTCCGAGCGGCCACACCGATCGGACCATTGCTGTACAACGCGTACCCGCTCACATGTAATGCAATGGTCCGTGCGGGCACACCGATCGGACCATTGCTGTACAACGCTGCGTACCCGCACCACATGCAATGCAATGGTCCGAGCGGCACACCGATCGGACCATTGCTGTACAACGCGTACCCGCTCACATGCAATGCAATGGTCCGAGTGGCTACACCGATCGGACCATTGCTGTACAACGCGTACCCGCGATACAACGCGTACCCGCCACATGCAATGCAATGGTCCGAGCGGCCACACCGATCGGACCATTGCTGTACAACGCGTGCACCGCCCACATGCAATGCAATGGTCCGAGCGGCCACACCGATCGGACCATTGCTGTACAACGTGTACCCGCTCACATGTAATGCAATGGTCCGAGCGGGCACACCGATCGGACCATTGCTGTACAACGCGTACCCGCCCACATGCAATGCAATGGTCCGAGCAGCCACACCGATCGGACCATTGCTGTACAACGCGTACCCGCCCACATGCAATGCGATGGTCCGAGCGGCCACACCGATCGGACCATTGCTGTACAACGCATACCCGCCCACATGCAATGCAATGGTCCGAGCGGCCACACCGATCGGACCATTGCTGTACAACGCGTACCCGCGATACAACGCGTACCCGCTCACATGCAATGCAATGGTCCGAGCGGCCACACCGATCGGACCATTGCTGTACAACGCATACCCGCCCACATGCAATGCAATGGTCCGAGCGGCCACACCGATCGGACCATTGCTGTACAACGCGTACCCGCTCACATGTAATGCAATGGTCCGAGCGGGCACACCGATCAGACCATTGCTGTACAAGGCGTACCCGCCCACATGCAATGCAATGATCCGAGCAGCCACACCGATCGGACCATTGCTGTACAACGCGCACCTGCCCACATGCAATGCAATGGTCCGAGCGGCCACACCGATCGGACCATTGCTGTACAACGCGTCCCTGTACAGGTCACACGCATATGTCACCATGCTGGTCACTGGTGAACCTATGCCAGCCACATATACTTTCCAGGGACTCTGGGGCACACCTACTACACCACACCCAGTCCACACTGTATCTAAGGCATGTGTGGCAGCATGACCTTATCTGTGTATGGGGGTGTACATGTTGTTTTTGGGGTGGCACTTGGGGGCAGACACACCCAGGCTGTGCACATGTTCATGGGGACAGGGTCCTTTGTGTGTTGTGCACATGACCACTGGGATGTGCAACTGTTCTTTTGGAGCATGTTGCATGGTCACATTTCCAGGTTGTGTATGTGTATGACATGTCACATACCCCAAGGCTCATGTGGGAAAGCATGTACGTCACAGGGTGGCCCATTGCCACAATAGTCATGTCCCTCCACAGTCTGTGTGCATGTTGTGTTTCACATGTCTGACTCCATGTGCACAATGGGAGACAGTATCCACATCCACGTTGTTTGTGCATGGACTTAGATGTTGTGTCTGTGTGTCACAGACGTCCATGTCTGTCCTGCAGAGGCTACAGGGGGCACTACCTGTGGGAGTCATGTTTGTTTTTCTGACGTGTACATGATACTCCATGTCATGCCAGTGTCCATGTGGCAAGACAGTGTCACTGGGAATCTACCTGTCAATGAGTTGTGATGCCTGTGGCGCATCTGTCCACACGTCACTGTGGTATGTGTGTGGAATGTGAGAGCAGTAAATGGGTACTGTGACACAGCCAAATGGTTTCACATAGCACACCCTGGGACCTGTTGTCCACACATATTGAACAGAGATGTTACATGATGTCCATGTAGGTGCCATATATGTCCAAACAGAACGAGACACACATCAAGTACTAGTGTTTGCTAATGATGTATCATGTGAACTACAGTATGGTGAATGTCACATATGTGGGGTGACTGACAATCTTGCTTTCTTCACCTCTGCACTGCAGGGCTCCTGCTGTCCATAGACCATTCCCAGACCTGGCAATGATGGTGGAACGTACAGCATCCGACGGTACCGCTTCACCAGGCAGCTGATTGAGGATTTGGCAGTGCGGTTGGACCCACATTTGCAGCCTGGCCGGCCGTATCCTACAGCGCTGAGCCCCAAGGTGAAGGTGATGGCAGCCCTACACTTCTTTGCCACCGGTACCTTTCAACACACTGTGGCATCTACTGGTGGTATGTCACAGACTATGTTCAGCCGTGTGCTACGCGATGTTTTGGTGGCAATGTTGAGATGCCTTAACCAGTACATCTATTTCCCACCACGTCACCGACGTCAAGAGTGACTTCTATGCCCTGGGGAGGATGCCACATGTCATTGGCTCCATTGATGGGACATATGTGGCTTTGGTACCACCACAGGCACATGAGCAGGCATACAGGAACAGGAAACATTACCATTCTGTCAATGCTCTGGTGGTATGTCTTGCAGATATGAGCATCACACATGTGTGTGCCCGTTTCCCTGGTTCAGCACACGATGCCTACGTGATGAGGAGTAGTCGCATCCCGAGGATGATGTCACAGATGCCGAACCAGCGTGCCTGGCTTGTCGGTGTGTACTGACTTTGTACCATTGTGTGTGTTCTGCTATGTTGCTTTCCGCACACTTTTCAATATTGGCTAATGTGCAATTGTCTGTCTGTAGGTGACTCGGGATACCCCAACATGTCGTGGTTGCTGACACCCCTCAGGAACCCTGTGACACCAGCCCAGATGCGCTACAATGAGGCACATGGTCAGACGAGGAGGGTGATTGAGCGGACCTTTGGTCTCCTGAAGAGCCGCTTCCGCTGCCTGGACAAGACAGGAAGCGCCCTCCCATATGCCCCAGCAAAGGTGTGCAAGATTGTCATCGTCTGCTGCATGCTCCACAACCTGGCAGTGCGGAAGGAGTTGCCTCTCATCCTGGATGACGATGACCAACATCCGCCACCTGTGGAGGATCCAGGCCTGGGCCACGATGCCAGTGATGATGATGATGATGGTGATGTCCGCACACAGCTCATCACCAACTTCTTCAGCTGAATGTGAGTATCCAGAGTGTTGTACTATCAATGAATTTGATTTGCATGATATGTGTGTGTGGTGCTCTGGTGCTGTTTGAGTGTGGCCATGTGCAACTTGACTGGATGCGTGCAGAGATGTGTCCTTGCAGGTGGTCTGTACTTGCCAACAGTGTAGACATGCTAACTTGCTTTTGTGTATTTAACTTGTGACAGGTATTAGACATGAGTATTGCTGTTCTGTGCTGTTCTTCAGTGCTTTTGACTGTGTGTCATGTCTGTCCTTCACAGGGTGCTGCCGGAGTTGTTAGAACAACTTGGATCTCCCGAATCCATGATTCAACTTCCAAGGTGGCAGCAGTTGTTTCCCTACAGGTGATGTGCCACACACCCTTGGACTTTCTATCTTCTGCATTGTTTGACTTTGTGGCCACAGCCAGGTGGGATTAGCTTGCATTTGTAGTGGAAACAACATGTAGCAAATGTGTAATAAACCTGTTCTTCAGTTTGGGGTGTGCGTTGTCTGTAGTCACACATCTGAGTGACATTTGCTTATTGCACCTGTAGTGTAGTTGACACAGACTGTGAATATGTGTGGTGTCTGTGCATTGCACTGTATTTCCAGGCAACATCAGTGTAGGGGATGAGTCATATGGCCCTGGTGTGTATGTGTTGTGTGGCCCTAGTGGTGTGTCTCCCTCATATGTGTCACATCGCCATGACTGCCATGACGGTGTTGGACTTACTGTAGCAGTTAGCATGCACAGTGTCATTTTTCTGATCACCATCTCCATGACAGAGACCACGTTGGAATCACAACAGAGGCAGATATGGTGTTTCGGTGAGTTTGTTTACAAAAGGTGTGGGGATGGTGCACAGGATGGTGGGTGCTGTACATAGAATTAGGAATCCAATGTTCCCATGTGAATCTGAAGTCCTGGTAGATGAAATGTCCAGGGTATAGTCCACAGTCATCTGATGAATTTGTACAACTAGAGCTCCCCATGTCATGTGGGCGAGTTGGGTTGCCATCGACAGGGCGTGCAGTTTGCACACAGAGGAAAAGTTCCAGAACAGGTGTTGGCTTCCTGGGGGATGTAGCTGGCCATCGGCCTCTCAGTTTGGCCTCCTCGGACGGCCCCTCTTCTTGGGGGGGGGACCCTCAGGTGCAGGCTGCCGCGGTGCAGGGTACTCTCCGCCAGAGTCCTCCTCCCTCCCTGTGGCAGTTGCGGATGTTGTGGCAACAGATGTTGTGGGCGCACAGGGAGGTGAGGCCATGTTGGTGCTGATCTGGCGGAGGCATGTCAGTATGTCCCTATGCACCGCTGTGAGTTCTTGCAATGTGTCCCACTTGGACTCCATGCGAGACATGTGTGTCTCGACACGGGACATGTGGGAGTCCAAGCGGGCATGATGGGCAGCCTGCTGCTGTTGTATGTCCTTGAGGATCCCCACTACCTGGGTGACCTCTCCGGTGCTGGTCTGGTACGCATCTGCAATGCGTGCCAGTTGTGGGTCATCACACAGTCCAGACCCCTCTGCAAATAGTGACCTGTGTCTACCACCCCTCCAACACCCCTGGCAACACGTGCAGGGCCTGCGGTGCCACGCACAGGTGACCGTGTGCCCACTTGGGTGTTGTTAGTGGGCTCGTTGGCAGCAGCTCCAGTTTGGTCCTGGGTCTGCGCTGTTGTCACCTGTGGTCCTTGGTGTGTCCGTGTTGGCAGGGGTGGCCTGTGTGTTGGCAGTTGTTGGAGGGGTGGGTGCAGATGTTGGTCCTGCTGGTGCTGCATGATGGCTGACACCGGAGGGTCCAGCTTGTTGTTCGCCATCCGAGGAGTGCAGAGGCTGATCCACACCAGTGAGCTCTGTGTCCCCCGGAGCCTGGGACAGGGACTCCTCCTCATCTGCTGCTGAGTCCCCATCATCACCTGTTTTGGGGAGAGACATAGATTGTATGGTATGTTTCTACAGGCATCAATTGTTCAAACACCTGACAGTTGTGACTGTACCTCTGGATGCGGGCCTGGACATTGCATTCTCCTCAATTGTGACAGTCAGAGAGTGATATTGGTGTAGCACATTGTCCTGCCAACCTGTGGCATGTCAATGTGAATGTTGAGGTGTTTGCCTGACCAGCATTGGTGGTATTTGGTTGCCATCCGGGCCTCCTTCTCCCCCCAGCCCAAATATCCCACCATGGAACATGCTTCCATTGCAGGGAGTGCAAGTTGTCTTTCAGGATGTCAGTCAGTGGTGTCCTGCAGTTGGTTGTTGCACAGTTGCCTGCAGGGCCTTGTGCTCCCCCCACCAGTACCCAGTGTCAGCCATCTTGTGAGTCCTTTTCCACTCCCTGTGATGTCAGCATGTTTCAGGCTGGTGTTGATGGGCCAATTGTGAGGCTGAGCAATTTCTGTGACTACCACTCCCATTATGCTATTGCCTCCACCCCCCTTCCCAGCATGCCCATCCTTCCTTCCTTTTGACTCTGCTTCCCTGTGGGGTGGGGTGCCTGTGCTGACAGGTTGGCTGAGAGTGTTCTCCTTGCGGTTGTTTGGCTACGAGTCCCAAGAGTGTCCCTGTGCTTCACACAGTATGAGCCCGGCTGGTTGGTCTTTGTGGGATCTTGAGTTAGAATGTGAGGCATTGCATTCTTCCAGGTGGGTTCTGTGGAGTTAGTGTTGAGGGTGTGTGTGAGGGGAGGTGCTTGTAACTATGGTCAGTGCTGTGAGTCCTCCTTCCCACCCAGCCAGATATCCCACCATGGAACATGCTTCCATTGCAGGGAGTGCAAGTTGTCTTTCAGGATGTCAGTCAGTGGTGTCCTGCTGTTGGTTGTTGCACAGTTGCCTGCAGGGCCTTGTGCTCCCCCAGCAGTACCCAGTGTCAGCCATCTTGTGAGTCCTTTTCCACTCCCTGTGATGTGAGCATGGTTCAGGGTGGTGTTGATGGGCCAATTGTGAGGCTGAGCAATATCTGTGACTACCACTCCCATCATGCTATTGCCTCCACCCCCTTCCCAGCATGCCCATCCTTCCTTCCTTTTGACTCTGCTTCCCTGTGGGGTGGGGTGCCTGTGCTGACAGGTTGGCTGAGAGTGTTCTCCTTGCGGTTGTTTGGCTACGAGTCCCAAGAGTGTCCCTGTGCTTCACACAGTATGAGCCCGGCTGGTTGGTCTTTGTGGGATCTTGAGTTAGAATGTGAGGCATTGCATTCTCCCAGGTGGGTTCTGTGGAGTTAGTGTTGAGGGTGTGTGTGAGGGGAGGTGCTTGTAACTATGGTCAGTGCTGTGAGTCCTCCTTCCCACCCAGCCAGATATCCCACCATGGAACATGCTTCCATTGCAGGGAGTGCAAGTTGTCTTTCAGGATGTCAGTCAGTGGTGTCCTGCTGTTGGTTGTTGCACAGTTGCCTGCAGGGCCTTGTGCTCCCCACAGCAGTACCCAGTGTCAGCCATCTTGTGAGTCCTTTTCCACTCCCTGTGATGTGAACATGGTTCAGGGTGGTGTTGATGGGCCAATTGTGAGGCTGAGCAATATCTGTGACTACCACTCCCATCATGCTATTGCCTCCACCCCCCTTCCCAGCATGCCCATCCTTCCTTCCTTTTGAGTGGACTTCAGTGTGTGTGAGTGTGACAGCAATGGCAAGGTGGCTGACAATGTGGTCCTGTTGTTTGTTGGTGCCCAGTTCCCAGCAGGGCCTTGTGCTCCTCACAGCTGAGGCCAGTGTCAGACATCTTTGAAGTGGCTATTGACTCCCTGTGAGTTGTGCATGCTTCAGTGGTAGCTTGCTGGGCCATGTGGGTGGGGGATGTTGAGCTGTGACTACCACTCCCATCATGCTATTGCCTCCACCCCCTTCCCAGCATGCCCATCCTTCCTTCCTTTTGAGTGGACTTCAGTGTGTGTGAGTGTGACAGCAATGGCAAGATGGCTGACAATGTGGACCTGTTGTTTGTTGGTGCCCAGTTGCCTGCAGGGCCTTGTGCTCCCCCAGTAGTACCCAGTGTCAGCCATCTTGTGAGTCCTTTTCCACTCCCTGTGATGTAAGCATGGTTCAGGGTGGTGTTGATGGGGCAATTGTGAGGCTGAGCAATATCTATGACTCCAACTCCCATGATGCTATTGGCTACACTGACTTGACCAGCATACACAGAATTCCTTCCTTTCAGTGATCTTCCCTGTGAGGTGGTGTTCTAGTGGTGTCAAAATATCTGAGAGTGTTTGTTGGTTCTATTTGTGCCACTGCCTTGCTGTATTTGTTGTTAGGTTTGTACATGTCATGACACAGTTAGATGTCACTATGAGATGGCAGGTATTGTGTTTGTCTGACTGGCATTCACATCTTGGGATGAATATGTTTTGTTTGCTGTGTATTTGGTAAGGGTGCATGGTTTGCCTATCCCTTTGAGAGTGCTGTGTGTGTATTGTCACACCATATTGTGTATATAAGTTGTGTACTCACCAGGCTCTGGGATGTCTGTTAGTCCGTATACGCTCACTGGTGGTAGGTTGGCCTGCACCTTCTCCTCCCAGGGCCTGAGGTATACTGGTTTTGCAGGAGGGCCACTGCCGGTGCAGTGGCTGAGGAGGTAGTCCTTTTTCAGTAGCTCCCGGACCCTCCTGCGCACATCATACCACCTGTTCTGGATGTCTTCCTTTGTGCGCAAACATGGTGATTGTGCATTCACCCTGTCGACAATCCTCGCCCACATCTTGGTTTTCTGCGACATGGGGGTCTGTTGTGCCAATGTACCAAACAACTGTGGCTCTACCCTGAGTATCTCGTCTACCAGGACTTCCAATTCACAATCTAGGAACTTGTGGTTCTTCTTTGGGGGCATGGTGATGGGTGGTGGTGGGGATTGATGTGTGTGTGTGTGTGTGCAAGTGGGGGGGTGTGAGTGTAGGTTTAGCTGGGTGTGTGTGAGGGTGCTATTTGTAAGTGTGGTAATGGTGTGTGGCTTGTGTGATGTATGAGCTGTGAGTGTGTCTGTGGTTGCTGTGTGATGGTGTTGTTTGCTGGCAGGTCTGTGGAATTTGCAAAGGATCATGGTAGGGATTTGTGGCCTTTATGTAGGTGGGGTTGGGGGTGTGTCCTTGTTCCATTTTTTCCCCACCCCCAGTATTTATTGGCTTTGTGGTTGCTTGTTTGGCCCTTTTTTTTTGTTGACTTTTTTCCCTTGGTGCTTTTGGTGCATGTAGGAGTCGTTCTTGTGTCCGAGTCGGACGCTGCTGTTGTCTGGTGCGATGTTGTCCGACTCGTTCCCGCTGTGTTTCAGGTAGGTTTCATATGCGGCGTACGAGTTGGTCGCGGAGTATTGGGTTGCTTCGGCTGGGTTTTGTATGCGTGTCGGTCGTACGGCTTGTGCTCCGTGCGAGTCAGTCGTATTTCACATGCACAGCATCGTACTAAGCGGGTCGGAGTTCGCGGGTACGTTTCGTTCGGTTTCTATCCGGGTGCGTGTCGGTCGGTTCGTTTCGACTGGTTTTCCGGCCGGATGGCTTGTTTCCGTCCGGCTCGGTCGTTCGTTTTGTATTCCGTCCGAGTCGGTCGAGTTTCACATGCATTTCATCGTACTACCCGGGTCGGACGGCGCCGGTTCGAGTCGGTCGGACTAAAATCCCGTACCGAGTCGGTGGGTACGTTTTCCGGCCCGAATCGGAATCGGCCCCAAAGTCTTGTGAACATTCTGACTCATTTTTCCTCGCTTATCCCCCAAACCCAGCACACCCCCACCAAGACAAAATACCTGAACAAATGACAAAATTAGAATAAAATACCCCCGCTCATGAATCCCCATACCTGGGAAAAAATCATCCCACTCCTGGACTGTCAAATGGAAGGAGAGCATTGTGAGATCTGTTCCCCGGTACCCTCCCTACCGCCACACCCCTCCACCCAAAAACACCAAGAAGAAATAGTAGGACATTAAGTACACAATTTCAAGGAAAAGTCAAGAAGCGGGCAAGACCTAGAAACAATTATGATCAGGCCTATATTGTTTTAAATCAAGTGGGAGGAGATGGTCCCCGCCATTGACTAGGAACCTGGGTGGTATCTGACTCAGTATAGCAAACTATTATCTGGCCATCCTTAATGATCTTAGGTCTAGCAGGTTCTTGAAGAAAGACCTGTGCCCCAACAGCTTTCAGTGGATCACTAATCTGGCGTAACTTCCACCTCCAATTCATTGTGAGTTTGCAGAGGTCTGATGTCGCAAACACAGACATTGAGTCGATAACAATTGGTGAGGTAGGTTGAGCTTTCAAGGAAATCACCTGCCTCAGTAGAAACTAAACCATAAATATCAGAATTGGACGAGGATGTGTTTGATTCCCAGTTAAGGGAAGACTGTGTGCACGCTGAATTTGGGAGTCCATATGCTAATCGGTCAAGTCCGGAAATGCTTTCATGAACAGCCTGACAATTAACTGCTGTGGGTCGTCCCCTTCCCTTTCTTCAGGTATACCAAAAATATTCAAATTATTGCAGCGTTGGCAATCCTCCAAGTCTTCAATCTTGGATTGGACCACCACTTGTCGACTCTTGATCCCTAATTGTCCTAGCTGAGCCTGTTCCTATCTTTTCCGCTCCTGCGACTCGCTGCTGAAGCTCAAACACCTGCGTAGTAAGTGCTGTGACCTTTCTGGTCCCCTCGTTGAAAGACTGCTGCAGCAACTGATTAGCAGCTCTAACTTGGGCATAGTGTTGCACTGCCTCTGATCATTGAGCCTGCTTCACACGTAGATCTACACGGATCAGTGACTAAATATCGAGGGACAGAATATCGACTGTCCAGAATATCGATGCCAAAATATCGAGGGACAGAATATCGAGTCCCTATCTACAAACAGGTAAGTACTAAAATATCGAGTACAAAATATCGATGGTTAAAATATAGTTAACTAAAATATCGAATTTTTTAAATGTATTAGAAATAATATAAAAGTAATTAAATAATAAAGACAATTAAATAAAACATAGTTAAAATAATGTAAAAAAGCTTAAAATGTAAAAATAATTAATGTAATGTAAAAAAACATTAATTATTTTTTAACATATATATTTACTTAATAATATTATAAAATAATTATTAATCTTAATTATAAAATATTTAAAACATTATTAAAAATATATTTACATATATATATAATAAACATATTATATAAATATAAAAATAAATAATATATAATAATTTAAATAATTAAAGTACATTTTTTATGTTAATTAATAATTTACACTACATTAAATATAACAAAATTAAAAACGTTGCATAGCTAAGGGAATAAAATTAGTATTCACACTCCAACAACTGCAAAAGTAGGGAATTTGTTGGATAGCGGGTGGGTACAAATTACTATTCCCACTCAGGTGAGTGGAACAGTAGGGAAAGTGTTGGGTAGCGGGTGGGTAAAATTACTATTCCTACTCCAGCGAGTGTAACAGTAGGGAAAGTGTTGGATAGCGGGTGGGTACAAATTACTATTCCAACTCCAGCGAGTGGAACAGTAGGGAAAGTGTTGGATAGCGGGTGAGTAAAAATTACTATTCCTACTCCAGCGAGTGGAACAGTAGGGAAAGTGTTGGATAGCGGGAGGGTAAAAATTACTTTTCCCACTCCAGTGAGTGGAACAGTAGGAAAAGTGTTGGATAGCGGGAGGGTGAAAATTACTATTCCCACTCCAGTGAGTGGAACAGTAGGGAAAGTGTTGGATAGCAGGAGGGTAAAAATTACTATTCCCACTCCAGTGAGTGGAACAGTAGGGAAAGTGTTGGATAGCGGGAGTCTAAAAATTACTATTCCCACTCCAGTGAGTGGAACAGTAGGGAAAGTGTTGGATAGGTGGGAGTGTAAAAATAACTATTCCCACTCCAGTGAGTGCAACAGTAGGGAAAGTGTTGGATAGCGGGTGGGTAAAAATTACTATTCCCACTCCAGTGAGTGGAACAGTAGGAAAAGTGTTGGAGGGCGGAAGGGTAAAAATTACTATTCCCACTCCAGTGAGTGGAACAGTGGGGAAAGTGTTGGATAGCGGGAGGGTAAAAATTACTATTCCCACTCCAGTGAGTGGAACAGTAGGGAAAGTGTTGGATAGCGGGAGTGTAAAAATAACTATTCCCACTCCAGTGAGTGCAACAGTAGGGAAAGTGTTGGGTAGCGTAGGGGAATAATTGAGTAGACCCACTCCTACAATATAATTAAAATTAATTAACAAATAATTAATTAATAAAAATATATTTACCTTCCAACATTTTCCCCTATAAACGTCACCTCCAATAGTGTAAAATATTAATGAATCAACATAATTAATTAACATTTAATTAATTAGCTAGTTACAATTAACAATCAAATTAATAAGCATCATATCTAAATTAATTAACACAATTAACACTATAAAATAACTTTCAATAAATAATATTTAAAAATTATTAAAATTTGAATTAAATTTAACTTAATTCCCACCCTACTTCCCTATCAACACTGAACACACTACTAAAAAAATGTACATAATTAACATATTAATAAATTATTTTTTTATAATTAATATGTAATTAATTACTAATTAATAAAAAATAACCAATTTACATAATTATCAATTAATTAAAAAAGATTATTATGCACTTTTTATATATTCAATAATAAATTAATTAACTTAATTAACAATAGTAATTATTAAACAATAAATTATTAATTAATAAATTATTAATTTTTATAATTTAAATTAAATTACTTCCCACCCTATTCCCCTATAAACCCACAGCCCGCTACGGAACTAATATACGCAAAAATATTAAACAATAGTTATTATAAAACACTAAGGGGCCCATTACGATAAACGGCGTTAAAAAATCGGCCATCCACTATAGCCTGATAAAACCGCCCGCCTGCCCCATGGGAATACCGACCGAGCAATTATGAAGTCGCGAAGCAACCTCCGCCCGCGGCGGTAAAAACACACAAAATTCCGCCCGTCCATGTCAGAGTAGAAGATCATCCGTCCGCCACGGACGCAATCCCGCCCGAAAACCCAAATCTGCCCGCTCTGCCGACCGAGACAGCGACCGTGAAATTATGATCTCCCAGACATGAGCTCGGAAAATCCACATATTCCCCGCCCGCCACGGTGAACAACAGTGATGAATAACTGACATGGCGGAAGGCCTGGCGGCCACGTCCGTGCACAGAAATCATTGGCGGAACAAAGAAATACACATAACATGGCCAACAAGTCCACACAGCAAACTACGCCAAAATACCCAAACACAGAACACATCCCAAAGACACATCCCCCTGGCAAAACTAAAAACTACAAATCCCAGGACACCAGACACAACACACCTGAAAATGACAGCCCATCATGACACACCCACATAGGTAAGTACAAAAGCAGCCCCTTCACAGACCACAATCCCTTGCACTACTACAAAGCGAAGACGCCATCAGAGAACCCAGAGAGCCACAAAGGAAAGCAGCACACCACACGCACGCACACATCACACTCATCACCAACACCACCACCACCATCACCACTGAAACAACTGCACCACGAACACCCTGCACATCACACACAACACACCCCACACCCCACACCTACCACACCAGCACCACAAATACCAAACCACATACCATGGCAACACAAAGAATGCCTAAGTACACTGCCACTGAGTTGACAGTCATGGTCGACGAGATCATCAAGGTGCACCCACAAATCTATGGGAACCAGGTCCAACAGACACCAGTAGCCACCAGAAACAGAATGTGGAGCAGGATCGTAGACCAGGTGAATGCAGTTGGGAACATGCCACGCAACCGGGGTAAAATTACAAAGAGGTGGCACGACCTGAAAAGCGTGGTCAGGAAGAAGGAGGCCAAGAATCGTGAGCTGGCTGACAGGACTGGCGGCGGAAATCCAGCGCTATTCAAGACCTTCAAGGCGTGGGAGGAGAAGGTGCGAGGCATTCTACATCCGGAGAGTCTCACCGGAATACCAGAGGGAGTGGAGGCTGGTAAGTACAAACAAATGTATACCAGCACACCGCTATGTACTGTCATGCACTACCAGAATGCCATAGCTCCGAGGACCAAACACCCCCATGTCCAGTACACAATATACAAGACATCTCTCACACATGAAACAGACACTCCCACACACTCAGCCCAAAGGTACCAACAAACAAAACCATGGGGGCATGTGTACAGTCAGCCAGCACCACAACTCCCACCAGGTCCCCTTGTACCCCAGATGCGCCGGAAGGAGCACAACCCACACCCACACCCATGTGTCAGCCATAGCTGCACTAACCAACAAGTAACAGGTAACAGGTATTTTAAGTAGCCTTACCACAAAGTCCGTGTATCGGAGGGGGGACTGCAGAAGTACAACCCCCACCAGGCCCCTAGTCCTACAGCGCAGCAAGATGGAGCACTCCCCACACCCATGTGTCAGCCATTGCAGTGCACACCTTCACCCGACAGGTAGATATGTTTCCCTACATGGAGGGGTGTCTGTGGGTGGTAAGCCATCACCACAACTCACAACACGGCCCCCACTCCCACAGACCAGCAAGAAGGAGCACACCTCCCTCTCATAACCATGTGGTAGCCATTTCATTGCTCCCTCCAAACCAACAAGTAGGTAGACTACTGTACAGGGCGGGGTGTCTGTAGGCATGAGGACTGTACTACGACTAACATTTGGGACATGTCACGTAGAAGAGGAACAGGTAGCACTGCTCCCTGTCATAATCATGTGACTAATGTGCACACGGACATGAGCCATCTCAAATACAGTAACACGTAAGGAGTCACGTCTGCATGCACAAGTCTCACTGGAGTACTGACCCACATGGCGTGCACTGTGCCAGTCATCACACACATCAGCAACACCATCGAAGTCTTGTCCATGTAGTCGTGTCTGCTTGTTCCGTTGACATTGTACAACATCACCCATGTAAGTCTATCTTGTCTCAATGTAACAGAGTGGAACCCCAGTAATGTCACATACACCACTGGACGCATGAACCACACAGCTACACAATGCACATTCAAAATCTCATCCATCTCATCTTTCAGCCCCAGTGTCATGAAAGGTATATCATCTAAACAGTTGTCCCATATACAGTAGTTCAGCAAAGATTCCTGCCGATGAACAAAAATGTGTCTGCAGTGTCTGAAGCGCACGTCACACTGTGATTTACAACATACCTAATATAGTCAACACCCCAAGAGCACTGCATTGCTGCACATGGCTGAGGGTAGCACGCACACCAAGGAATTGTCCCATCTGCAATACGTTGTGTGGCACACAACCATTACTCACTCACTACGATGCTTGCAGTGTAATGTCCCTAAATGATAACAGTGAGCAGATATGCTGGGTATGTCAGACATACACACACCTTTGTCTCTGCAGTGTCGTGTGGCCAAAACACATGTCCCCTTCTGCACCCATATGTCACAGTATGTACCACAAAACCATATTTCACCTCAAAAGCGTTCATGGGGCTGGACCTCGTTTCCACCAAAGCCACAAAATGTAGGGGTACTGCAACACACACCGATTGGCATTCCAAATCCATCCCATGCCATATGCACCCATCACACTATTCCATTGCCTTGATCAAGCACACACATTGTAGAGCCATACACACGCATCTGGGAAATCAGTGCACAACTGTGCACAAACTGTGAATGTCAGACATCTAACACAAACCTTGCAAGGTGCAACACAATAACCTTTCGTCTTCGCCCCACAGGTGACGAACAGCATGATGCTGGAGAGGGAGACAGCAGCCATCACAGCCAGTCCACAAGCCCTCCACCCGGACTCACGGATGTGGAAGACCTGGACACCTCTTCGGACGAGGACTCCCGACCAGGCACATCTGGTGTGGCAGGGCGCAACCGCTCCCCAGGATCCCTCCTACCCACCAACCCATCTCCCAGGGCTGGTGACCAGTCCCAGGCCCCTGCTGCCACGGTCATTGCGGCCACCACCACCGCCGCAACCACCACCACCACCACCAGGGCCTCCCTGACCACTCACCCTGCGCAAGGGGTTGTACGCACATCGACACCGACCCTGGGAGCCACAACGAGGGCCCCGGTGACCACTGTGGCGAGTGGGCAGGTCGGTGGCAGCAGTTCAGGTGGGAGGAGCAGGGTCAGGCCAACGCCATCAGAGCCTGGGAGCCAAGCCCTGCCGCAAATCGCCAGAGTCCTTGGGGCCTATGAAGAGGCCCAGGGACAATGGGCCCGGTCAGCTGCCGATACGCGGGAAGTCCTTGGGGTGTTGAGGTCCATGGACGCCCATATGGGCCAATTCGTGACCCGTATGGGCAAACTTGTCGACCTCATGGGCCAGCTAGTGGTGGCGGTGAGGGCCCAATCAAGGCCAACCACACCACCTCCGCCACCACCTGCTGGGGCGCAGGGTCGTGCAACATCCAGTTCCCCTGTGTCCACAGCGAGTGGGCAATCCTCAGCCACCACCAGCAGCCCACAAACACAACCCCCCCTCTCAAACGTGGAAGGGGTCATCCGAAGAGGAAACAGGTGTCCAGAGATGACTTTGCACGCTCCAAACGCCAGTGAGTCAGCCAGCCACGGTGGCCATCTACTGCAATCACTTGGACTACTATCCTACCCCACACTGCCATGTGAATGGCATGTGTCTGTTGGACTGTGGACCCAGAACAACATGGGTACACCTTGACCATCACGCGGACATGTCCGTCAACTCATTGTTCCAGCATGCACCACTTTTGTGATCACCTTGCCCACAATCACGTCACCGCTTAAAATAAATACACCTGGATCACATTCTGTTTTATCTGCTCTGTGTTTAATCAAGGATGTGCAACCGTCACCATGATCAGAAATGCATCTGGAGTGTGGTATGTCGATAGGCCAGGAGAGGCTGTAGGGACCTAGGGGTGAAAAACAGAACAAGAGTCCATTGAATGTGTGTGTCACACACTCATCACACAGTACTTGTCATCAAGTTTAAGCAATGTACACACATCTCACAGAGCAACAGGGCACAATGCTACAGCCACTGTCAGTGGCATACTACCCTGGACATGGACCATTGCCACACAGCACTCAGTGAACAATAGGCCGCCGTGACAATGCACACATACACCTACACAACTACAGCAACATCAGCCGTCGTACATGGTCACTCACCGTCAAGTGAAGTAGCGGGCGATGAGCTACTGTCGCACATTTACTGCTTCCTCCTCTCCACTGTCCTCGTCACTGGACACGGCTTGGTCTGCAGGCGGGGGCCCTGGCTGATCACCGTCATCCACTATCAGGGGAATCTGCCTGCGAATTGCGAGATTGTGCAGCATGCAGCATGCCACAACTATCTGGCACACCTTCTGTGGGGAGTATGCTAGTGCACCCCCGGTTTGGTCCAGGCATCTGAATCTGGACTTCAGGAGTCCAAAAGTCCGCTCCACCACACGTCTGGTCCTCCCATGTGCCTCATTGTATCTGACATCAGCTGGTGTCCTAGGATTACGTAGTGGGCTCAGCAGCCAAGGCCCGTTAGGATATGCAGAGTCACCTGGGTGTGAGAAACACAGAGAATCGTTGCAATTCCAACAGGATACAAGACTGCATGTCACACTCAGCACGCTACACGAGTATGCATACTCACCAACAATCCATGCACGGTCCGGTTGAAGATTGGCCATCATTCGTGGGAGGATGCTGTGGCGCATGATGTGCGAGTCATGGGCGGATCCGGGAAACTTCGCACACACGTGTGTGATAATCATGTCTGCCAGGCACACCACTTGCACATTCAGGGAGTAGAAATATTTCCGGTTCCTATAGATGTGCTCCATGGCCTGTGGTGCAACAAGGCCAACATGGGTGCAATCAATTGCACCAACAACATGGGGGATGCGTCCAAGGGCATAGAAAGCACCCTTCACTGCCGCCAAATCACGAGCCCTGGGGAATCGGATGTACCGGTTCCTGTACAGCATCATAGCTGACAGGACATCCCGTAGCACCATGCTGAACATGGGCTGGGACATCCCACCTCCACTGCCCACCGTGTGTTGGAAAGATCCGGTTGCGTAAAAATGCAGTGCAGCCATCACCTTAGCTGTGGGGGTGAATGCTGTAGGATACACCCTGCGAGGACGAAGGTGGGGTTGCAACATTGCACATAGGTGATGCAGGGTGGGTCGGTCCAGACGGAATTTCCGTATAAACTCCACATCCTCCATGTCTGCCAGCAATTGGTAGGGGCGATGTATGTTTGGTCTCCTCCTAGGACAGATGGAAGTGGACACATGTCAATGCAACACACCACATGGCACTTTCACATACACAAAACTAAAATTACTGACAAAGCAATAGAATCACAGAACAGCTGACAAGTAGGGACAGTACAGCTACAATACTCTTACACAGGTCCCCTTACCAATAGCAATGGCCACTGAAACAAACCATTGCTAAGAGCATGCACATGGGGATTTAGGCCCTAATAGCTAGAAAGGCATGATGATGATTTCAGACTGCATATGTGGGAAGCGGCAACACCACGGCAATATACCTAGCTGCTGTGCCTGACACAGCTTCCGAGGCTGGGTGAGTATGGCACACACCAACAACACAATGTACACAGGCTGAGCGGCCCAAACAAGTGGGTCCTGTTGCACAACGGGATATGAGACAGTCAATGATGTCCCTAGTTCACCCAATGTACAGCACTGTACGTATCACACCTCCAACACACATTGACAGGTGTACACATTGACAACTCCATGACAACACAGCTCGGTGAATGCAAACACACATCACAAGTGACACGTAACGTTGCACGTGCCAAGTGGGAGATGCACATTGAGAAATATGGCATGTGTGTGCATATGCACATCCCATGCTCCCATGCTAATGTGTACATGATGATGTGCCAACAGACATGTGGAGGCTGAGCACTGGCCGTCAATGCCTATGCACACAGCATGAAGTGGCCCTGTCTAGTGTGGACATGCTCCCACACACATATCATGGCCACACCTGCAAATGCATGGTGCACATTAAACTGTGGATTCCACATGGCACCAGCGGACTGTACCCGCCATGGACCAGGAACTTGAGGCCAACTCTAATGGCCCTCGCGGTTGCATCCTGCGTGTTCCACTATAGAGGTAAGCGTACCGGGACAGCTCGGAGCGGGCCATTGTGTGCATTTGAAGTAGGCAGACATGGTACACCAATTGCAGCAGCTTGGACCCACTGAAACAGCCCCAGGGGGCTATATGAGTGTGGAAGGGAGACCGGCATTACCACAGCTTCCAGGGACTGCTGCATGGCATCCCTCAACAACACCTGCTGCTGCTGCCACATGTCCACCTTCATGTCGACGACTCTGAAGATATGTCTAGGTCCACTCACCAGCGAGGAGTTGGAGATCATGGATTCCGAGCTCCACGCACACTGCCCAAGGCTATTTCTTGCAAAAGTTGTGTGTGTAAGACAACTACAGTGTGTGTGGGAGTGCATGTGGGGGACACACATGTCGTTGATCCGCAGCACTATGAGTCTGAGCCTGTGGGGTTCCAACATGCACTGCTTACCATGCTTACTACAGGTGGAAGTGGTATGTAGGCTCTCTGGTGCTTTCCCATGCATGTCCCTCCCGAGTGGTGGTACATGGCATTTTCATATCAGACATCCAGTGACGCAGCCACTTGGCAATGCAGGACTCAGGGCAGTCATTGCTTGTGTGAATGGCTGGCAGGGTCCCTGCTGGCCTTCTCAGTCTCAGCAGACCTGGGCTGCACATTGACCGCCCAATCCTAGAAGGAAACAAAACTGACTGTACAGTGGGTGACATGTGTCTTTTGTTCACAACTCACCGGAAATGCGCAAACTCAGCCCTGTCGATTGAACACTCCAGGCCTTGTGATAGGGATGTGTGTGAGAGATAGTGGCACTGAATGTGACCTCCATTGCGGGGTGAGCCATTCACAGGGCGAGTACGTTGAGGGCTACGCGGTGTTGGACACAGTGAGTCCACCCACAAAGATGTGTTGCCTTGTGATCTATGTGTTGGTCCACCTGACAATGGGCAGTAGATGTGGGCAGACTACACATTGCTCAATGTGCTGGAATCCTGCATGTGAATGGGTTGGACAGGTACTGTGTACACACTCCCACCAGCATGCATTCACGTGTGGTGTACACATGCTGTTAGGCCATGTCCGATTACTTCTTGGCTCTGTTACACATCTCTGAGTATTTTGGATGGGTCAGCATCATGCCACTGTGATTGGTGGATGTGGGTGATGATGAGAAGTGTATGAGTGATATTCCAACCCTCTTGTGTACCATCCCTGCAGTTGGAAGTCCTCCAGCCCAAGGCCTTGTGATGAGCCATTGCATCCAAGTTGATGCCTCTGTGTATGTGTGACCGACAGTGCAGCCAATTCCACAACGGGTGTGCCATCATCTGCCGGATCAGCGACTACGTGGCGATAACGAATCGGGGGATGCCCCCTCGTATTGTCAGGTTAGCACGGCACTGCATTTCACCACTAATGGTCTGCATCTTGACAGTCACACAGCCTGTGTCAGATGCACGTTTGTAGGGGCATCAGCAGCAAGCAAGTGTACAGTATTGAGGGATGGTGTCTTTTGCTGTGAGAGGCAGCATGTGTCCACAGCCTACCCATAATCTGGGTAATGTGATGTTTGTTGTGTGATGCAGTGGGTCGTGAGTGTACTCTGTGCTGGGTGCATCTGACATGCATATGCGATTCCTGAGGGTCAAGATGTAATTTGAGCACTCTGCATTGTCAATGCATTCAGAGTCGTAGCCCTCAGGAACAACCTGTAGTAGGCTGGAGTGGCAATTCACATGTATGTTTGAGGCACTGTGCCTACTCTGATTTCGTTCGGACATATGTGTGCGATGCCTCACCTCATATTTCTGGTACTTACACATCCGGCACACTGTGCAATATGAGTTGTGCTCTTGCGAATGACAGGTGGATGGCATGGGCTCATGACCATTGGGGACTGTCATGTTGCAGTCTGTGTGAGTGGTGTCCCATTCTGCTCCATGCAGGTATGTCCTTGGCCTAATTACGTAGTGGTCATCCTTACCACCATTAGGACAGTAGGTATGCACACAGCGATTTGTGGCTATGGTCGCAGGGTGACACAGGCCGGGTGTTGTGCTATGTGCACAACACATGTGCCACTTATTAGCGGCTTCATTTTCTGTACGCCAGCCATTACGTGTTGATTGTGGTGGCTGTATACAATTGCACAGGTATCGTGCAACATGTGGATTTGGGAATGTTCTGTGCTGCTTCCCTTGCACATGTCTGTTGAATTGATGCCAAATGAGTGGGGCCACCTCGCTCTCTCTCATGTAGCATCTCCCGTGGGTGCTGAGGGACAGGGGACGGTCAACAGTGGTGAGGCATCGGATGAAGCAGCTGCACAGGAGCTGAGTGAGACAGATGTGACCAGCGCCTCGGAGGGGCCAGACGTGTGCTGGATGAATCACAGGCCGAGACGGCAATTTCGGCGTCATCTGAGGACAGAGGTGATGCATCCATGTTTGCTAGCACAGGGGACGTGGACTCTGGCTCCTCTTCAGCTACGCGGAGGCCAATGCCCGCCCTCCCATCTACTTCCACTGGCAACACGTGTCGGCACAAGGATGAAGGATAGAGTGTCCTTCACACCAGGCACAGCTGCCCCTGCACATGTGACCCCTGCTGCCCTCAGTGCTGGGTCTGTTGAGCTTGTGCGGCATCTCTGCGTGGGGCAGACAGCTCTCCTCAATAACGTCATTGCCCATGACATCACTTTGCCGCAGGTGACATAGTTCATGGAGGGCCTACATGTACGCGTGGGTGGGCTACACCAGACTGTCCAATTGTTGTCCTCCCCAGTCCATTTGCTCCAGTTATCGAGCTCGCGGTAAAATAAGTGGGGGGACACCGTCCACCCGCGTGGTACCCCGACTCGAGCCCTGGCTGTGGTGGCAAAGTGTCCTATTGGCTTTGCGATATGTGTGAGTTGCATGGCACTCGTTGGTGGGGGATGGCTCGGAGGCCCGTCACCCTGAGGCCCATGTCTCACTCCATGGGTCCCTTGTCAATGGCAGCGGATGTAATGACTATGCGCGCCGGGGTGAGTCTACCTTTCGTCTGGGATTGTGTTTGCGGCCTGGCCCGCTAGGGCAGCTACAGCCTCTGTGTGTTGCATGTGGTGTATCCGGACTCCGGAGGCTGTCATGCATTGTCACTGTTGTCCAGGTCTCGAGTCGGGGTACCACGCGGGTGGACGGCGTCCCCCCACTTATTTTCCAGCGAGCTCGATAACTGGAGCAAATGGAGCCACACATTCACTCTTTGGCCTCTCTGGGGCGAGATCGGAGCTGCTGGTGCACGCGCTGGCTTCTCTGTTGCAATTGCATGTAAGGGGTGGGCAAAGGGAGGCAATAAGTCTGATGGTGCAAGCCACCTTTCGTGACGTCACTTCCTGTCATGACGTCTGCGTCCCCCCACTTCTTATTTAGGACTTGTGCCATGCTGCACACTGAGAATGTGTTGCCTGCGTGATGTAACCAGGAGAAGGGCGCCATGACCTCCCACCCACCAAGCTCCACTGCCATCCCGTGCCCTGGGTAGCCTGTGCAGGTGGACAATGTAGGGGGTACACCTGGAGGACAGGGGATGTGAGTGCCTTGGCAAGGGCCTGGCAGACGCACAGCAGTATCCAGCATGTCCCCAGAGGGAGGGCTAACGTCTACACCTGATGCAGCATTGATCATGTGCCCGCCTGTTGTGCCCACACGAGTTCACATTCATCCCCAGACAGGTGGGCTTTCCAAATACCCAACACAGTGGAAATCTACCCCTCCGGAATCCTCCCCACACAGTCTGTTTCAACACTGCATGAGTGCACCTACCCATGCCACCCACCCACCTGGGCCAAGCAGACCTCCTGCTTCACATGCCGCATGTGTGTCTTCCACAGTTGTGCTTCTCTCTCAGGGGCGGACCTCCAACTGTCCCGTAGCACACAGACAGCACCGAGTCAGACTGGCATCCTGTTTGAATGGTAGGCACCCTCACACATCTAAATGTGACACAGTGGTGGCTGTAATGGCTATTGTGACTGCCATGGCAGTGTTGCTGGCCATTCCAGGGTACACTCACACACATTGCATACGCAGCTTTTTGTGTCACTACTCAGCACATCGGACTGGCCACTGTCCCTGGTGTTGATCAATATTGCCGCCTGTCTATGTAATCTGTGACTGGATGCTGTTGTTCCTGTAGTCTGTTGTGTCTGTGTAGTTGCTGATTGCAGTTGTTGCTGTGTGTGCATAGTTAAGTGAGGCACATGCCGTGTATGGTACCTCAACAATTGCAATGTCTGGTCTCACATTCCAATGTGTTTTACACGTGGCAGGGACTTCACTTCTTTCAGACTCTGCTACTTGTGTGTGTGATGAAGAAGTATTTTTGTGACACGGATTGTCTGCATGTATTTGGTGGTATTTCTGGGAAAATGTATACGTGTCATGTTTGCGTGCACGCAAAGCACAGGGTGTGAGTCTAGCCACAGCATGACAGGTAGCATGTGCAGAGTATGCGGGTATGTGTGAGCTTACTTTCTGTGTGGCCAGCAGTGTAGCTGTATGTTAATCTTGTGATGAACATTGAGCCTGGGCACATGGCTTACTTTCAATGTGTGCATTTGGGAGGTGTAGGTGTGTGTGGTGTGAAGGGTGTGACTTTGGGGTAGTGTTGGTGTGTGTGTGTGCACTCTGGCAATGTCGACTACACACATGTGTTACCCAGGCCCATGGTGGGTGTTTGTATCCGTGTTCAGGTCTGTGAATGTGATCACATGTGTGTATTGTATGTTGCACAGTGTGCAGTGTGTGGATGTGTCCTTGCAGTTCAGGGTGACTCCTACTTGATATGTTTTGGACATTGTGTGTCTGCAGGGTGTGTGACTGTCAAGATTGTGCCTTGTTTAATTGAGCATGTATGTGAATTTCTGCAGTTCATACTCACTGTGCAGACCTGCCCACCCACACTGATATCGTGTGTGTGTTTTGTCATGCATTGGTGTAGCATGCTTCTTGCGTGGCTCCTACTTTTGCTTGATGAGTGAGATGTCAGACTGTGAAGGTAATTATACACATATGTAGGACTGTGCTTTGTAGTGACCAGGCCGTCAGTGTTAATGTGATGATCTGTTGGGCCACGTCAGAGTCTGACAAGCCAAGGCCCACGACCTGTAGTATTTTACTAGGTCCACTGTGGCGGCAACTCATATGCATTGACATCCAATGACACTAGACTACATGGTCATCTCACGACTCTCGTGTACTTCACACAGTCTCATCCTCTCTCATTCGTACTTGTCTTCGTGAAATAATTCTACGGAGTCACATATTTGCTTCAAGGCATGTATTTGGACTTACTTCCTCAGTGATGCAGTATAGTGGACACTACTGGCAGCAAAATGCATGTGGAGGATATACTTAGCATGATTACACATACAAAAGGGGGTACAGGTAGATGTGATTAGTTGTTGACTGTGGCATGAAGGCTTCAGAGTTACAACTGCCTTGCCCTTGCTATGCTAAAGTACATTTGCTAATTACTGAAGAGCGCTAGACTTTGACACAGACAGTATTCATTTTGCCTACCAGACAGCTTGACATCATAGGCACAGTACATCTCAGTTCCATGGTACAGGATTACTACAATAGTGACTCTGACACACCTGCGTCAGAGGTGACATCAGAGCATGAGCCTACCTGCATGCAGCAGCGCCTCAAAAGTTGTTGCAATGTGGTGGCTACTGAACATGACACAATAACTAGGGCCATGTTGTAGGGGGTTGCATTTGTTGTCCATGCAAAAGTCCTGGCACGGAAGTACAGACAAAGGTGAGGTGACAGTTTGCACATAATACAGCAGACAGATAAGTGTGCACTGACAGGTGCATGTGTCCAGGTGCGCAGAATACATATTATAGCATAGTTGTTCGTGCTGTATTGGCCATGTGGTTACTGTACACAAGTCCCATACCTCTGCCTCCCCCTGTTCATGCAGAGACACGGGATATGGTGTGGAACAGAGTGCATGTCCCGAAAATGTCAGATGTCATGGCAGTGGAGTTGATGGTAAGGTGTTAGTTGCAGATTGTATGGTATAGTTGTTGTACAGCTAACTGCCCACTCCGAGCGAAAGCCAAGCATAGGTATGGTGTTGAACATCAATGTTCAATTGGGGGTATTGAGTCGGGGACCCATGAATTGACAAGTTGTCATGTATGCGATACCTTCCAGCAGGGCATCCATCCCATTGATGGTAAACATGGATGTCATCCAATGAAGCGGATGGTGGGTAGCAACGTGTTCGTCGTAAGTTGTCCCTTGTAGAAGCCTGATGGGACATGTTGGATGACATTCGATGAAACTGTGATCCAGAAGACGTTGTGTGGAGGCACACTGGTCCCATTGCAGTGTTTCCCCGATTGCTGCCATATACGCCATGCCCCCATACACGGAACAGATCCTGTCGTGGGCGTCCAGGGGTGCAAACAAGTGTCCGCCTTTGGACATGCCGGGTTGGAGAGACATAAATCCACAGGACAGTGGAACGGACACCTCCGACAGTAGAAAACGGGGATGACGCAGCTGAACATTGCAATGCGGTAAGTTACTCGGTAACTTACATTCAGCATTGCCAGATTTGAACAGCCCACTATGTGTAGCAAGCTGTCACTGTACAGCTTGATCTGTCCGGCGTAGTTGAGAAGCACTGGTGCAACAGCCATTTTGCTACAGGGTGATGTGATGGCGTGCTCCGGCTGCCTGAGCAGTCAGCAGAGTGCAACCTCCGACGATGCAGGGAATTCTGGAATGGATGTACGGCGGCAGGACTTGGGGTATAGCTTGGGCGGAGGACACAGGCCCTCATCCCACATGCTTCAATGAATGGTCAAGGCCAGTGGTGTCTGACTCTTTCCAGATTACTTGCATTTGGCCCACATGGAGGAGTGGTATTATTGTATTTTGTAGTATTATCTTTCTTTCATGTTAGGCGCTATCTGCCAGTGGATGTTTTACTCTGCATGGCTATGTTTGGCTTCTTGTTGGTACAATGTCTCCATTCTCCTGCATAATTTGTTGCAATGTGATTTCAGAGTAGGAATGGAAGGCCATTCAGTGCTATCTGCTCTCCCGTGTGTGGGCGGGACACTCCGTTGCCGCTGTACATTGAGGCTTCTGTGTGGGTGTAGTGATTGGGAACACCTGTTCTCAGGCAGCAGGGTTTTTCTATTTTGTACATTGCATGGGTTGATATTGCGAGCAGGATGGTATAGGTATTTTTGGATGAGACTGGCGTGCCTCTTGCGGACAATGTCCATATTCTGCACTGTTATGTAGCAGCCGCCGTGTGCTTCTCCATGTTTTGCACACAAGGGTGTGTCCTATTTTGCCATCACATTACTCCCCTGTTCGGGACACTTGTGTGACATCAAGTTGACAACTGTGAGTTGTCGGTTGGGGACATGACTGATGCAGGAAGGCCACGTGACATGTGCCTTCGGGGTGGGGCTGGGGTGTGGGGTGTGTAGTTGTGACCCTGTGGTGTTTGTGTGCAGCCCATGCATGGCGCTGTCGTTGGCCTCTGTGTTGTGCGCATGTTTATCTGCGTCATCGCCGCTGCGCTGCAGTGCCGTGACGGGGACTTCACTTCCTGGTCCCGGGTAGTGGGTGCCCAGGATGTTGCGAGTTGTTTTATTTTGACAGGTGGGACATGTGTGGGTACAGTGGTGGATGTGTCCTGTCCGCACAGGGGTGTCTGGGGGGGCCATGTACAGTTTTTCCGCCCTTGCATTGTGTGCAGTGTTTGCGTGCCCTTGTTGTGTGTCTGCCTACCTGCGTCGTCGTGGCGCGTTCACTCCTAGGTGGTGCATCAGGTAGAGCATGGGGATGGCCTGGAGTGCAGGATTCATCTCTGGGTGGGCCGCCTTTTTAGTCTCCGTACTGGACAGTCGGATTTCCGCCTTGGTATCTCGTGCGGTGTCTCTTTGCCGGTGAGGCTGTTTGGTTGTGGCATCGTAATTTGTACGCCGGGCGGTACATCATTTCGTCGGACGGTGTGTCTCCATTGGCTCGCGCCGCTACGTAGAAGGGCGCACTTTGATGGCAGGCGACGTCGCAGGCTTACGGGCGGTGTTTGCCTGACTTTTCACATCTTAATTTTGCGGGCGTCTGGGCCGTTGCTGGCGGACGGTAACTAGCGGTTTTTGCCTCCGACAGCACGGCGGTAGTGCTTCCGCCCGACATTGTAATGGGCCCCCTAATTATTAATTAATAAGTTATTAATTTTTATAATGTAAATTAAATTACTTCCCACCCTATTCCCCTACAGACCCACAACCCGCTACGGAACTAATATACGCAAAAATTATTAAACAATAGTAATTATTAAAAACTAAATTATTAATTAATAAATTATTAATTTTTATAATGTAAATTAAATTACTTCCCACCCTATTCCCTATAAACCCACAACCCGCTAGGGAACTAATATACGCAAAAATTAATTCACATAAAATCCATTACCTTAAAAAAATTGTAATATACATTAAAAAAATATTATATATTTTTAACACATATAGTAACATATAAAACAATAAAAAAAATCGATAAAATAAAATTCGATATAATGACATTCGATATTACTTACCTATATGTCGATATTTTTTCAAACTATATTATGTCTTTTCTATATTCTGTCCTCTCGATATTTTGGACTCGATATTTTGTCCTTTCGATATTAAAACTTTGATATTTAGTCTGTTCACCGATCTACACCTACACCTAGGCATAAATCTCTTCATAGATGGAATTCACCATTCCCATTTGTAGAATTTCACCTAGACGTAGATTATAACTATCCACCCCCTCAAATTAGTGGGTGGAGTATCTTACAACTGGATTTACTACTGTAAAGTTACACCTTGTGACTTTGCAATTGTATTTTACTATCTGCCTATTTGAGGGATGTCTGCCATGAAAAGTGAACAGAGAAATACTCTACACTTGAAGTAAATCACACACATCTGACATAAATTAACACAGCAAGTATGTAAATACATCTCACACCCTAGACTGTGCTCTCATACCTTTGGACTGGGTTACTACCAGGGCCCCACACTCCATAACACAGCCCCACTCAAAAGAAAGAGCTATTTCACTGGGGAGGAAAAAGGCTTTGTAGTTAATGTTGTGGTATATCACCACAAGCAACTACATGGCATGCTTCCATACAACCTCAGTGTAGCAGAGTAGGCAGCCTTGTGTCAAGAAGTTATACACTCTGTTAATGCATCGGGGAGGAGGCACGCACGTGGAAGTTATTAAACAGAAATTTTAGGATGAGAGGAGGCGGCTGAAGGAGAAGTTATCCAGAATTCCGGTAGCAAAGGTGAGTCTTCATGATCGACTTAGATTCCGTCTCTGTCTCGCCACCCTCGAGGAGCATGTCCTCTCTATATAGCATCTTGACCTGCTGTATGGGCTTTTTGTTCCTGAGAACCCCGTCAGACCAGGTAAAAAACCTACACACCTCTACCCCAAATAGTTCTCATTTAACCACTCATGCTACTTTGTTATACGTCCACCCTACACAGATAAACAAATATCACACACATATCCCTGATAGTCCACGCACTACCACCACAATTTGTAAAACAGTAAACTCTTTAGGTCAATCTTCACATATTCTTCCTTTCTCTGATATAGTCGTTTGGTTGCTACAGCTGGGCCAGGAGTAGTTTCATTCACACCTGTGCAACACTTGGGATTTGTCCCAAAACATGTCATATAACACACACAGGTATGTTATGATGCTATATGTCAATGCAAAACTATGGGGGTCATTACGATGGCGGTCGGAAAACCTTCCCGACCGCCATGGTAGTGGGAAAAGACCACCCGCAAGGCCCGCGACATAACCGCCGGTCGCATTACGATGTTCCTTGCTCGAAATCCAACCGCAGCGGTCAGATCGCGGGCTTCAACATTGCGGCGGTTGCTGATGCACGCAGCACTGCTGCGATGTCAAAAGGAGCATGTCCTGCATTTCCCTGCACTGCGTGGCAGGCACTGCACAGTGCCTGCCACCTGGTACAGGGAAATGTAGGGGGGGACCATGGGTACCCCCAGTGCACCCACACCCCCCCAACACATTGGGGGCCCGCAACCGGCCCCCGGAAGACATTCTCCGCCGCCTTTCCATGGCGGTTTGACCGCTGAGGAAAGGCTGGCTACTGCCGGCATCATAATCGTGCCGGCGGAGCCAGATCTGCACCGCCACCATTATCCCGGTCCTTCTCCGTCCGCAAGGCAGGAGTGCGGATGGCAACCAGCAGAAAAGCGGCGGTCGGAATTACCCACCGCCGCGGTCACCACCGCCATCCTAATCTGACCGGCGGTTTCCTGGCTTGCGATCACGGGCGGATGTCCGCCGCCGGTCCGGCGGTCGCCACTGCCGACCGGGCGGCGGTCATCCGCCCGCCATCCTAATAGGCCCCTATGTTTTTAAAAATTGTGCTACTTGTAAAATAAAACTTCAATCTTTTGCATGTTATTAATCTTTGACAAATTATTGAACTGTAACTTAGATTGTTAAGTAACAGGTTTTAATAACAAGTCTAATGGACAAACAGATACACCACATGTCTGTGTTCTTACATGCAGCAATTCTTTTTTTAACTTTAAGGAAAGAAAATGCTTATGGCTCCTGTCACACATCCAGATATTCACTCATTTGCTTGCTGTGCTCAAAAGTTAAATGTTTTACTCTTTGTCACTGTATCTAATCATCTGAGTACTCGTTGCAATGTTAGCACAACAATGTAATCTTAATTTCAGTTGTTAACATGGAGGAAATGAGAATTATGTTATTGATGTTCTGTGCATCTAAAATGTCACTGTATCTTTATATTGTTGTTGATCTGGATGTCTAATTACAATATATATGCCTCTCATGTCAGCTACAAGGAGACAAAAGCCCTCAGTATACAGATTATGGCTAAGACCACAAATTACATCATGGGACATCTTGACAGTAGCAATTCACTCCTCTTCCATTCATTGGTCCAGTAAATGTTTGACCAACTTACTTATACTATGTTTTAATTTACTCTTTCTCAGCATCAGTTCACATTTCTTACCAATGTTTGTTGTTAGACCTTTTAATACTTGAAAATGTAATACGGTACATGTCTCACATCCATCTATCTGAACTGACATCATTTGTGTCAACTATCACTGTTCTACTCTGCTCCTTTCTCTTATAACTCAACTTTCACAGTGCTCTACTCTGCAGCTGCTGGATAAAAGGACACATTGCCACCACCATTTTCCAAAACAGTGGTTTAGCGCCTGATGTCATGTGGTCAATTCACAAACCAAGCATCCGAGGCAGCAGAAAGTAAGGTGCCATTACATTTAAGCAATAATTCATATGGTTTATTATAGTGTCATACAACTAACTTGGTATGAATTCTTTTGTAAATTAAGTGTGAAACTTGCCTTGTGAATAACTTAGCACAAATGATATTGACTTATACCGTTGTTTATCTACATGTTACAGGTCAAAGGCAGACTGAACCTGACAATGATGCTGCCACAAGCCAAGGACAGCAGGCAATTCCAGGAGAAAATTGTGTACTCCTCCAAGCAGCTATCTCAGTGGTCAGCACAGCGGAAGAAAAAAGGAGGAGGACAAAGAGACATTGTTGACCTCACCCAGAAACAATCGTCAAAGACTACCTCAAGGCTGGCAAACATCCTTCCTCCGAAATTTCTCCTGAGGACTTCTAGTCCCCAGATACAAGATAAGCAGCTACAAATGTTTGTTCCATCTATGCAGAACTCACCTACATATAGCCTTCAACCTTCTAGTACCTTAGCTGATTGACCTACTTACTTCTTTTAAGGATATGCAACTCTGATCTTAATAATCTAAGGGAGAAAACAACTCTGTTGAAGAGCAGCTCTTCCCCATTTGTTAAACTCCAACTGTAAAACCTCCCAGATGGCATCGCTGTCCATGGTAGACAATCTAATGGCCATGTCAGGTAGCCAGACAGGGGCTTGCCATGATCAAATCCTTCCTCTGGGAAGAACAGTTTTTCAGAAAACAGTCATCTGAGTGGGGGATATTTGTGACATGGGGCAACCTTATGTGAGGTTGCGGACTACATTACGGGAATACCTCAGGCGCTTGACAGTCAGATTCGAGAGTTGGAAGTGGCTGAGAAATGTTAGCAAGACATGACAATGTCAATCCATGAACATCTTCAGCTTTTGAAGAAGTAAAGTGCAAGGCAGCATGCCCTGACCATGCAAATGTTAAAGGAAATAGCAACCAAGTTCCATTGTAAATCTGCTGGGCTAAGGCATACACAAGACTCAACTGAGGAATCACAATAATACGTGAGTCCAGCCCTACACCACCCACAAACCCAATACATCCACCCCTAAATCTACTGCAACAGCCACATGGTGCAGTGCAATCATTTTGCCAAAAACAAAGCCAAATATATAAGCCAAATTCAATTGACCAAATAAGAGCAAATGTTAGTCCCCCAACTCAGGAGGATTTTCAAATTGTGTGTCCTGGGTTGGGGAAAAGCTCATTCGCTCTCGGGTTCAGATTTCACCACAGCTTTGTTCTCTTCCTTACAAGTAGACATGTGACTGGCCCGGACAGGAAGCGACATCTCATGAGAAATTCAATACACTAGTGTAGTGGAGGAAACAAATTAGATAGAAGAACTGTGTGGTGTGGCAACAGCAGGTAGGGAGGATTGGGGAGACATACAAGATGTAATACTTGCAAGGAGGTCAGGAGGGAATATATATCCAAAAGTTATTCAGATAGTGTCTTTAAGGTGGCTGTAGTTTTCCCATTTGTCTCCCATGCATCCTCAGAGAATATTACTCGACCCTCAACTATGCTAGTCATGGTATCCTACATATCAGCCAATGCTACATATTGAGGGGGTTGGGAGGTTTGAACACAAACGCTCAGGGGTGTCTGCGGTGAATGACTCTGTCGGCTGCTGGTATTCCTGGTCAGCACTTGGGAGAGGAGAGGGAAATAGAGCAGGGGATGCAGCTGGAGGCTCCCTAGTTATGGAGGGTTCTGGGTGATGTAAGGGGTGGCAACAGATCCAGATGACTGTGAACCTGCTCTTGGATGTTCTTCCTGTTGGTCAGGAGAAGCTTCACTGTCCATCTTGTCCTGGTACGTGGTTGTCCATTTATTCGACACACTAGTTGGATCCTAGGGCTGCTGCCTGTACTTTTTTTGTTTCAGGAGAGTTACTCTCTGAGTGAGTACACTCTCCCTGCTGGTGGAAGAAACCTCCTCCTCAATGATTATTGAAAGTCCAGGTGGCCACCTAGCAGCAGAGAATCTTGCCTTTCTTTGCTCCAGGTTGTTTGTTGTATGCCTCTGCTCAGAGAGAATGCACACAAAAGAAAGAAATGATGAGTGCATAAGTCCAAAATTAATTGCGCTGCAAAAATATTGTAGAAATGTCAAAACAACAGTATTGCATGTGTTATATGGAAATTGAATACACTTTCAGCCTTGCCATGCCAGGATGTTGATACTGTGATCAATGATGGAATATGGAAATATAGGTAATTGTTTTATATATAAAATGATTATATAATGTAACTATATTTTGAAGATTTTTAATTTATAATGCCCATATTGAATACAGCGATACCAAAGGGGATGATGGACGGAGCGTTAGAGCAAATCAAACACTCACCCCCAGTCAACTGATCTGGGTTTAATCCATCATCATTCTTTAGCTCACTCCACCACCCCAGTTCAGACATGGCCATATGCAAATCAGTCTGACCCTGTGCCTCATGGGAACAGTCCAGCCCGAACTGCCAAGCTGGACTGTTCCCATGAGGCACAGGGTCAAGACTGATTTGCATATGGCTGGGTTCAAACTGGAATGGCATGGTGAGCAAAAAAACGATGGATTTAGGCCCAGATCTCTGTACTGGGGTGAATGTATGACATTGTTCTGCATTCTGTCCATCAACTGTTGTTTTTGCATTTGTCACCCCGAGTGGGACGGGTATGCCCAGACGTGGGTCCCGTGCTCTCCATGCCACTGGAATCAAGCTATCCTGGCTGAAGAGGGGTGAAACCCCGAAACCGGTCCTAGGATGCTTGTTTCCAGTCCAGGGAGGACCTGGCTTGGCAGTTCGGGCTGGACTGTTCCCATGAGGCACAGGGTCAAGACTGATTTGCATATGGCTGGGTTCAAACTGGAATGGCATGGTGAGCAAAAAACGATGGATTTAGGCCCAGATCTCTGTACTGGGGTGAATGTATGACATTGTTCTGCATTCTGTCCATCAACTGTTGTTTTTGCATATTGAATACCACATTATATCAATAGGGAAGAGAAATGTGCACCACTACATGGAAGATCTGCATATATCATCACCTAAATCACACAATTTGAATGATATTAAAAAAGAATTAAGAAAGTTAATTTAAGTAGATATGAAAAAATCACTGTGCATGAAGAAATTTAAAAAAACAAATAACTTTGTTTTGTCAATGTATGTTTCCATTGTGAAAACAAAGTTGCTTTTGAATCAGAATGCCTTACTTTTACATTATAAAAAATAGTGAGGAAACATTCAGTCCATATGTTGACATGGCAACATATGGAATATGCAACAAGGACATAATAAAAATATGGCAAACTGTAGACATGACTGTACAACACTTTTTAAAACATAAATACAATCTAATTATCAGATACATAATAAATAAGCTAAAATTCTGCTGCTCAAATGCTTTCATCTGAGCGTTGAGTGACGACCAGGATATTGAAAAGGCCCTCTTGTGCAGTGGTGTTAATTGGGGTTGCAGTGAATACGGCTGAGAGTTTCCTACCATCACATTTAGTACCTTCAGACATGCCCAGTGCCGGAGGTCCTACTAGAACTTGCGGCATTCCTTCTCTCTGCAGCTGTGTACACCGATAGCACTGACATGGATGGCAGTTTCCCTCCAAATCTGGGCCCAGGTACCATTGCTCAAATGGATCTCTAGAACCTCGAATTTCTCAAGGTACTGTTGGAAGATCCCCTTACAAATAATTCCCAACTCATCTTCAGTAAACCTTTTTCTTCTCCAGCAGCCATTTTGTGGTTTTAGATGGGCAAACAAGGAGCAGGATGGAGGTGAATTCTGTTTTGGTGAAAGGGTGGATCAGAATTTCTCAGAAATTGCTGCCTTATTGTTCCTGGTGATGGGGAGCCAAAGTCCAAGGTCTTGGTGAAGCCTTGGATGAAGGCGGGAAAGCTCTTAGTGAGAAAAGTTCCGGTTTTGTTCCCAAACAGCCTTCAACATCGATTGGATATAGGCAGCGTCCTCATTTAGTAAAGCTTCCTTCCTTTGGGTCTAGGAACGTTTCATGAGCTCGCATTTCCTCAGCAGAGCAAGGCTTCAGGCTGTGGCTGAAGAGGAATTAACATTTTTGGATGCCGGTCAATGGCAGTCCCGCTCAATTGGAGTTGCTGCTTCAGAAAAGAATGTAGTGGGAGCTGTGTCCCTTGCCCCTCTTCTTGCTGACAGGCTCTTGGGCCACTGTTTTAGGCTCCAGATACTTCCAACTACCCCTTATGGGCTGCCATGTATCATGTGGTCATGAGCACCCTCTCAGGCAATCCCAACATCTCCATATGGGCCTGAGCGCCATTTTCTTCCAGATAGTCTGTTCTAGGTCATTCCCGAGCAGACAACCAATACACTTTTGTTGTACTTACAGCTAATCCTGGGGATACTGAGACTCCTCACCCCACTCCATGGAAACCAAAGGCTCCCTGCATTGGACAAGGCAGGGAAATCTCGTTCATGTAGGTTTAACAGCCCTTGGCACTGAAGCCTCTGCAGGGCCATCTTCCTCTTCCTGCACTTCTTCTTCCTTCTCTGCTCCATCCACCTCTTGCTCCACTGCGTAAACCTGCAACAGAAGGACCTCTACCCAGGCTCTGAGGGCTATCTGGTACTCCACTTTCTTGACTCTTTTTGCCCCATGGCCTCTCTTTGCACAGTTTCTTCAGCTCTGCCATGTTGAGGCTCTGATTCTCTTCCATTCTCTCAAAAAACTGAGGCACAAAAAGCCAGCGAATAAGAATGAATTTTAGAAAAACTCAAAAAATGGCCAATTAAAAATCCGAAGTCAATTTGACAAATAAAAGCCAATTTTGATGTCAGATTACAAAAGGAATTTTGCATTTTAACTTAAATGACTGAATGGTATTGCAAAATCAAAGTCCTGGATCGCATCGCTGAAATCCTATGTAAGAAATTGGGGTATTAGTTGGGGGGGGGTAAATACCCATCTCAAATAATCACCACAGTCCTTGTCAGGGTGAAACTTTAAAGTCACTGAAATAAACTGAGCTCAATCCCTTGGTAGCCACGGCACAGAGCGGACAGTCTTAACTAAGAGGCAATGTGTAAAGTATTTATGCAGTACCAAAACAGTAATAAAGTCAAAACACAAGACGAGAAAAAAGCCAAAGCAATGTAGAAAAGTAGAGTACATTTTAATAATAATAAATAATATGTAAACAAAAAAACAAAAATCAAAAAGAATATTTGCAAAGAGCTGACATGCCTGGAAAGTAGTTAATACATACAGCAGTTTCAGGCCCTAAGCGTATATGACAGCCCATTTTTCTTTATCTTTAAAGCATTTGTTTATGGTATACCACTTTGGGCACCTGAACACAACAGATCTCATTCCTACATGCAAGGGCAGCCCGCCACATCCAAGATGTCGTTTATGTGGGTATAGAACAAAGTCAATCATCCACATCTTTTGCTCTTGCCCTGCAGTTTTGGGACATAGAAAGAAGCAAGTTAATCCATTGTTTTTGAAACTCCACATCTGCACCTGCAGTCATCACCTGGTTGAGTGTAGTTTCAATACCCCTAGCCTGCCAGGCAACACAATTCTTGAAATTGGTGAAGAATCATTTCAGTGGTCCACAGGACTGGGGTCATTGAACAGGTTATTTCATCCCCAACACTCTTGCACATTTAGGATCATAAATAATTAACAAGGACGTAGCAGGCATCAGGTGCACATTATTCTGAGCACAAAGATCAGAAAGGGTTAAATTGCATTTTACAAACTAACAAGCATTGGCATAGCCAATAGGTCTCGCCTTTGGGACCTTTTAAGTGTTTAGCCATGCAACAGTTGATGTTGTTGCACCAAGGATATTGTGCTGGATAACTAAGCACTTATAACGTCCCAAAGGCGAGACCTATTGGCTATGCCAATGCTTGTTTGGCTTTGACAACAGTGTGTGATTTCTCCATCCTGTTGTCTGAACGGGTCAGTTCCTTGTCTTCCTCTGTTCGTGTGGTGGCAGGTGGCTGCATATTTTTAGTTGTTAGTGTGTATTGCTGCCTAAAATGGGAAGACTTCTCGTAAATGCACTAGCAAATACATAAAATGTTTGAGTGCTATCCATAAAACGTTCTACACATATGCGCAGTCTGCATGGCGAACATGAGCGAAATACAGAGCGTAAAAGGAGATTATGAAAAAAGGCCTGACAGGTGGCATGCAGGCAAATGTAAAAGTCGTTTGAACTCCTGGCTTGCACACTGTTATACTGTCTCGAACATTTGTCTTTACCTAATCGGTAATGTCGTAGGTTGTAGAAAAGGCGTCTTTCCTGCTGTTGAGCACTTTCATGGTGGCGGAAGTGAGGGAAGCCACAAACAAAACATAGGGTGAAATGTAACTGGAACCGAAAAAATAACTATAATAACGAGCGTGGCAGCCTGCTGAGCTGACCACACGCTTGTGCACCATGGCCTTTTGCTTGCGGTTACCCGCACGGCCGCCATGTGTTTTCAATTATCGCGCCCGTGTCTGGGCACGATAATTGGAAACAGATGGCGGCCGTGCGGGTAACCGCAAGGAAAAGGCCATGACGCACGAGCGTCTGGTCAGCTTTTTGAAGCCCCTACATAAAGTCTTCGCCAGGACAGCGCTTGCGCGCTACTCTAGGCTCGACCTAAAAAACTATGGCTACTTGCACAATGCACACGCACTTTAAGAGCACGTCACTGGAGAATAACAAGAAAAAAGGAATCATAGACCCAGAAACAGACTATGTCCTAACTGTAAGAACAGATGATTCACTCCTTTTGTATTAGGTATTTATTCCTCTTTTTAACCAGAAGTTTGCATGACACGTTGCACGAATTTTTAGCACTTTCGAGATTTACATGCAATGATTTTTATCAATATTGTTGGAGATCATTAAGAAAAAGGAAGCACAGCTCCAGAAACTGACAGGCTATTCCCCACCTGTAAGATCAGACGATTTGTACCTTATGTATTATGTATTTATTTATTTTTAACTAGGAGTTGTATGACACGTTGCACAAACTGTTAACACTTTTGGAGCTTCATATGCAAGGGTTTTTATTAACTATGCAATTAACGTTCCTTTGTACAAAAAGAATAAACTGTTTAATACATTTTTTAAGTTAGAATAAAAAAATTGCATCTAAAGGCATTAAGCTCCAACCACAGTCATCTGAAAGTTACCTTCAAACTTTTATGGAGCAAAAAGACTTCAGGGGGCCAATGCAGCAGGTTGTGGCCGAAACTGGGCTCACCGACGACAGGAAGCTGAAGTCCAAAACATCAACAAAATCAACGAAGTCGTAGATGAAGGTAGAAAAGCTCTGAGTGGGAAAAGATCAGGTTTCCTGCCCAAAAGGCCTTTAATGGCGATCGGTTGTAGGCGGCGGCTTTGTTGGGTAAAGCTTTCTACGTTTGGACTTAAAAAGTATTCTGGAGTTCAGATTTCCTCAGCGAGGAAAAGCTGCAGGCTGTGGGCTAACAGGGCTCAACGTCGTTGGATTCCGGTTGACAGTGGTTCATTGAATCTGATTTGTTGCTGTGCAGAAGAATTTTGCAGGAGCTACGGTGAGCTCAATCCAAGCAATGATTCCTCCTCGTCGATCAGCTTGGCAGGAGCACACTTTACTCCAGCCAAGGGTTCAGGGCCTTTGGGGCATCATTTGGGGGTCAAGACTCACTAGAGCAGAGGCCAGTAAGAGAGTCTAGGACAGAGCCAGTTGAAAATGGTCAGCTGGGAATGCAGTAAAAGGCCTCTTGAAGCTTGTTGTATACCTGTATCCCAAACAGGAGGTCAGCCTTATGACCCTTAGAGTCCACTTCTCTGTCCTGGTACAAGAGGGAAAGCGGGTCCAGCCTTCAAGGCTTATCTCAGGTCACAGACAGCAGGTCCACTCATCTTCTGTTCTTCCACGTGTCAAGAAGTTGTCTGAGGAGGGTACTGTGGATGTCATATTTATGTTTGACACCAGTCTATAGGTAGGGGAAACTCCTGGCTGCTCCCTAACCAATGGGGTAGAAGTTACCAGGGGGTCACTCTCCCACTTTCTAGAACTCCCTGTGTGCTCTTCTGCAAACAATCCCACAGTGCCACTTTCTGCCCAAAACCAATATGACGGAACCTTTCTTTCCCTGTGCAGAGCTCCTTTGCCCACCCTTGTAGTGTGGCTAGGGAAATGAGTAGCCACTCGAAACCAGTGGTCACTCAAAACCAATTCTTTGGACAGCTCCTCTTCCAGTGAGCTTGGTGCCAGACTGGCTAGGGGGACAAAGAAAGTTAACAAGCCCAGGTTTTAAGTTAATTACCGCCTTGAGAACAGCCCAGACGGTCAGCCTGGAAGAGAAACAAAACTCCTCCCCACACCCAAGGCCTTTGTCCCAGCTCTGGGAGCAAGGTCAGACCTCATCAAAAGGGCTACTCATCTATTGACAGTTGGACGTTCATGCAAATTGACTTCTAGAGCTTTAGGCAGGTAATAGGCAACTTTTTAAAAGTACCTGTATTCAAATATTTATTACAAATCTGACTTTACCAATAAATTTGGCTTGTAATACATATTTTAATAGGCCCAAGGATGAGCTCTGTAGTTGTTTCATAGGAGGAAATAGCAATATTAAATGTAATTATCTACCCCAATGTTTTTCTATTGAATAGCTAACACTGTGTAAGAAATTGGATTGTTGGTTCACTGGGGTGTGAGCCCTGGTCAAGCACCAACCACAATCCTTGTCAGGGTAAAGTCACAAGCAAACCCCAAACTAATCTGTGTTCAACCCTCTAGTAGCTTGGCACAGAGCAGTCAGGTTTAACTTAAAGGCATGTGCAATGTATTTGTGCAACATATCAAACAGTAACACAGCGATAACATACCGCTAAAGGATACCACACCAGTTTAGAAAAATAGAGCAACATTAACTGAATAAATAAAACAAGCTCAAAACGACAAACATCCAATCAGTGAAACCAGAGATATGAATTTTTAAAGAATATAGTGAATATACTGCCAAAAAACACAAAGGGCCAACTTGGGATATCTGGTCATGGTGTACCAGGTCAAAGTCACGATTTGAGGCTGACTGCGATGGAGCGCCGGTCGGGTAAAATCACCAGTTTAGGCCTACTGAAGTTTTACCTTCTCAAGTTCGTGCCAAGAGTCCCGTTCACATTGGAGAGGGCCGCGAGGAGCAGAGAGCATCACAGATTGTTGTCGGCATACAGCGAAGTGCTGGCCATCATCACAGGTGATGCTGGAGCTTCATGTTAGCGTTCCCCCTCCAAGCAGTCGATGTAGCATTGCAAAGAGTCAGGCTCATGGAGCTTCGCACAGGATCGTAGTGTGAGCGGCAAGGTCTTGGCGCGAACAGGCCCGTTTGCAGTTGCAAAGTGCCCAAAAGCTTGATTTCAGCTCACTGAGACACACCAAGGGTCCAGGACCTGAGGGGCACCAATTGCCGGTCAGGAACTCACTGCAGCTCGGTCCAAAGTATGGTTCATGATGTGGGGGAGCCTTTTATGTCCCTGAGGCTCAGATCAAGAGGCCAGCAGATTCCCCCTTGGAGTCACTCTGGGAGCCCTGGGTTTAAGATGAAGTTGCAGGTCCAGTTCTCCCTCTGCAGACAAGATGACAACAGCCAGCAGGTCAGCACAGCAAAGCAGCAGCACAGCAAGGCAGTAATCCAGCTGAGTGCAATCCAGCAGAGTGACTGTTCTTCAGCAGCACAGCAGTCCTTCCTGTCAGAGTATCCACAAGTCCAGAAGCGTACTGAAGAGTATGGGGCCGATTCCGATCTCGGTCGGAGGCGCACCCAATACCATTCGGTCGGGAAAAAAGCCATGCGAATGCCTGTTTCCCGACCGATCCGTACAGCACACCGAACAAGTAAGTACGATGCGCACAACAGCACAGAATCCGGCCGAGCCGTACTCACCCAATCCAGGTCCTGTTCTCCGACCGAGGCGAATCCGGAAATGCAGAATCGAGTCGCACGGATTGGAAAATGCAGCTCCGTCCGGCCGAACAAGTACGATGCGCTTCCCGTACGCGCCGAACCCGTCGCTACGCACGGCACGTCAAAGCATCCGGGAGAGGCGCACATAAGCTCCGATTCGCGCCACAACACAATCCACGGCTACGAGACGAACACGCCAGCGACGAGGACGATGCGAAGCAACGAGGACGACGCGAAGCAACGAGAAGGACGAACGACACGAACCAACCATGAATCCCTTCGTCCCGATCATACCAATATTCTACATTTACTACCGGAACAGGCACGGACGCGTACGGCGCAGAAGGTAAGTCAGACACCAACCACAAAACACATACAACACGTACACGACACATCACACACACACAGAGGGATGCAGAATATACTTACACCAACAACAGCAGCACCATAGGGGCGGGATGCCCATCACCAATGCCACATATGCACACAGGGGCCTGAATGCGCACCACCACCCCTACCCAGGGGGCCGGATGCCTACCACTACTACCACCCTTACCCAGGGGGTGCCAGATGCCTACCACTACTACCACCCTTAGCCAGGGGGTGCCAGATGCCTACCACTACTACCACCCTTAGCCAGGGGTGCCAAATGCCTACCACTACTACCACCCTCACCCAGGGGGCTGGATGCCTACCACTACTACCACCCTCACCCAGGGGGCTGGATGCCTACCACTACTACCACACTCACCCAGGGGGCTGGATGCCTACCACTACTACCACCCTCACCCAGGGGTGCCAGATGCCCACCACCACTACCACCCTTACCCAGGGGGCTGGATGCCTACCACTACTACCACCCTTAGCCAGGGTGGTGCCAGATGCCCACCACCACTACCACCCTTAGCCATGGGGGCTGGATGCCTACCACTACTACCACCCTTACCCAGGGGGGCTGGATGCCTACCACCACTACCACCCTTAGCCAGGGGGTGCCAGATGCCTACCACTACTACCACCCTCACCCAGGGGGCTGGATGCCCACCACTACTACCACCCTCACCCAGGGGGGCTGGATGCCTACCACTACTACCACCCTCACCCAGGGGGGCTGGATGCCTACCACTACTATCACCCTCACCCAGGGGGTGCCAGATGCCCACCACCACTACCACCCTTACCCAGGGAGGCTGGATGCCTACCACTACTACCACCCTTAGCCAGGGGGTGCCAGATGCCTACCACTACTACCACCCTCACCCAGGGGGGCTGGATGCCTACCACTACTACCACCCTCACCCAGGGGGGCTGGATGCCTACCACTACTACCACCCTTAGCCAGGGTGGTGCCAGATGCCCACCACCACTACCACCCTTACCCAGGGGGCTGGATGCCTACCACTACTACCACCCTTAGCCAGGGGGTGCCAGATGCCTACCACTACTACCACCCTTACCCAGGGGGCTGGATGCCTACCACTACTACCACCCTCACCCAGGGGGCTGGATGCCTACCACTACTACCACCCTCACCCAGGGGGGCTGGATGCCTACCACTACTACCACCCTCACCCAGGGGTGCCAGATGCCCACCACCACTACCACCCTTACCCAGGGGGCTGGATGCCTACCACTACTACCACCCTTAGCCAGGGGGTGCCAGATGCCTACCACTACTACCACACTCACCCAGGGGGGCTGGATGCCTACCACTACTACCACCCTCACCCAGGGGGCTGGATGCCTACCACTACTACCACCCTTAGCCAGGGTGGTGCCAGATGCCCACCACCACTACCACCCTTACCCAGGGGGCTGGATGCCTACCACTACTACCACCCTTAGCCAGGGGGTGCCAGATGCCTACCACTACTACCACCCTTACCCAAGGGGGCTGGATGCCTACCACTACTACCACACTCAGCCAGGGGGCTGGATGCCTACCACTACTACCACCCTCACCCAGGGGGGCTGGATGCCTACCACTACTACCACTCTCACCCAGGGGGGCTGGATGCCTACCACTACTACCACCCTCACCCAGGGGGGCTGGATGCCTACCACTACTACCACCCTCACCCAGGGGGGCTGGATGCCTACCACTACTACCACCCTCACCCAGGGGGCTGGATGACTACCACTACTACCACCCTTAGCCAGGGGGTGCCAGATGCCTACCACTACTACCACCCTCACCCAGGGGGGCTGGATGCCTACCACTACTACCACCCTTAGCCAGGGTGGTGCCAGATGCCCACCACCACTACCACCCTTACCCATGGGGGCTGGATGCCTACCACTACTACCACCCTTAGCCAGGGGGTGCCAGATGCCTACCACTACTACCACCCTTACCCAGGGGGCTGGATGCCTACCACTACTACCACCCTCACCCAGGGGGGCTGGATGCCTACCACTACTACCACCCTCACCCAGGGGTGCCAGATGCCCACCACCACTACCACCCTTGCCCAGCGGGGCTGGATGCCTACCACTACTAATACCCTTAGCCAGGGGGTGCCAGATGCCTACCACTACTACCACCCTCACCCAGGGGGGCTGGATGCCTACCACTACTACCACCCTCACCCAGGGGGGCTGGATGCCTACCACTACTACCACCCTTAGCCAGGGTGGTGCCAGATGCCCACCACCACTACCACCCTTAGCCATGGGGGCTGGATGCCTACCACTACTACCACCCTTACCCAGGGGGCTGGATGCCTACCACTACTACCACCCTTAGCCAGGGGGGTGCCAGATGCCTACCACTACTACCACCCTCACCCAGGGGGGGCTGGATGCCTACCACTACTAACACCCTCACCCAGGGGGGTTGGATGCCTACCACTACTACCACCCTCACCCAGGGGGGCTGGATGCCTACCACCACTACCACCCCCACTCATAGGGTGGACAATGCATGACACAACCAGCACACCACAACCTAGGGAATGCAAGAAAAAGACAACCCCCCAACACCATGAGAAGTGTGTGTAGACTGTGTCAAATGCCTACAACACTGAACATGACTTTGAACATACAATGTGACCCCCTAGCACATGTGCCATACATATATGTGTGTGGCCCCCACAATGCAAGCAGGCCATGCCCATTGTGGCAATGGGGTCCAAACCCCCATCATCACAGTGACCAAAAGGTAAGTGTGGGGTCCATAGCTGAAGCACATTCTGAACATTGTGGCAATGGGGTCTAACGCCCCATCACCACAGTGACCAAAAGGTAAGTGTGGGGTCCATAGCTGAAGCACATTTTGAACATTGTGGCAATGGGGTCCAAACCCCCATCATCACAGTGACCAAAAGGTAAGTGTGGGGTCCATAGCTGAAGCACACTTTGAACAGTGTGGCAATGGGGTCCAAACCCCATCATCACAGTGACCAAAATGTAAGTGTGGGGTCCATAGCTGAAGCACATTTTGAACATTGTGGCAATGGGGTCCAAACCCCCATCATCACAGTGACCAAAAGGTAAGTGTGGGGTCCATAGCTGAAGCACACTTTGAACAGTGTGGCAATGGGGTCCAAACCCCCATCATCACAGTGACCAAAATGTAAGTGTGGGGTCCATAGCTGAAGCACATTTTGAACAGTGTGGCAATGGGGTCCAAACCCCCATCATCACAGTGACCAAAAGGTAAGTGTGGGGACCATAGCTGAAGCACACTTTGAACAGTGTGGCAATGGGGTCCAAACCCCCATCATCACAGTGACCAAAATGTAAGTGTGGGGTCCATAGCTGAAGCACATTTTGAACAGTGTGGCAATGGGGTCCAAACCCCCATCATCACAGTGACCAAAATGTAAGTGTTGACAAAGAAAGAGCTGCAACTGCCAAACTGCATGGATGATTCCTGGTCACAGAACATAAAACACATCAGTGGCAAAGTAGTGCATGTGTCCCATTGCAACATAAATTGGGGGAGGCAAATACTGCAGTGCAAATAAGACATACCTTTGGCCATGTGCAGACAAACAACACCCATGGGGGCTGACACTGTCAACATTCATCAATGACACAATGACAGAAGTGACCATCAGAATGCAGACCCACATATTTGCACCAATGGGCACACAAATGCAGATACCCTGTGGAGACTGTAGATGTGAGGTGAACAGATACCATACCATGGCAGCAATGGGACACACAAACCATGATCATTGTGCTGACCGATGACCTAGGAGTCCCAGGGACAGCAGGGGAAACCCACCAAACTACATACAGCCAATGGCACACCCAAGATATGCCAATGCAGTGGTGCAGATGCACAAACACAAACAGGCAGACCCACACTGCACATCATACACAACAGGTGAGGGGGGTGCCAGTGTCCCCAGGCAACCACACAACACATGAGGAGACCTGAATACCAATCATACAGATGTGCATACAGTGCCACACAAAGGTAACTCATGGATCCAAATCCCCTATGTGGGCAAGCAGGCATTGTCAGATGAGAGGGAGCACAAATCACACATGTCACACAGGCACGTAGGAACAGCAACTGACACCGCAAGACACAGACACACCACAGCACTACCCCCAGGGCCCCCACAATGTGGTGACCCTGGGCTGCATTACAATCCCACTGTGATGACAAAGCTAAATGTCGTTCACACTATGAACCACAGTCATGTGTCCTGAGCAACAAACTACCATCACACCTACACAAGCACAAATCAATCAGCATGGCCAGTAAGCCAAGGCCAACATGGAGGCAGGGGCCTAGCCGGGCAACAACTCTCATCTGCACACACTCAACACCACACCCCTCGACCTCCAACAATGTGCAGCAGTGAAGCACACATGCACTGGTGACATTGCACATGCACCCATGACTATTCCAGGGTGGTGGGTGGGAACCAAGGTGCAGAAACCCATCACACTTGGCCACTCAACAAGACTCCTGAATGTCTGACACACTGCACACTACGCTGTACATGGACATGACGGCAATACCACACCAACCAATGGGATCCCAGCCACAGTCACACACCAATGAAGAAGCCAAGGTCACCCACAAAGAACACACATAGACAACAACCAACATTGCAGCCCGGACCCTGAGGAGTGCCAGCAGTCACACACACAACGTGTCACAATCACTGAAAGATAACACAAACTGGAAATCACATGACAGGGGCAAACAACAAGTGCAAAGGGGAAACCTGACTGTGACCCATCTGCGTCTGCACACAAACTCAGCCCTGACAGCAAACACACCTATGGGTGACACCCTGATGACCAGTAATGTGCCATGCACCCACATCACAGAGAACCCAGGGAGAAGACTTTGGGGGAACATAGGTCAACTCAGCAAGCATCACAAACAGGTACAACACTAGGGATCACAGCATGCACAGCTAAACGGAAGTGAACACACAGACATGCACATACAACACACACCTTGGGCGCAGGCAATGTCACAGGAGTACACACTGCCATGAGGGGACTCCACTCCTGTGTGAGGAAAGCTGTGCCATATGTTGCCTCAGTAGGGCCCCATCATGTCAGCTGAGCACTTGGTCACACAATCAACAATTAGCACCAAATGAAGGCTCCTGTCACATCAGCCTGGTCATGGAAGTGCCCACGAAATCATCAGCACAGATCCAACACACTTGTATAGCAATGTTGCACTGACAACACAGATGAGGCCTTCCCCATTGATGCCCAAACCTGCATGTCCAGTGGAGATGGCCACACGGTCAGGGAAGTAGACGAATTGAACAATGGCAGGCACAACAGATGTGCAGGGGTGGAAGCCACAGATGTGAAATAGCTAATCTAAGTAGGAAATCCCATTGCCAAATACTGAACACATGACACCCTCAGATGCTGCTATGGATGACATGGATACACCACAGGATAGGACACATTCCCCCTGGACCACATGGGTTCCTGCACAGTAACACTTCATTATCATGAGACCAAATATCACCATCACTGCAGCAAGGGCATGGTTAGCATCATCAACAACATGTACATCAGAAGCATAAGCACTAGAGAACAGAAAGTTGCTTTATTCAGCATATGTGTGTAATGAAAACAAAGTCCAGAAAAAACACAAAGGCCAATGGCCAGTCCATTGTCAAAGTCCAAACTGGGTGACAGTGGCAGATGTCACCCTACGCATGCCTGCACAAAACCAGGGACAATCCACTAGGAGGGGCAACCGGGGGGCAGGCCAGGCACCGCAGGGACAGGATCAGGGCTCACCAGGAGGAAGCAGGGAAGGGGTGGTGGGTGCTGGAGAGCTACTGACAACTGCAGTGGAGGTGTCTGACATGGTGTGTGCCGGCACAACTGGGGGCATGACTCAGATGTTGTGGGTGCCGGCACGACTGCAGTGGACCCTGCAGATGGAGTGGACAGGTCCGCCACTGCAGTGCCCAAGTCAGACAGGGTGGAAGTGGACTCCACTGCAGTGCCTACCACCAGGGGAGGAGAATGAGGAACAGGCAAGGTGGGCTGGACAGAGGGGGAGGACACCCTCACCACATCAGTGGCACAGACAAGCGCAGCGGGGGGTGTGGTGCCGGGAGAGCAAGTGGCAGGGGGAGAAGGCCGGATCCTCTTGGGGATGGTATATCTGTGGGTGGGGGAACCTGGGGCAGGGTGTGGTGGGGGCACCTGTGGAGTGGGGGCCTGAGGGATGGAGGAAGGAGACCTGGTGCCTGAGCTGCAGGGCGGCGGCGGGGTCTTGCTCTTACGACTCCGGGGGACTTGCGGGTGGGGGCCTCAGTCTGTCTGTGCCTGGGGGAGGGTGTCCGGGGGCGAGGGGCACTCTGCTCCATGTGGGTGGGCTTCCTCTTCCCCCTGAATGCTGTATCAGCTGGATCGGAGGGGAAGAGGCCGAGGTCACTGAGGAAGAGCCGCTGGGTCTTTGGGGTTGCAGGTGAGGCAAGGGAGGGTGTTTTGGAGGGAGAGGCAACTGAGGACTGCGCAGTGCTCGTGGATGCGTGTGTGTGTTCCAGGGCCCCATCCCCTGTGAGTCTGGTTTCAGTCCCCTGACTGTGCGTGCGTGTGCGTTTTGTTTGTGGCGTGTGTGTCTGTGTGCTGGATGTGTGTGTGCTGGTGTGTGCCTGTGCCGGTGTGTGTGTGCTTGGGACGGGTAAGGTGCTGGGGAGTGTGGATAGAGCAGAGGCAGGAGGGGTGAGGGACTGTCTGAGGAGGGACACTGCTGCCGTCAGGGAGGAGTCCATGAACCTATTGCCCCTCTGTAGGTCAGACTTGCCCGATGAGATGCCCTCCATGAACGACACCAGCTGAGTCAACAGAGCGGTGTGCGCATGGAGGACACTCAGCATGGCTGTCTGCCCTACATGGAGCTGGCGAAGGAGGTACACAGACTCCTCCCTCAGGGCAGCAGGGGACACAGGGGCAGGGGGTGCGGTGCCTGGCCCAAAGGAGACACGCTCCCGAACATGGGAGCCTCCACGGACCTGGGGAATGGGAGCCGATGGGAGGGCGGTGGTGGTGCTGGTGGTGGCGGGGACAGCAACACTAGCTGGGTTGTGGTGGCTGCTGACACCCGCCTCCATAAGGGAGTCATCCTCCGAGTTGCTCTGGTTCTCAGCTGAGGTGGATGGTGCTGAGGACTCCTCGGTGTGGCTCCCCTCGCCCTCCGTGCCACTGGGTCCCTCCGACCACTCCTCGGCTGCTGACCCAGTCTGGCTCTCCGGCTCCTCCTGGTCCGTGGAGCTGTCCCCTTCCGTGGCTGTGGATGTATCTGCAAACAATGGGGAAACAGACAGACATCAGTCACCTGCACCAAACGCACACACCACTGTGAGCACAGCACATTACAGAGCAAGCCCTGGCATCATTAGTTGTACATTGCTAAAAGTGCCCTAACTGAACAGGAGAAGCCAATTGTCAGTCTGATGCCAACCATGGAACTCACATCCCACATGGCCTTGCACCCATCTGCCTGGTGTCTGTTGGATATCAACACCCCAGTGTGGACACATGCACCAACTACACAGTAGTTGGACAGTGCAGAGGACACGGTGTAGCATGTGGACATGCACACATCACAACTCTTGCCACTGAGTCCACAGGTTTCCGGATGAAAGGGACGCCCAGAGTCAAATAGGATATGCATGTGATGCATACCAGCGACAGACACCATGATGCACCCATGTCCTGATAGCCATCTCCACAATGGTGTGCATGTAGCACATGTCACTCCCCTGCAGGATCACCAATAAGTAGACACATGCCATGGCGGAGGCATGACTGCTAAGTCATACATCACTGACTCAGTGATGTATGACTTGGCAGCCAGACAACAACACTCTGCACTGTGTCACAATAGTAGGTCATGGGGAATGCAAGTTCTGGAGCTGCACAAGTGCACATGTACATCCCCCACACAACACATCATCTTAACCCTCATCTGTCCAGGTCATACCGATTGGACATATGGGAGACCTGTGACACTACCCTCTGAACCTGAGCCCCTCACAATCTGCTGTGAATGGGGAACAGCTGCCTGAACTTCACATTCGCATACCCCAGTCTGCAAGGGCAGCTGATCAAACACCTATGTGACACACAAGTATCGTCTCCTATGGTCACATCTCCAGTGGCATGCTGAGCCCCTACCAAGAAACACCCCAGCAGTCCTGGCAACAAATCCACAGCACACTGACACAGAGGCAGACACCTGAGGTGTCAAATCACTGCGCACAATGTGTCAGCTGATACACGGGAGTGGGAGTACAGAGTGCATTGCATGGCCTGGAGTAGGCATGACTGTCCTGCCCCACATGAATGAGCCCTGGACAATGGATAGCTGGCTATGTATGTGTGACACACGTAATCTGCATACTCCTGGGGCCCAAACATTGTTCCCACCCGCTGCATGGGTGTGTGCCACATACCCCAGGCACATGTGGTGGCTCAGCTCAGCAAGTGGACCGCATATCAAAGCAACACGCAGATTACATGTCCGAACACAGGTGTTGTGTGAACAATGGACCCACCCATGATGCCCACAACAGAGTTAGGGAAACAGATGCTGTCCCCCACCTTTAGTGAAGCAAACTGCAAGGACACAGTCCCAAGTGACACAATTCCCTGAATGTAAGGGCCACACCTGGGTATCAGATGAGGAGTGGGCAGTGCACAATAGAGGGACATGGCTCCTGGACAACATGACTGCTGTACTGTGGCAGTTGAACCAGGCCAGAGGAGGGCACAAAGCATGTAATACAGAGTTCATAGTGCAGTCTTTGACTCACCCCCTCCTTGCTGCTGTCTGGCCTTCAGCTGCCCATCCAGGTCTGGAGACACCACCGCCAGGATCTGGAGCATGTGGGGGGTCAGGGTCCGTGTTCCCCCCCTCCTGCGAGGAGGCGACAGCTTCAGCTGGACCCGTGCAATCCTCCGGGTCCAGCCCCGAAGGTCCTGCCACCTCTTCTGGCAGTTGCGGATCCGGCGCTTGTAGACCCCCACGGACCGGACAGCCCGGACGATGTCCTTCCAGATCTCCTGCTTCCAATGGGCATTAACCTGTCAGGATGACAAAGTGAAAAGGCCATTACTACACATGCAACATATCCGTGCATGACACAGTTGTATATACATGTCTCATTCACAGGGGCACATGATGTACACAGGCAGTGCAACGCTGCCCATGGACAGTTTGCCAGACGTCACTACATGGTATCATTGCATGGGAAGTAAAACCTTGTTCAAATGCACTGTCACTGCACCATACCTGTCCAGTGCATGTCACTACACACTATGGGGGGTGACAACTACTCAGTGAGCCTGCTAGCCAGTGGCGTGCAGACTTTCAGCCTTGCTAGTCAGACAAAATGCACATTCAGAAAGGCAGTGCACAGAACACTCACCTGCTCCCCTGGTGTCCCATACAGCTTGCTGTACTGTGGAAGTAGGCTGTCCAGCAGGGCCTGGTTCTCCTCAAGGCTGAAGGCTGGGGCTCTCTCCACAGTACGTGCCATTGCAGGGTCCAGAGCGGCAGAGACAGCAGCAGTGCAGTGGCAGATGTCGTCCTGGAGCATGTAGTGCAGGCAAGTGAGCTCTCAGGGGAACAGCCAGCAATATATATGTGCTGGAGAGGCAGATACTGTCCCTTGTGTCCAAAGTGATAGGTCCAAATCGTTTGCATCTTCTGAATCTGGCCAATCCATGGAATAGCAGCACCAATACACGCCCACGGCATCCTTCAAATCTTCAACTTCATGACATACATGATTTTGCAACATTGTTGTGGGTGACCAACTGAATTTCCAGCAACCGACTCGTTCGAATTTCAAAAACGCGTCCGTTGCCAGGCAAGGCCATTGTCAATGGGTGTGCACCGATCGGTCCATTGCGGTACAACGCGTACAGGGGTACAACGCGTACCCGCACAGATTGAATGCAATGGGCCGGCCGGGGGCACCGATCGGTCCATTGCTGATCAACGCGTACAGGGGTACAACGCGTACCCACACACATTGAATGCAATGGGCCGGCCGGGGGCACCGATCGGTCCATTGCTGATCAACGCGTACAGGGGTACAACGCGTACCCACACACATTGAATGCAATGGGCCGGCCGGGGGCACCGATCGGTCCATTGCTGATCAACGCGTACAGGGGTACAACGCGTACCTGCACACATTGAATGCAATGGGCCGGCCGGGGGCACCGATTGGTCCATTGCTGATCAACGTGTACAGGGGTACAACGCGTACCCGCACACATTGAATGCAATGGGCCGGCCGGGGGCACCGATCGGTCCATTGCTGTTCAACGCATCCCTGTACAAGTGACTGGCATATGTCACCATGCCTGTCTCAGATGGACATATGCCAGCCACAGATAGCTCCCAGGGAGTGAGGGGCACACCTACAACACGACAGCCTGTCCAAACTGCATGATAAGGCATGTAAGGCTGCATTTCCTATTGTGTGTATGTTGGTGTACATGTTGTCCTGTGGGTGTCACCTGGGGGCAGCCAACCCCAGGCTGTGCACGTGTTCATGGGGACAGGATCCTGGGTGTTACGTGTACATGACCACTGTGATGTGCAACTGTTCATATCTGTGCATGTGCCATGGTCACATTTCACGGTGGTGTATGTGTATGTCATGTCACATACCCCGTGAGTCCCATGTGGGACGGTATGTTTGAGCCAGGGTGTCCCAGTGGCACAATAGTGATGGTCCTCCACAGTCTGTGTGCATGTAGTGTTTACAATGTCTCTGATTTCATGTGCACAATGGGAGACAGTCTCCACATCCACGTTGTGTGTGCATGGACTTTGATGTTGTGCGTGTGTGTGTCACAGACGTCCATGTCTGTCCTGCAGTGGCAAGTGGGACCACTACCTGTGGGGGTCATAGTTGTTTTGCTGTGGTGTATACATGATACTCCATGTAATGCCAGTGTCCATGTGGCAATACAGGGTCCCTTGGAATGTACCTGTCGTTGAGCTGTGATGCCTGGGGCACATCTGTCCTCACATGTCACTGTGGGGGTGATTGTGACACGGCAGCAGGAGATGGGAACTGTGACACGGCCTCATGATATCCAATGGGCCAACCTGGGACTTATTGATGCCACTTGTTGGACCGTGATGACAGATGTTGGCCATGTATGTACCATACATGTCCTTACGGAACTGCACACTTCATGTAGTTGTGCCTCATAATGATGTATGTTGGGATATTGAGTGTGTTCAATGCCGCATATGTGGGCTGACTGACAATCTTGCTTACTTCTCCTCTGCACTGCAGGGCTCCTGCTGTCCATCGACCATTCCCAGACCTGGCAACGATGGTGGAACGGGACAGCATCCGACGGTACCGCTTCACCAGGCAGCTGATTGAGGATTTGGCAGTGCAGTTGGCCCCACATTTGCAGCCTGGCCGGCCGTATCCTACAGCGCTGACCCCCAAGGTGAAGGTGATGGCAGCCATACACTTCTTTGCCACCGGTACCTTCCAACATACTGTGGCGACTGCTGGTGGGATGTCACAGACCATGTTGAGCCGTGTGCTCCGCGATGTTTTGGCGGCAATGTTGCTATTCCTGAACCGGTACATCTATTTCCCTAGACTGCGACGACTCACTGACGTGAAGAGTGACTTCTATGCCCTGGGGAGGATGCCGCATGTCATTGGCTCCATTGATGGGACACATGTGGCTTTGGTACCACCACAGGCCCAGGAGCAGGCCTACAGGAACCGCAAGCACTACCACTCGGTCAATGCACTGGTGGTGTGTCTTGCAGATATGACCATCACACACATGTGTGCCCGTTTCCCTGGTTCAGCACACGATGCCTTTGTGATGAGGAGTAGTCGCATCCCCAGGATGATGGCACAGATGCAGAACCAGCGTGCCTGGCTTGTCGGTGTGTACTGACTTTGTGCCATTGTGTGTGATCTGATCTGTAGTATTCCGCCCACTTTTCCAAGTCAGCTAATGTGCACTTGTCTGTCCGTAGGTGACTCGGGATACCCCAACATGCCGTGGTTGCTGACACCCCTCAGGAACCCTGTGACACCAGCCCAGATGCGCTACAATGAGGCACATGGTCAGACCAGGAGAGTGATTGAGCGGACATTTGGTCTCCTGAAGAGCCGCTTCCGCTGCCTGGACAAGACCGGAGGGTCCCTCCCATATGCCCCTGCGAAAGTGTGCAAGATTATCATCGTCTGCTGCATGCTCCACAACCTGGCAGTGTGGAAGGAGTTGCCTCTCATCCAGGATGACAATGACCAACATCTGCCACCTGTGGAGGATCCTGGCCTGGACCACGATGCCAGTGATGATGATGATGATGATGAGGGTGATGTCCGCACACAGCTCATCACCAACTTCTTTAGCTGAATGTGAGTATCTGAGGTGTCATGTCAATGATGTGAGTTGGCATGATATGTGTAGGTGGTGCTCTGGTGCTGTTGGAGTGTGTCCATGGGCTACTTGACTGGATGTGTGTTGCGATGTGTGCTTACAGGTGGGCTGTACTCCCCAACAGTGTTGACATGCTAACTTGGTTCTCGGTGGGTATCTTGTAACATGTATTGTGCATGAGTTTTGCTGTTCTGTCCTGTTCTCCATTGCTTTTGACTGTGTGTCATTTCTGTCCTTCACAGGGTACTTTCAGATTCGTTTGGTCAACTGTGTCCACCGACGACGTGATTGCACTTCCAGGGTGGTAGCTGTTGTGTCCCTACAGGTGATGTGCACCACACCCATGGACTTCCTTCCGTCTACAGTTGTTGACTGTGTGCCCGCTGCCAGGTGGGATTACCTTGCATCTGTAGTGGTTACGACATGTTGCAACTGTGTAATAAACCTGTGCTTCACTTTGTGATGTGCGTTGTCTGTGGTCACACATTTGACTGCCATTTGCTTACTGCACCTGTGGGCTACTTGACTACAACTGGGAATGGGTGTGGTGTCTGTGCATTGCACCGTCTTCCCTGGAAACATCAGTGTAGGCAATGAGTCAGATGGCCTAGGTGTGTATGTGTTGTGTAGCCCTGGTGGTGTGTCTCCCTCATATGTGTCACGTTGCCTTTACTCACATGCCTGTGTTGTACTTGCTGTTGCAGTTCGCATACACAGTGTAATTTTGCAGTTCATCATCCCCATAACAGCACCCACGTTGGAATCACAACAGAGGCAAGTATGGTGTATTAGTGTGTTTATTGTGATACATTTGTGTGAATAGTGCATAGGATGGGTAGTGCTGTACATAAATCTTGCAATCAGAAGTTCCTAGGTGAATTGAAAGTCCTGGTAGACAAAATCCCCAGTATCGGGGCCACAGTTGTCTGAGACATTGGTCCAACTTGTACTCCCCATGCAATGTGTGGGAGTAGTGTTGCCGTCAACAGGGTGAACAGTCTGTGCACAAAGGTGAACATCCAGAACAGGTTCAGGCTTCCTGGGAGTTGCGCTTGGCCATCGGCCTCTCACTTGCCCCTCCTCGGACGACCCCTCTTCTTTGGGGGGGCCCTCAAGTACAGGCTGCTGCGGTGCAGGGGACTCTCCGCCAGAGTCATCCTCCCTCCCTGTGGCAGTTGCAGTTTGTTCAGCACCAGATGTTGTTGGCACACAGGGAGGTGTGGACTGGTTGCTGTTCATCTGGCGGAGGCATTGTAAAATGTCCCTGTGCACCGCCGTCATCTCATGCAGTGCATCCCACTTGGACTCCACGCGGGACATGTGTGAGTCCACGCGGGACATGTGTGACTCGACGTGGGACATGTGAGAGTCCAAGCGGGCATGATGGGCAGCCTGCTGCTGTTTCATGTCTCTGAGGAGCCCCACTACCTGGCTGAGATCTCCGGTGCTGGACTGGTACGCATCAGCTATGCGTACCAGTTGTGGGTCATCATGCACACCAGCAACCTCTGCAAGCAGCGACCTCTGTCTCCCACCCTCCCACCACCCCTGCTGACATGTGCAGTGCGTGCAGTGGCACGCACAGATGACCCTGGTCCACCTTGGGGGTTGGTGGTGGTGGTGGTGTCCATGGCCCCAGGTTGGTCCAGCGTCCCTGTGCTGGTGTTGCTCCTTGTTCTGTCCATGTCGGCAGGGATGGTATTTGTGGTGACAGTCGTTGGAGGGGTGGGTGCAGGGGGTGCAGCTGGTGGTCCTGCTGGTGCTGCAGCTGGTGGTCCTGCTGGTGCTGCCTGTAGACTTGCACCGGATGTGCCAGGTTGGTCTTCTTCGTCCGAGGAGGGCAGAGGCTGTACGACACCAGTGAGCTCCGCATCCTCTTGAGCCTGGGACTGGGACTCCTCAGCGTCTGCTGCTGTGTCCCCATCATCACCTGTTTTTGGGAGACACACACAATGTATGTTATGTTTCTGCAGGCATCAATGGTTGACACACCTGACAGTTGTGACTGTGTCTCTGGGTGCGGGCCTGTACATTGCATTGTCCTAAGTCGTCACAGTCAGGGGTTGATATTGGTGTGGCACATTGTCCTGCATTATTTGGGCATTTCTATGTATTTGTTGGGGTGTGAACATGGTCTGCATTGGTTGTATTTGGTTGACAGCCGGCCCTCCTTCCCACCCAGCCAGTCAGTTATCCCACCATGGACTGTGCTTGCATTGCAGGGAGTGGAAGTTGTCTCTCAGGATGTCAGTCAGTGGTGTCCTGCTGTTTGTTGGTGCACAGTTGCCAGCAGGGCCTTGTGCTCCCCACAGCAGTAGCCAGTGTCAGCCATCTTGTGAGTCCTTCTCCACTCCCTGTGATGTGAGCATGGTTCAGGGTGGTGTTGATGGGACAGTTGTGGGGGTGAGCTATGTCTGTGACTGTGACTCCCATCATGCTATTGCCTCCACCCCACTTCCCAGCATTCCCATACTTACTTGCTTTTGTGGGGAGTTCAGTGTGTGTGGGTGTGAGGGCAATGGCAAGATGGCTGACAGTGGTGTCCTGCTGTTGGTTGGTGTGCAGTTCCCAGCATGCCCTTGTGCTCCCCACAGCAGTAGCCAGTGTCAGCCATCTTGTGTGTCCTTATCCACTCCCTGTGATGTGAGCATGGTTCAGGGTGGTGTTGATGGGCCAGTTGTGAGGCTGAGCAATATCTGTGACTACCACTCCCATCATGCTATTGCCTCCACCCCCTTCCCAGCATGCCCATGCTTCCTTCCTTTTGACTCTGCTTCCATGTGGGGTGGGCTGGCTGTGCTGACAGGATGGCTGGGAGTGTTGTCCTGGCAGTTGTTTGGCTAAAAGTCCCAAGAGTGTCCCTGTGCTTCACACAACATAACCCAGGGTGGTGGTTCTTTGTGGGATCTTGAGTTAGGATGGGAGGCATTGCATTCTACCAGGTGGGTTCTGTGGAGTTTGTGTTGAGGGGGTGTGAGGGGAGGTGCTTGTGACTATGGTCAGTGCTGCAAGTCCTCCTTCCCACCCAGCCAGCCAGATATCCCACCATGGAACGTGCTTGCATTGCAGGGAGTGGAAGTTGTCTCTCAGGATGTCAGTCAGTGGTGTCCTGCTGTTTGTTGGTGCACAGTTGCCAGCAGGGCCTTGCTGCTCCCCACAGCAGTAGCCAGTGTCAGCCATCTTGTGAGTCCTTCTCCACTCCCTGTGATGTGAGCATGGTTCAGGGTGGTGTTGATGGGACAGTTGTGGGGGTGAGCTATGTCTGTGACTGTGACTCCCATCATGCTATTGCCTCCACCCCACTTCCCAGCATTCCCATACTTACTTGCTTTTGTGGGGAGTTCAGTGTGTGTGAGTGTGAGAGCAATGGCAAGATGGCTGGCAGTGGTGTCCTGCTGTTGGTTGTTGCACAGTTGCCAGCAGGGCCTTGTGCTCCCCACAGCAGTGCACAGTGTCAGCCATCTTGTCAGTTGTTTTCCACTCCCTGTGATGTGCGCATGGTTCAGGGTGGTGTTGATGGGACAGTTGTGGGGGTGACCAATATCTGTGACTACCACTCCCATCATGCTATTGCCTCCACCCCACTTCCCAGCATTCCCATACTTACTTGGTTTTGTGGGGAGTTCAGTGTGTGTGGGTGTGAGAGCAATGGCAAGATGGCTGACAGTGGTGTCCTGCTGTTGGTTGGTGTGCAGTTCCCAGCATGCCCTTGTGCTCCCCACGACACAGCAACAGTGTCAGACATCTTTGATGGGCCTTTCCACTCTCTGTGGGATGTGCATGCGTGAGTGTGAGCTTGCTGGGCCATGTGGTGGGGGATGTAGAGCTGTGACTACGACTCCCATCATGCTATTGCCTCCACCCCCTTCCCAGCATGCCCATGCTTCCTTCCTTTTGACTCTGCTTCCCTGTGGGGTGGGCTGCCTGTGCTGACAGGATGGCTGGGAGTGTTGTCCTGGCTGTTGTTTGGCTGAAAGTCCCATGAGTGTCCCTGTGCTTCACACGACATAACCCAGGGTGGAGGTTCTTTGTGGGATCTTGAGTTTGGATGTGTGGCATTGCATTCTCCCAGGTGGGTTATGTGGAGTATGTGTTGAGGGTGTGTGTGAGGGGAGGTGCTTGTGACTATGGTCAGTGGTGCGAGTCCTCCTTCCCACCCAGCCAGCCAGATATCCCACCATGGAATGTGCTTCCATTGCAGGGAGTGGAAGTTGTCTCTCAGGATGTCAGTCAGTGGTGTCCTGCTGTTTGTTGGTGCACAGTTGCCAGCAGGGCCTTGTGCTCCCCACAGCAGTAGCCAGTGTCAGCCATCTTGTGAGTCCTTCTCCACTCCCTGTGATGTGTGCATGGTTCATGGTGGTGTTGATGGGACAGTTGTGGGGGGCAATATGTGTGACTACGACTCCCATGATGCTATTGGCTACACTGACTTGGCCAGCATACACAGAATTCCTTCCTTTCAGTGGTCTTCACTGTGTGTTGGTGTTGTTGTGGTGGCTACATGTCTGGATGTGTTTGTTAGTTCTATTTGTGCCACTGCCTAGCTGTAGTTGTAGTTGTGTTTGTACATGTGATGGCACGGTTGAATGTAACTTTGAGATGGCATGTGTTGTGTTTCTCTGACTGACATACACATTTTGGGATGATTCTGTTCTGGTTGCTGTGTAATTGCTATGAGTGCATGGTTTGACTCTCCCCTTGACAGTGATGTGTGTGTGTATTGTGGCAGAATATTGTGTACATTTGTTGTGTACTCACCAGGCTCTGGGATGTTCTCTAGTCCATATACGCTCACTGGCGGAAGGATGGCCCGCACCTTCTCCTCCCAGGGCCTGAGGTATACTGGCTTGGCAGGAGGGCCACTGCCGGTGTATTGGCTCAGGAGGTAGTCTTTCTTGAGCAGCTCCCGGACCCTCCTGCGCACGTCATACCACCTGTTCTGGATGTCGGTCTTTGTGCGCAGACATGGTGATTGTGCGTTCACCCTGTTGATGATCCTCTCCCACATCTTGGTTTTCTGGGAGATGGGGGTCTGTTGGACCAGTGTGCCAAACAGCTGTGGCTCTACCCTGAGGATCACGTCTACCAGGACTTCCAATTCACAATCTAGGAACTTGTGATTCTTCTTCGGGGGCATGGTGATGGGTGGTGATGGTGAGTGATGTGTGTGTTGGTGTGCAGGTGAGGGTGTGTGAGTGTGTGTTTTGCTGGGTGTATGTGAGGTAGGTATTTGTTGGTGTGCTGATGGTGTGTGGCTTGTGTGAGGGATGAGCTGTGGGTGTGTGGTTGCTGTCTGTTGGGTGCTGGCAGTGGAATGGCATTTGCAAAGGATCATGGTTGGGATTTGTGTCCTTTATATGGGTGGAGTTGTGGGTGTGTCTTTGTTCTCTGTCCCCACCCCCCCAGTATTTATTGGCTTTGTAATTGCTTGTTTGGCCTTTTTTTGTGTTAATTTTCCTTTGTACTGTCTGTGCATGTTGGAATCGTTCTTGTGACCGAGTAGGACCCTGCATTTTTCTCGTACGGTGTTCTCCGTTTCGTTCACGCTGTGTTTGTGCAGTTTTCTATGCTGCGTACGCGTCGGTCGCGGTGTTTTGTGTTACTTCGGCTCGGTTTTGTATGCGTGTCGGTCGTACGGCTTGTCCTCCGTCCGACTCGGTCGTGGTTTTCGCGCCTTGCATCGTACTTTGCGGTTTGGAGTTCGCGTGTACGTTTCGGTCGGATTTGTTCCGGGTGTGTGTCGGTCGGTTCGATTCGCGTGTTTTTCCGGCCGGATTGCTGTTTTCCGTGCGGCTCGGTCGTTCGGCTTGGGTTCGGTACGTGTCGGTCGGATTTTACACGCTTTGCATCGTACTTGGCGTGTCGGGCACCACAGGTACGTGTCGGTCGGAATAAATTCCGGCTCCGAGTCGGTCGGTGCTTTTTCCGGCCCGAATCGGAATCGACCCCTTAGTGTCTGAGGCCCAGAATTTATACCCTGCTGTACCTTTGAAGTGGGGGGTCACATCTAGAGGTTTTCCTTTGAAGTACCCAGGCATCCTGCCTTTCCTGTCATGGCTTCAGACTAACTACAGGGGGTGTGCAGCCCTTTATGATGGAAGCAGATCACAGCCAATTCAAGTGTAAGTGCGGCTGTGCCCAGCTCCTCCCTCCTGTCCTGCCAGTGATGGCCCATTCAGACACACCTAAGCTCCCTATTGTATGTGGCTGTCTAGAAGGAATGCACAAAACTCATCTGTCAGCTACACACAGTCATGCGACACAGATACAGGCTACAGGCACTAAAGGGCTAAGGCGGGAAAATGCCTACTTTCTGAAAGGGGCATTTTCAAAATTGTACTTTAAAATCCAACCACCGTAACTTAGGACTTTAAATTACAATTCCCGAGAGACTAAACATGAACTGGGTACCTGTATCCATTTGGAAATTAAACCTATGAAATGCAATAAGTTAACGCCAAAGTTATCCTCTGGCAGAGGTAGGGCTTGCAGTAGTGAAATACAAATTGAAGAGTTTTTACTAACAGGACACATAAAACTCAAAGGTACATGTCCTAATTTTTAAGTACACTGAACCCTGCCCTCTGGGCTGCTTAGGTCCTACCCTAAGAGTGACTTATATGTATTAAAAAGAAAGGTTTGGGCCTGGCAAAAAGTTTATTTTGCCAGGTTGAAATGGCAGTTTAAACTGCACACACAGGCTGCAATGGCTGGCCTGAGACATGTTTAAAGGGCTACTTAAGTTGCTGTCACAATCAGTGCTGTAGGCCTATTTGTTATGCAAACAAATGATGGACGGAATGCTGAGTGAATCATACATTCACCCCAGTCAAGAGATCTGGGTTAAATCCATTGTTCTTTTGCTCACCATGCCACCCCAGTTTACACCCAGCCATGTGCAAATCAGTCTTGACCCTGTTCCTCATTGAAATAGTCCAGCCAGAACTGCCAAGCCAGATCTTCCCTGAACCAGAAACAAGCATCCTGGGACCGGTTTCCCAATATATTCTGTATGGCAACTGTCTTACTATGTTGTGGGAATGTTTTCTATTTACTTACCCTCTCTAAACCCCTCCTTCAATTTTTGAAAGCCCCACTCATTTTGTATTAATTCCCCATTTACTGACTGCTCTCCCTTGTCCCTCCCACATTTACTACCAAATCATACATCTACAAATGTGAAGCTTTTCACCATTCGAATGGAGATCTCCACAGAGAAAATATAGAGATGGAGCTCTCTGGCAATTTGTTTGAGAAATGCATTTTGGAGTGCATAAAGTAGTTCTACTTTACCAACTCTAAAATATCTAAAAGTGTTTTGCGAATTGTTGGGCAGTTACCATAACAGAGCCAGGGCACTTACTGCTCCTAATCAGTAAGCAATTTGATTGGATAATGGCTGAAACAAATCATAAGTGGTAGAAATGTGTGTTCTAGGTTCCTGTGGAAGCACATCTATCTCAGAACATAAGTTAACAGTTGGCTATAAATCACAGATAATATTGTAAAACACCATTGCAAAGTACCCATGAGGGAATTGTACAAAAGTTTATTGTTGATGGTGAACAAAAATCCGGTAAAATTCTAAAAAGCCCTTTAGGTGGGCAGTGAGTCTCTATGATGCATTTGCATTGTAATCCTTTTCTTGTTGGTGATAATGGCTTTATAGGGAGATGTCCTTTCCACATTAATGGTTTAAATGTGCATAAGTCTATTTTTGCTCTTGTTCATTCAACTTGAGCTAATAATCAAGCGAGGAGAGACTTTCTCAAAGGGAGCAATTCTCCTTTCTTTATCTGCAATTTAGAAATTGTAGGAGAACAATTGCTAATAAGAGTCTTCTGTGTTCAACCTCGTGAAGGTGAATTATTTGTGGCAGTAAGAAGAGTTCTAGCGGTTACCTAATGCCAGGGCCTAGGTTCAGTCTTAACACATAGGGGCCGATTCCGATTTTGGCCGGAAGGGCACCGAACGATGGCTGGAGCCCTTCCGATCGGAACGTGCCGGCCGGATTCCTTTCCGACCGAGCCATTCCGATGGGCTCGGTCGGAAAGGAATCCGACTCGGATTTCCGGATGGCTTCCGACGGGCTCGGAGAGCCCGTCCGCCATCCGGAAATCCTTCAGTACTCCCCCGACCGCCTCTTCACGACCGAGGGAGTACGATGGCAGTCTTTCACTGCCTTTTCGTGCCGGTCTTTCCGGCACGAAAAGGCAGTCGGAAACTGTATTTGGGCCCCCATGGGTGTGAGGCCGCCGAATGGCAGCCTTGGGGCACCTATGGTGCCCCTCTGTTGATCCCTGCACCCGGTGGCAGGCACCTTGGGGTGCCGGCCACAGGGTGCAGGGATGAACTGCACCCCTGCTTTTCCCAATGCAGGCATGCATTCCGCTCGGAATGCATGCTCCCATTGTGAAGTCTACGAGTGCGACCGAACCGGGTTCGGTCGCATCGTACTTGCAGGGCCGTAACCGACGACAGCAGGTCGGTCGGTTACAGTTCCTGACCGATGTCGGACGGACCTGAGTCCGTCCGACATCGGAATCGGCCCCATAATTGGAGACGTACTGTGGTCTAAGGGAGAAAGAAAGGATCAATTACATAATCATGACATAAACAATATCAAATCAAAAAAATTGCGGAGATTAAATATTGCGTACAAAAATATCACTTTCCTATACTTAACTATTAAATACAGAAATCAATAACCAAAATATCCCTCTTAAAAAAAAATCTAATTTTACCTATATCGATAACACAAATATTGGAAACAAATATATTGGTACCTTTAAATACACACACAAATGATATGTAGGGGGGCACCATAGGTGCCCCCCAGGGCCCATATACCAACCCCATGGGGCAAGGGGGGCCCGCTACAGGCACCCAAATCCATTTCCGCCAGCTGTTTCACGGCAGGTTGACTGCCGCAGAATGAACGGCGAAAAGAGATATTGTAATCAACATGGCGGTGCCTGGCAGGCACCGTAGCCATTCTGGGGATGCAGGGTGGTCTGCCAGGCAGTTGGAATGCTTCTGACCGTCGTGACCGTGTCGGTCGGTCTTTCCGACAGAAAACACACTGACTGCCATCGTAATGAGGCAGGCGGTGATTCAGTCACCGATGGCGGGGAGACTGCCACCAACAGCCTGTCGGTGGTGGTCTCCCCGCCATCGTAATCAAGCATACATTGCAAAATGTAATATTTTCACCCCAAAATCATTACATAAATATAATTTACTATTCTGTAGCGGTTGATCTTCATCCATATCCATGTTGTCAAAATATATTCCAGCAAAAACTGGACCAAAATAAATCCAAAAAAGCCCAAAAAATGCAGGTCCAATTTAAATCTATCAAAGCAATCCAACATCATAAGGTATTAAAATTGTTAAAAACATGCAAACAAATGTAAAAAAAAAACGAAATGCTCCAGGAAATCAAAATTAAAAATGATGGTGTAATAGAAAAAAAAATTGGGAAAAAATGCAAAATCCACATGTCCATACGATAATTTTGGATATGTAAACCTGTACAAATACATACAATACCCACCCACAGAAAACACTATCTTCAAACATAATTTAAACATTACATTAAAATCATACAAAACACATTACATAACATGACATTATATCAAATTAAAATACAAAACTACCAAACTATAACTAGACCTAACACAGAACACTATTAAATAAACTAACACAAAGTATGAATAAAAAAAAATAAAAAAATAAAAAACAACACTATGACTATCATTAACTAGTTCCACCTACATCCCTCTACCCTCAAAAACATACAGAAAACCTTTAAAAAGTCTTACCTTATCCGACGAGCAGGAGCACTTTTCCACTTCTCACTCAAGAAATATACTACAAAAGTAAAGTTAGTGGTAATAAAAATGGCCACTAAATGAAAACAAAAAAAGACTATCGCCATACTGAAAACAATGGAGCTTTAAATAAAAATGGTTAAAAAATGTTTACAAACTGTTTAAAAATGTTATAAAAATGTACAATATGTCAATAAAGCATATAAAACAGTTATGTAAAGTATAAAGTAAATAATACTATAAAAATAAATAATATACTATTATTTATAATACACTTATAAAAACTATATAAAAGATGTTTTAAAAAATTATGTTGGGCAAATGCATAAAAAGTTCCCTGCTCGAAAAATTAATTTAGAAATGAAATATGTCAAACAATGTTCTGAATGTATATATAACTTGTATTTTAATTGAAAAATGTATAAAAGTATTGTTAAAAAATAACAATAAAAGGGTTTTCTTATGTATAAAAATATATATTTATTAAAAAATGTATGCATATACGTTGAAAAATTTTTGGAAAAAATACAAATCACAAATGCATTTAAAAAATGCAATACTTAAAGTGTTACATCTGATACGGACTCTTTTTAAAATATTACAATAAACATGTTATATAGTAAAATAATTTAATTAACTACTCCTACTTCTATTGAAACCATTTCGGAGACTAATTTCTACACTAAATTACTATTTTAAACAGAATGTGACCCATTTAATCTATAATGTGATCTGACCAGCTGATTGGGGCAGGATGAAGAACATAAACCTTGGAACCTTCAGCAAATCTGAGGTCAGAGGTATGACCTATACATGAATGCAAGTAGCCACCAACTGCTTCAGATTTTAAGATTCCATGTTGTTTAGTGGACATCCGTGGTACCTGTGCCAATGAGCTCAATTGCAGACCTTTGAATTGCGCAAAAATGCCAAATGTCATTTAGGGGGCACGAGAGGAGCAGATATAGTAATAGAAACTAATACGAGTTATTAGATGATGAAAAGCATGTGCAGAGAAGACACTAACATTCCAAAGTAAGTGCATACTAAATGAGCTTTGCATACAAAGCATCCTAATGAAATACCATTAGCTCTCCACTTTGATTGTTTAATGATTGCGTGTTAAGGTTTTCATGACATGAAGTACTATGTACTGGATGAGGAGAATGTACGTGTCTATGAACCTGAATTTTACAATAACGAACAGTTAATTAAATGTGTCTCAGTCATGAAAATGCCTCTTGATTCATACTAATGATATAACTCAGTGAACTGGTCAGGGATCAGTGACATCAAAGTTAGAAATATTTTCATAATTGTATTCATCATTACTTTATTTTGATCACAAGGGATCATAAAAGTACACAGCACATACATAATACAATAGAAAGAAGCAAATGGGTGGACACAAATAAATAAGATCATCTTATATAAAAATTGATATTAAATCATATGAATTAAAAAAACAAGATGCATCATAAAGTGCTTTTCGTGCACTAAATCCACAGTGCGTGTCAACATTTTTAGACAGATTGCATATCATCTCCATAGTAATATATTTAAAATTACATAAATTCAAAAAGTGTGGTGCGTCTTAGAATGCATTTAAAACGCTTTATCCACAGTGACTGCCAATATCTAGACAGGCCAAAGCCACAACTCTGCGTGTATCAGTATTCAAAATTCTTAACACTTCTAGGTAGTGGCCAGGGCCGACTAGTTTACAGAGTGGTATTATCCATTTTTTCCTGAGACGTTTGTAGTTAGGGCAGAAGGATAGCAAATGCACAATGGATTCAGGACTAGCATTACATGCAGGACAGAGATCATCAATAGGGACATCATTGCACCATTTTTTACTAAAAAGTTTTGTAGGTATAGTCTTATAGCGAAACTGAAAAAATAATTTACGAGCCAAAGGGGGGACAATTTCGTCTAATGTGTCCTCAAAGCAGGGAACCGATTTAAAGTTTAAAAATTCAGTAGTCAAGCGGCCCTCTGCTTTTGCCAAGACTTGCATTGATGTTACTTCCCAGAACTTTTCTTTCAGGTTCGTTCGAGATATAGTTACCAGACTGTCTGGGTAAGTCCAAAAGCCCTCCATCCCAAGCCTCCCCAGTAACTCCTTTAATGTTCTAAACCAGGGGATCGAGATTATTGATGGAGACTTCAATAGCTCAAAAAGTGGCTCCCTGTATGGCAAGAGCTCGTCCACAGTCCACAGCCGGTGCCAGAACATAAGGAGTTTATAGTTTAATTTGTGTGCTAGCTGCCTTTGCTCAAGATCCAGGTATAGGGGCACCAGTGGGGTACTAGCAGGTAAATCTACCAAGGATCTAAGGAAACGATTCTCAATTGTGGATAAACAATTTGTCATTCCAATGCCCCACAATTCGGCTCCATAGAGTGCCCCACCTAGTACCTTTGTATTATAGATTTCCAGAGCGGGTGCAAGTTGTCTTGATAGTGTTTTCCTGTGTATTTTAGTAATGTTGGCAGTCTGATGTATAAGTTGCATTTTAACTTTCTCAATGTGTGCTGCCCAATTAATTGATGGTGTCAGGCGAATGCCTAAATAATCAAAGGCATCAACTCGCTCCAGATTGGTAGATTGGTATTGCCAGCTAGCACAAGTCTTTTAGTGGGATTAGCCAATCCTTTTCTAAAAATCATATATTTGGTTTTGGATTCATTTAGCACCAGCCCTCGCCCGTCACAGAACTTAATAAAATCATTTAAAAGCTGCTGCAATCCCTGCGGCGATTTTGAAATTAAAAGTGTGTCATCAGCAAAAAGAAGAGCGGGCACTCTTTTTTTGCCAATTTTTGGGGCATCACACCCATCTTTGTCTAGAAAATTGACAACATCATTAATAAAAAGAATAAAAAGTGTGGGGGCTAGTACACAGCCCTGCCTTACTCCACACTGGACTGGGAAGGGATCTGTGACTTGGTTGTCCTCGCCCACTTCACCTCACCTGTGCTGTGTTTGTTGAATGCAGTCTAATTAAAATGTCCAAGAGATTCCTTGGTATGCCCTGCTCCTTTAAAACCCTCCAAAGACTTGCACGCGGAACAAGGTCAAAGGCAGACCGTAAGTCAACGAAGGCCACATAGAGCTTTCCTCCCTTGACTTGCACTTCCTTCCAGTAGATACACAATAAGCGGAAGGTTTGATCCAAGATGCTTGTTTTAGCTCGAAAACCTGCTTGAAGATCACTCAGGATACTGGACTTAAAATCCAGTCCTGTATCTGACCTAATATTTGCTTACAAAAGATCTTCTGCACGGAATCGATAAGACTAATGGGCCTGTAGCTGGCTGACCTCACTCTGTCCCCCTTTTTGTAGATGGGGACGACCTCTGCATTCTTCCACGAGGGAGGGATGGGGGTACCTTTGAGAATTGAGTTAGTCAGAAGATTTATATAGGATCCCCAGAGTGCTATATCCTCCTTATAAAGATCGTTGGGGATTCTGTCTGGTCTGGGGGCACGGGCCGAGATGCACGAGCAAATTCCAACTTGCGTTTCTCAATAGAAAAAGAAAGGCCTCCACCCTCATTGACGGGTCCTTGATCTTGACACTGAGGTATTTCCTCGACTATGGCATCCCTTGACTCATAAAGGGAGCCAAAATATGCTACCCACTCCTCTGGCTGAACTGTGTATTCTAGGGCTCTCCTGTTCCCCTTAAGCCAGTATGCTGCCATACTCCAAAAGCTCTTCGAATCTTTGGTTGACAGTGCATTTTGTAAGGCAGACCACAGGGAGCACTCCCACTCCTTCTTCGCGGATTCAATTGCCCGCTTATACTTGACTCTGCAGACCACTGTCTCAGTACGTGATTTTTGCTTAACTGCCCTTATAAGCCCCTTCTTATGAAGCCTACAATCCTTATTATACCAGGCACCCTGCTGAGCTGACCTCTGGTGTATACTAATACTTTCCTTCTTTTGGAGGTTGCGCGATTGACCTAGCAATTCCCTTATCTCATTGTATTGGAACTCATGTCTAGGGCCCAATATCTCCACAACATTATGAAAAGTGGAGCTGGCTGTTTCCTCCAATAACAGACAGACCTTACTCTTGGCCACGTCTCAGACCCCTGGATGGGCCTCCACCCAGTCCCATCTAATTGCCCTCTGATTATTGGTGATTGTCAGAGTACCTAAGTCTGGGCAGCCCCTTTTAGCAGGCTCAACAGTACCCTGCTTGATGAAAGTAAGTGCTAGGGCATTGTGGTTGCTGTCAACCCTTTTAACCACTGCCATATCTTTAACTGAGTTCCAAAGGTTGAGAGATACCAGGCAGTAATCTATCCTGCTTTCATGACCTGGCCTATTGAAAGTAGGATCCCCATTTGGGTCAGAAATTGCCCTTCCATTCGTGACTCTCAAATCATGCTGCATCGTGAGGGCCATCAACTGGGCTCCTCTCTTGGACCACCTTACTAAGGGAAGATCGAGCGTTGGAATTTGCCACTCTCTATCCCACTCATCGGTCAAGTGTGCGGGAATCGGAGCAAGGGGTTCAAATGTACAGTTAAAATCACCCGCCACTAGTGCAGGCATGTTGTCTGCATAGTGTGCCAAGGCGAGGTCTAGGATGTGCAATGTATTGGTTTCCTCCTGGGCCCGCAGCACTCTGTTGTAAACATTAAACATCCTAATTTTTGGTCCACTGCAAAAAGTAAGCTCCATTGCTGGAATATTATGGGAATCAACATGTAAGAGTTTAACTTTAACCCCTAGGTCAATTTTCACCCATACTGCTAACCCTCCCGAGGGTCTACCCAGCTCTTTTCTTGTAGCATTAATAGCATAAGTGGAGAAGCCACTTCTGTGCGGACATTGCAAGCTGCAGGTTTCTTGGAAAAAGATTGCATCAAAAGAATGTACAAAGGAGCACCATTCTGGGTCCACCAATAACTTGGAGATCCCAGCCACATTCCATACAAGAACCCTTAAGGAGTGATTTACCAGATCACAACCTTCTGCACCCTCTACACCCCCCAAGGGTAGAGCAACCGCATCCCCGCTTTCCACCAAAGGAACGATCTCACTATTTGCCTCTGAGTCGGTACCGAGATCAAGTGGTAAAGGAATTATTATTGGGGGGGGATAGGAAGTGACATCACCAGGGGACTTAAGGATCCTCTCCTGTTTACAGGTATCATCTGCGCCTCATGCAGAGGTCAACTATACCCTCTTCATTCACCCATCGGAGGTGGCGGCAACCCTGTTGGGACTGGCCCATAAGTTGATAATAACAATCTAGTGCAGGTTTCAGCTTTAGATGACAATAAAGGTCTGGGGGTTCCAGCTGGAGGTCTGTATCTGATGGAAATACGGGAATTTTCTGGAGGGATTGTGCGTGAGTCAATTGACAATAGTCCAGTGATAATGCCAGCATCATAAAAGCTAACCTCAATCATATACCAAGGTGACCTCTGCATAGGGATTCTTCTTGCCGATTTTATATCATCCCTAATGATTGAGTAGCAATGTCGGGTAGACCTGAACCAATAGATGACCTTATTCTTGAGTGAGTCCTGATCTTCAAAGCTCCTAAGAGGGAGTTTAGGAACTTCCGTAAGATGGAACAGCGCACAATATTCCCATACCCTAGGTCTCATGTAAACACCATCCCATACAGTCCCCCTGTCTCGCGCCATCCCATCTTCTCTTATGTATGTGTTTCCTTCATCCAAAACAACGTCTCCTCTATCTATGCCCCTGCCTTGTATGGGGCCAGGGGAGTTCCTCTGAGTTTGGTTTACAATAACTTGTGAGCTACAATCCCCAGTGGTATGTGGCGTAGACTGGATGTGCCCTGTTCACGTAGAGTCTTGAGTATTACTTGCATTGACCTGGCTACATGCTACTACCCCATTAGCAGGCCTACTCGTTAGTGGTGACATGGTTTCTGGAGCCACTGCCTTTCTCTGGGGGATTCGACGCTTCCTCCCAGAGCAAGACCGAAAAACCCTGGTCCAATCGCTGGTTCTCTCTAGACTGGACTACTGCCATTCTCTTCTTACTGGCCTCCCCAAATCCCACCTGTCCCCCCTTAAATCTGTTCTCCATTCAGCAGCTCGTTTCATATATGGGACCAAAAGAAGCGACCACATCACCCCCATTTTATCTTCCCTCCGTTGGCTTCCCATCGAGGCAAGATCTATCTACAAGACTGCCTGTATCACCCACAAAGCCTTGCACTCCTCCTCTCCTCGCTACTTGGCGAATAAACTGAAACTCTCTGGAGGCTCTAGACCATCACGTAATGCGGAAAATGTATTGCTTGAACCTCCCACTTTCAAAAAGGAAAGATCGATGGCCCAATCCTTTTCAGGCAACGCGGTGAGAATCTGGAACTCACTTCAGCCTCAGCTCCAGACCACCACCTCTTCCCGGTCCTTCAAAACTGACCTCAAATTTCTCCTTCTTCAAAGACACTTCCAAATCTAATTCACGCCCTCTCTATTCCCTCAAGGAAGTTCTTCCACTATAGGAAATTCTGTACTCCATGCCTATAGAAGTGCCTTCCCAGTGTGTTCTGAGTGACTGCCACTTATTGCAGTATTATACCTCTATTTGTATTTTGTATCTTATGTATCACGCACACTTGTCACTTTTTCCTCTTGTAACGTATCATTTGCTACCTCTTCTTGTATCTTGTTTGCTTTTGTTATATGCACAATTGTCACTTTTTCCTCATGTAATGTAACGTTTGCTCTTGTAACATGCCCACTTGTAATTTTCTCCTCATGTAACATTACTGTTCCTATTGTGAAGCGCTCTGACACCTTCGGGTAAAGTCCGCGCTATATAAAAATGCATAAAATAAATAAATAAAATAAAATAAAAAAATAAAGTGAGATTACCTCGTCTCTCAAGTTTTCAATAAGATCTTTTAGTGACTGGATTACGCCAACAGTAATTTTGCATGCCTCTACAGGGCCATCGCCCATCACCCCCACCCCTGCTTCCTCTATTTCAAGAACATCGAATCTATTTTGGCACTCAATATTAACAGTCGGTGTTATACTGTTGTGAGAAGTTGGCCTGGTATATGCTGTTCACTAATTAAAGTGGACACCTTGCACCAGGGCAAATCGACTCTTATGGTAGATAGGTTTAAGACAACCTTTTAAAGAAAGCTATCCTAGTGGTAGCTGTGGAGAGCAGCCTTCAGGCTAAGTCTTGAAGGAATGTAAAGCAGCTTGTTTTACCATATAATCTCTTGAATCACCAAATGAAAAGACACCACACAGGTATATATATCAAATATATATGTATTTATTTCTAAATAACTCTCTACTAATCTCTTTATGAGATTAGAAGACAAACATATGCACAAATCAACGTTTCACAATAAGTTAAGCACAAAATATGGCTGGGGCCCTAGGGGCGTACCAGACCATATACTAAAAAGGGACTTAGCAACAACGACTTGCAGGGAGACAAGGCCTAGGGCCTTCAGAAGTGCGGGGGCCTCACGAAACCACCCAAGGCAGGTAAGTAAAGGACCCATGGGGGACGCGTGCAGTGTGGATACACAGGCGCGGATCGCCGTTGACTTCAATGGGGCAAGTCGCGGTTGGAAATTAAGAGTTCTAGGATACTTCGGGGGAACCTACAAGCAAGTCACTTACAGGGTAAGTAGTTCTAGGGCCCACACCCACAGGAGCACCGTAGTGCTGGAATTACCTCACCCAGGGAAGCCGGGTGCATAGGTGTCCTTTGGTGTCGGGTCGCGGCGTCGTTTTCAATGGCGAACAAAGAAGACTTGCTGCTTGCGGGAGCTGAAGAAGTGTCCGGTGGAATCCAAGCCTGGATTCTGAAGAAGGATGACCTGAAAGCAGAGGGGACAGTGTTCAAAGTCACTTGGCAGTGACTCGGGGCAAGGAAGATGGATGCCCACCGTCGTCGGTTGATTCAGGTCGGTTGCGGGTGCCTTGACTCTTCAGCCACGAGGTCCAGGAGGCGTCGACGACAACCAGGAGCTGGATTCTGGGTGTCCCACAAAGTCTGCAGCTCACTGCGGTGTCGGCAACTCGATCGGAGCCAACAAGCCTTGGCAACAGCAAGTCTCGGGGAGATGAAGAAAAGTCGATGGCACAGACCAGCAAGGTCTGAGGGACTCACCCAGCGAGGGTAAGTCAGGGCAGGCCTGGAGCAACCAGGGGAGCTCTTTGGTTTCTTTAAGAAGTCTTTTGGGGACCCACGAGCCAGCTGGCAAGGGATCGCGAAGACACCTCGGGCGGAATCACTCAACAGGGGCCCACGGTCACTCGGGATGGTGTAGGCTGCTGATCTTCAGAAGGATTCCTGCTGGAGGTCGGGACCACACGTGGTCCAAAGCACAAGTTTGTAGAACGTTGTGAAGGGGTTGCACTCGACAATAGTGCACGGTACCCAGGGGTCGCGGTTCCTCGTCACTCGTGGGGTCCACTTGCCTCAGCTTCGCTGGGGACTCACGATGGCCTTGGAGAAGTCAGGAAATCCACTTCTTGGGCTGCAGGGACTTCGGACTCCGGCGGGAGCGGCGTAGTTTGCGACCGTTGTTGTCGTTTTTGGTGCCTGCCAAGCAGGGGAGTCACTCCTTGACTCCAAGGGAGATTCTTCTGTCTTCCAAAGGTAGTGGAACGTCGAAGGGCCAGGATTCTTCTGTAGAGCGTCGTCCAGGGGTTATCTAACTAGCAAGTTCAAGGGTTCCCCTTCTTATACTAAAAAGAGGGGATGGACTAGCTCTATGACCCCACCTATGGGAGGGTCAAGGGAGGGGTGGCTACACCCACTTCCCTTTGTCCAGTTTCGCGCCAGAGCAGGGGCAGTGTAGCCCCTGAGCCGGTTTGAACTGGCATATGCACAGAGGAGCCTTCTGCTCCCCCAGTGCAGGACTTCAAAGCACTCTAAGAGTGCACCCACCCAGCCCCAATACACTAAACCCTGTCTGGGAGGTGGTTACACCTCCCTGTGACAGGATGCCTATTGTTGGGCTTCCTCCACTGCGAGTTTCGGTCGTCAGCAGGAGGGCAGCCCAGTGTCTGTGACTGGTGGCATCCATTTTGTGATGCCAGGGCTCTTTAGGATTCTACCGCGTTTCCACAGCAGGTACATGTCTTATCCCTCTAGAAGGGTGGAATGCTACCCCCGCCGCCAAGATTGGCGGGGGGTAGTATTCCAAGATGTTTGACACCAAACACGACATGTTTTGATGCAGCCATTCCAAAGTTAGCATTTTACCGCGAGGATATAATGCACTTAATAGTATATGGTTTAACCGCATCCACAAACAGCACCAGAGAATAGACTCTGAGAGCTGTAGAGGGGCCCTGCTCAGGCAGAGGCACCCCCTCACATAGAAGCCAAGCACCCTGCCCTCAGGATTGATAGGGCCTGCCTTAGGGGTGACTGATAGGTTTATATGTGTGTGCCGGAGAGATATAGGAAACCTATATCTCAGTGAGGGGTGCTAGCACCACCTCACCCAGGCTGCAGTAGCAGGCCTGTGGTGTCAGATTTAGTCTGCTTCCCAGGGGTGGCATAATACATGCTGCAGCCCCTGGTAGGCCTGTGAAGTACCTATGCCCTTGGTACCTAAGGTACCATATACTAGGGACTCATAAGGCACCACAGTATCCAATCACTAGTGCACCTAGAGTGCACTCCATGTCGTTTAGAGAGAACAGAGAGGCTGGGGCCCTGATTGGCAGGGACCCAGCCAGACTATAGCCAGAAACCAGTGCTAACATCAGAAAAAAAGTGGGGGCAACATAAGAGGCAGATCCTACTCTCCTACACAACCCCCCCAAACGCAGGGACACTAAACTAACCTTGACCAGTTGAGTCTTCGTGTTCAAAGTGGAAATACCTTGAGAGTCCATCTGCATTGGCATGTTGGGTCCCAGGCCTATGTTCCACTGTATAGTCCATCCCCTGTAGGGAAATGGACCACCTCAAAAGTTTTGGGTTTTCACCTTTCATCTGCTTTAGCCATAGGAGGGGCTTGTGGTCAGTCTGAACTATGAAGTGAGTACCAAACAAGTATGGCCTCAGCTTCTTCAGGGCCCATACCACAGCAAAGGCCTCCCTCTCTATAGCTGACCAACGTTTCTCTCTAGGGGTCAGCCTTCTGCTAATAAAAGCTACTGGCTGGTCTTGACCTTCATCATTCAGTTGAGACAGTACAGCTCCCACACCCAGCTCAGAAGCATCTGTTTGGACAATGAACTTTTTGGTGTAGTCTGGACTCTGTAAGATGGGGGCAGTGCACATGGCCTGCTTTAGGTCTTCAAATGCCTTTTGACAGCTAGCTGTCCACTGAACCTTTTTTGGCATTCTCTTTGAGGTCAGATCATTCAAGGGGGTCACTATAGATCCATATCCCTTGACAAACCTCCTATAGTACCCAGTCAGGCCTAAGAAGGCTCTCACCTGTGTCTGGGTGGTTGGAGCAACCCATTCCATTATGGTTTGGATTTTGCTCTGTAAAGGCTGAACCTGGCCTCCACCTACAAGGTGGCCCAGGTACACAACCTGACTCTGCCCTATCTGGCACTTGGTGGCCTTGATAGTGAGGCCTGCTTTCTGCAGGGCCTCCAAAACATTTCTGAGGTGGACCAGGTGATCCTGCCAGGAGGAACTAAAGACAGCAATATCATCTAGATAAGCTGAGCAATAAGTTTCCATCCCTGCCAGAACTTTATTCACCAACCTCTGAAAAGTGGCAGGTGCATTTTTCAATCCAAAGGGCATCACCACAAAGTGGTAGTGCCCACCAGGGGTCGAAAATGCTGTTTTGGCTTTTGCATCATCAGCTAATCTGATTTGCCAGTAGCCAGCTGTTAGGTCAAATGTGCTTAGATACTTGGCTGAGGCCAAAGTATCAATCAGCTCATCTGCCCTTGGTATGGGATAGGCATCAGTCCTAGTGACTGCATTGAGGCCTCTGTAGTCTACACAAAACCTCATTTCTTTCTTACCACCCTGGGTATGAGGCTTGGGTACCAGGACTACTGGGCTAGCCCAAGGGCTATCTGAAGGCTCAATCACGCCTAACTCCAACATTTTCTGGACTTCAGTCCTGATACAGTCCCTGACATGGTCAGGTTGCCTGTAGATTTTATTCTTGACAGGCAGACTGTCCCCAGTGTCCACCTCATGGGTGCACCAGGTAGTCTGACTAGGGGTCAGGCTAAACATATGTCTAAACTGTTGCAGAACTTGTCTGCACTCAGTTTGCTGATGGTCAGTGAGGCTGCTTGCCAAAGCAACACCATCTACTGACCCATCATCAGGGTTCTGAGAGAGCAGGTCAGGGAGAGGGTCACTCTCCTCCTCCTGGTCCTCATCAGGTCGCCATGAGCAAGCCCATGTCAGCCCTGTCAACATATGGCTTTAATCTGTTGACATGAAGCACCCTTAGGGGGCTCCTGGGAGTTCCAAGATTCACCAGATAGGTGACTTCTCCCTTCTGTTCAACTATTGTATGGGGGCCACTCCACTTGTCCTGGAGGGCTGCTGGGGCCACAGGTTCCAACACCCACACTTTCTGTCCTGGCTGGTATACAGTCAGCACAGCCTTTGGTCATGCCAAGCTTTTTGCAATTCTTGGCTGGCCTCCAGGTTTTTGGTTGCCTTTTTCATGTACTCTGCCATCCGGGAGCGGAGACCAAGTACATAGTCCATCACATCTTGTTTGGGGGGCTTGAGAGGTAACTCCCAGCCCTCTTTTACCAAACATAGTGGACCTCTCACAGGATGCCCAAACAGAAGCTCAAATGGGCTGTAACCAACCCCCTTCTGTGGAACCTCTCTGTATGCAAACAACAGGCAAGGAAGAAGAAGGTCCCATTTCCGCCTAAGCTTCTCTGGGAGTCCTTTAATCATTCCTTTCAAGGTTTTGTTGAAACGTTCAACTAAACCATTGCATTGTGGGTGATAGGGGTGGTGAACTTATAAGTTACACCACACTCCTTCCACATTGCTTTCAGATATCCTGACATGAAGTTGGTACCTCTGTCAGAAATGACCTCCTTTGGGAAACCCACTCTGGAGAAAACTCCAATGAGGGCTCTTGCCACCACAGGGGCTGTGGTGGTCCTCAGGGGAATTGCCTCTGGGTACCTGGTGGCATGATCCACTACCACCAGGATAAATCTGTGCCCAGATGCAGTCTGAGGGTCAAGGGGACCAACAATGTCAATCCCTACCCTTTCAAAGGGTACCCCCACCACAGGTAGTGGTATCAGGGGGCCTTTGTTGTGCCACCTGCCTTACCACTGGCTTGGCAAGTGACACAGGAGCGACAAAACTCCTTTGTGTCCTCTGACATATGTGGCCAATGAAAATGTGGAACAAGCCTGTCCCAGGTCTTGTTTTGGCCCAAGTGACCTGCTAAAGGGATATCATGTGCTAAGGTCAAGAGGAACCCCTAAACTTCTGAGGTATTACCAACCTCCTGGTGGCTCCAGGGGCTGGGTCTCTACCCTCAGAATATAGGAGTCCCTCATCCCAATAAACTTTATGGGACCCACTAGCACTCCCAGCAGCCTCAGCAGCAGCCTGCTGTCTGAGGGGTTCAAGAGAGGGGCAGCACTGTTGCTCCTTACTCAGATCTTCCCTAGAAGGGCCCCCTGCCCCCAAGAACTCAACCTGGTCAGGTTCAAGTCCCTCTGGGGCAGTTCCTTCTTCAGGTTCTGCTTCACCTCCCTCTGGAAGTGAATCTTTGATCTGAGACAGAGGGGAAGGCACTGCCTTAACCCTACTGCTCCTCCTCTTGGGAAGCATCTGGTCCATTGTTCCAGGATCCAGAGCTGGTTCAGTGTCATGCATTCTTGCTTGTGACCTGGTCACAGCAAATACCTCTGCAGGGATGCCCAACATCTCAGCATGAGTCCATAACTCTACTTCAGACCAGGCTGAAGTCTCTAGATCATTGCCCAACAGACATTCTACAGGGAGGTCTGCACTGACTACAACCTTTTTGAGGCCAGTTACCCCTCCCCAGGAGAAATTCACAACTGCCAGACTATGGTTGGTCTGGACATTGCTTGCATTGGTCACCTGGTACATTTCGCCCAGGATGATCTGTCCAGGGTCCACTAGGTCCTCTGCCACCATGGTGACACTAGCACCTGTGTCCCTAAATGCCAAAGCCTGTTTGCCATTTATTAAAGGCTGCTGTTTGTACTTGCCCAGATTACTGGGGCTTACTAGGAAGGACATATCAATGTTTCCATCACAAATCAGCATTGCCTGAGTGGTCACTCTGACTAGGTCAGAATCCACTTCAGAACCCAGGGTCAACCCTACTACACCCTTATTCTGCGTACCACCTCCACCAGTAGCTGAGCTAGGGGGCACAGTTGCCTTAGGGGCAGGAGTGGTGGTGGTTTGGTCTTTGGACTTGGTACAATCAGAAGTCCAGTGCCCTTTCTGTTTACAGAATTTGCACCAGGGCTTCTTTTGGCCTTTTCCCTTGTTGGACTGTGACTCCCCACCAGATGCAGATTTTTGGGGCCCTTGTGAAGACTTCTGGTCTTTTGACTTATCCCCACCTTTCTCAGAGCCTTTAGGATCTTGCTTCTTAGTGTCACCCCCTTGGTTCTGGGTTTTCTGCCTCACCCTGGTTCTGACCCATTTGTCTGCCTTCTTTCCCAATTCTTGGGGAGAGGTCAGATCAGAGTCCACCAGGTACTGATGCAACAACTGGTTCTGGCAATTATTTAGGATCTGTTCTCTCATCATCAGATTATACAATCCCTTGAAATCAGTAACCCTACTGCCAACCAGCCAACCCTCTAGAGCCTTGGTTGCACAATCAACAAAGTCAGTCCAGTCCTGAGTCTGTGCCTTCTGGGTATCTCTGAACTTCAACCTGTACTGCTCAGTGGTTAAGCCAAACCCATCTATCAGTGCACTCTTCAGGACCTCATAATCATCAGCATCCTCCTCTCTAACAGTGAGGAGCTTGTCTCTTCCTTTATCTGAAAAGGAGAGCCACAAGATTGCTGCCCACTGCTTTTGGGGGACCTGCTGTACTCTACAGGCCCTCTCCATAGCAGTTATCCACTTGTGGATATCATCCCCACTCTGGTAGGGAGGAACAACCTTGCTCAGGTTCCTATGGTCAGGAATATATTCTCTGCCTCTAGGGACACTGTTGCTGCCACCAGGGGGTTCTAACCCCTCTTTTCTAGAAGCTCTCTGGATCTCCAGGGCTTCCCTATCCAGTGCCAACTGCTTGGTTCTGAGGGCCACTTTGGCTTCCTCATACTGGAGCAGTTTGCACCTTCTCTCAGAGGAGGTCTCTCTTAAGGAAAAGTATGAGCTCCTCTGCTGGACAAATTCTCTGCCAGAGTGATAAGAGTGGTCAGATTCCCTGGAAGGGGATCTGTGCCTCTCCTCCTCTCTGTCAGTTCTCTTAGGGAGAATTCCTCTGTCCTTTTCAGGCCCCTTGAAGCCTGGCCCTTCAATCACAGAGTCTTGGTCATTCTGATTTTCATCATCTGACCCAGATACTATGACTGACCCACCCACTGATTCAGACCCTTTAGCTCCTAGAGCCAATCTAAGGTCATCTGCTGTCAGCAGATCTATCAGGTGTAGTGTTGAGGGACTCTGTCCTAGCCTCAGGTGTCTGTCAACACACATGGCTCTCAAGTCAGAGAAAGCCATGTCCTTATACTGAGGCTGAGTGGATCCACTGGGTCCACCCTTTAAGGACATTCTAGTGTTGTGCAGTGTTGTACTACCTACACTAGTTTGTGGCCTACTGATCCTAGCTTGAGCTGTGGAAAGGGTGTGCTATCCCTTGGCACACAGCTCTAAGTTCAGTAGAACTTATTGATACTAAGCTTGACTTTATATGTACCTTGAGTACCTATAATGGTTTTCAGTTAGTAATTCAAATAGAGATGTTCTGGTAAAACAATGGCAAGCTGGAATCCCACACGCTGCCCACCAATGTGAGAAGTTGGCCTGGTATATGCTGTTCACTAATTAAAGTGGACACCTTGCACCAGGGCAAATCGACTCTTATGGTAGATAGGTTTAAGACAACCTTTTAAAGAAAGCTATCCTAGTGGTAGCTGTGGAGAGCAGCCTTCAGGCTAAGTCTTGAAGGAATGTAAAGCAGCTTGTTTTACCATATAATCTCTTGAATCACCAAATGAAAAGACACCACACAGGTATATATATCAAATATATATGTATTTATTTCTAAATAACTCTCTACTAATCTCTTTATGAGATTAGAAGACAAACATATGCACAAATCAACGTTTCACAATAAGTTAAGCACAAAATATGGCTGGGGCCCTAGGGGCGTACCAGACCATATACTAAAAAAGGGACTTAGCAACAACGACTTGCAGGGAGACAAGGCCTAGGGCCTTCAGAAGTGCGGGGGCCTCACGAAACCACCCAAGGCAGGTAAGTAAAGGACCCACGGGGGACGCGTGCAGTGTGGATACACAGGCGCGGATCGCCGATGACTTCAATGGGGCAAGTCGCGGTTGGAAATTAAGAGTTCTAGGATACTTCGGGGGAACCTACAAGCAAGTCACTTACAGGGTAAGTAGTTCTAGGGCCCACACCCACAGGAGCACCGTAGTGCTGGAATTACCTCACCCAGGGAAGCCGGGTGCATAGGTGTCCTTTGGTGTCGGGTCGCGGCGTCGTTTTCAATGGCGAACAAAGAAGACTTGCTGCTTGCGGGAGCTGAAGAAGTGTCCGGTGGAATCCAAGCCTGGATTCTGAAGAAGGATGACCTGAAAGCAGAGGGGACAGTGTTCAAAGTCACTTGGCAGTGACTCGGGGCAAGGAAGATGGATGCCCACCGTCGTCGGTTGATTCAGGTCGGTTGCAGGTGCCTTGACTCTTCAGCCACGAGGTCCAGGAGGCGTCGACGACGACTAGGAGCTGGATTCTGGGTGTCCCACAAAGTCTGCAGCTTACTGCGGTGTCGGCAACTCGATCGGAGCCAACAAGCCTTGGCAACAGCAAGTCTTGGGGAGATAAAGAAAAGTCGATGGCACAGACCAGCAAGGTCTGAGGGACTCACCCAGCAAGGGTAAGTCAGGGCAGGCCTGGAGCAACCAGGGGAGCCCTTTGGTTTCTTTAAGAAGTCTTCTGGGGACCCACGAGCCGGCTGGCAAGGGATCGCAAAGACACCTCGGGCGGAATCACTCAACAGGGGCCCACGGTCACTCGGGATGGTGTAGGCCGCTGATATTCGGAGGGATTCCTGCTGGAAGTCGGGACCACACGTGGTCCAAAGCACAAGTTTGTAGAACGTTGTGAAGGGGTTGCACTCGACAATAGTGCACGATACCCAGGGGTCGCGGTTCCTCGTCACTCGTGGGGTCCACTTGCCTCAGCTTCGCTGGGGACTCACGATGGCCTTGAAGAAGTCAGGAAATCCACTTCTTGGGCTGCAGGGACTTCGGACTCCGGCGGGAGCGGCGTAGTTTGTGACCGTTGTTGTCGTTTTTGGTGCCTGCCAAGCAGGGGAGTCACTCCTTGACTCCAAGGGAGATTCTTCTGTCTTCCAAAGGTAGTGGAACGTCGAAGGGCCAGGATTCTTCTGTAGAGCGTCGTCCAGGGGTTATCTAACTAGCAAGTTCAAGGGTTCCCCTTCTTATACTAAAAAGAGGGGATGGACTAGCTCTATGACCCCACCTATGGGAGGGTCAAGGGAGGGGGTGGCTACACCCACTTCCCTTTGTCCAGTTTCACGCCAGAGCAGGGGCAGGTAGCCCCTGAGCCGGTTTGAACTGGCATATGCACAGAGGAGCCTTCTGCTCCCCCAGTGCAGGACTTCAAAGCACTCTAAGAGTGCACCCACCCAGCCCCAATACACTAAACCCTGTCTGGGAGGTGGTTACACCTCCCTGTGACAGGATGCCTATTGTTGGGCTTCCTCCACTGCGAGTTTCGGTCGTCAGCAGGAGGGCAGCCCAGTGTCTGTGACTGGTGGCATCCATTTTGTGATGCCAGGGCTCTTTAGGATTCTACCGCGTTTCCACAGCAGGTACATGTCTTATCCCTCTAGAAGGGTGGAATGCTACCCCCGCCGCCAAGATTGGCGGGGGGTAGTATTCCAAGATGTTTGACACCAAACACGACATGTTTTGATGCAGCCATTCCAAAGTTAGCATTTTACCGCGAGGATATAATGCACTTAATAGTATATGGTTTAACCGCATCCACAAACAGCACCAGAGAATAGACTCTGAGAGCTGTAGAGGGGCCCTGCTCAGGCAGAGGCACCCCTCACATAGAAGCCAAGCACCCTGCCCTCAGGATTGATAGGGCCTGCCTTAGGGGTGACTGATAGGTTTATATGTGTGTGCCGGAGAGATATAGGAAACCTATATCTCAGTGAGGGGTGCTAGCACCACCTCACCCAGGCTGCAGTAGCAGGCCTGTGGTGTCAGATTTAGTCTGCTTCCCAGGGGTGGCATAATACATGCTGCAGCCCCTGGTAGGCCTGTGAAGTACCTATGCCCTTGGTACCTAAGGTACCATATACTAGGGACTCATAAGGCACCACAGTATCCAATCACTAGTGCACCTAGAGTGCACTCCATGTCGTTTAGAGAGAACAGAGAGGCTGGGGCCCTGATTGGCAGGGACCCAGCCAGACTATAGCCAGAAACCAGTGCTAACATCAGAAAAAAAGTGGGGGCAACATAAGAGGCAGATCCTACTCTCCTACAACTGTGCACTCTCTTTAAATCATTTCACGGTTGAATAACTGCTACACTCAGCTCTGCTCCAGGGGGTCCAATATCTAAGGTCTTACTACGCCTTTTATTGTGTTTTTTGAACATTAATGGAATCTGCTTGGCCGATTTTTTTAGCTGGGGGCGGTTCAGGTGAGGTTGTAATCATGGAGCCAAGGACATTTGCAGTGCTAGTAGGACTACCACGTGGAGGCGAAGGGCTTGGTAAGGCAGAACTGGCTATGTCCTGGCATTCTGTTATGATAGTCTCAATCCTATCAATTGGCTCATGGCAGGACACACTAGAGGGCCTCTTATTTTGCAATGGCTGGCCCTGCGCCTTTCTTTTACCCATTTCTTGTTATATGCTCAGCAGCTTTCTAAGTAACTAAATGCACCAAGAAGGGTAATTCTAAACAAGGACAGGACCCGCCACCCCACTAAAACAACAAACAAAAAAACTGGTATAGCAGTGTAACAGATATAAAGTTGTTATCCGGATCTTTAAAAAGAAAAACACGGGGTCACAGTTTCAATCTTCAAGTCAATCGTAAGAGTCACTTACAATTCAACAAATTCATCTGTGGCAGCCAAGGCGGGTGGCCCCGCCTCTTCCTGGCACTGACGGGCGCAGACGGGCCTGCCCTTGGCCTGGGCACGCCGGCGCGCGTCTCGCGCCGCGGGAGTCCAGGGAAGCTTTTATGTGCCACTGGCGCGTCGAAATTCACGTTGGCGCCTCCTGGTGTGTTGTGCAATGGGGGATGTAGTCTCCTGGGCAAGGGCTAAGGGCAAAGTGCTGGTGCAGTCTCTGGCCGGCTCCCGCGCCGCGGGAGTCCAATGAAGCTTTTATGCGCCACTGGAGCGTCGAAATTCGCGTTGGCGCCTCCTGGCGTGTTGTGCAATGCGGGATGTAGTCCCCTGGACAACGGCTAAGGGCAAAGTGCTGGTGCAGTTTCTGACGGGCTCCCGCGCTGCGGGAGTCCAAGGAAGCTTTTATGCGCCACTGGCACGTCGAAATTCGCGTTCGCGCCTCCTGGCGCGTTGTACAATGGGGGATGTAGTCCCCTGGGCAAGGGCTAAGCGCAAAGTGCTGGTGCAGTCTTTAAAGGTTAATAATTTATTTTTGCTTAATTAATTTTTTAATATTATAATATCTTTTTTTTGTCAATTTTTCAGGTCATGAGGTTTATTGGTTGATGAGTTGGGCAGCATTTTATTCTGGGACTATGTTAATACAAAATTATTATTTTTAATTAATTTGTTTAATTTAAATAGTTAATTTGTATTTAATGAAATCGAAAGACATTTTATATTTATTAAAAACTGATTTTTTTTTTAGTAAATATGTTTCATATTTTTTTATTGAAGTAGTAATTTATTTTTATTTTGACCATTCATTTACATGGATTTTGAGGAAGTAAGTAAAATTACTTGTTTTTAGTTTTGCACTTTAAATATGTGTTTTTTTTCCATAAAATAATGGAGTTCATTATGTGAATTTTTATATACAGCTGAGGAACAGTTATCATTTAATTTCTGGAAATAAATTAGGGTTCAAATGTATTTTTAAATGTTTGATTTCATTTTTCAATTTTAAATGTTGAATATCCTAATGTTCTTTGTTAAAAATATCCAATCGTCAGAAGTTTTTTTTTAACTCAATTTAATTTACTATTGGAATTATATGTATATTAAATATTTAAAACAGGTACATAATTACTTATATGATATGTCAATTCAATTCAAAATACTTTATTGCAGTCGTTAGACCATAAAAGTGCAGGTGCATCGAAAAAATAATAATACAAACAAACATCTACCAGGGCCCAGGCTCATGCCCCGGGGTCCTAAGTTACAATAGCAAGCTGTTGTCCCGCATCCCAATAAATAAGCAAAACACATAACAACACGTACATGGGGTCAGAATAATAAAATGTACAACTGATACAAAAAAGTTAAGGATAAAACATCTCAGATTAATAAAATATTAAAGGACTCTATAAAATCACATTAAAAATTCCATTAAAAAAGATAAATGGCAGGGGCCCAATCAAAAATAGAGAAGGAAAGTCTTATAAGCTTAATCCTGTACATTGGCTTTCAGGAGCAACTTACGTACACACCACATGGAGAGTAAAAACCGTGACACTGCAAATACAATTGGAGGGCGAGTGTTGTATTTCAACAACCTGAAGGCCTCTCCACAATGTTTAGTACCCACGTTACTACATATTTGAATTAGCCAGCGGCTTCTAGGATGTCTGTAGCCAGGACAGAAAAAAATACATGCAACTCTGACTCCTCTGCATTGTTGCAGGCCGGACAACCTAGAGAAGGTGAACATGCCCATTTGTTAGAAAAGGCATGCAGCGGCAAGACCCCACGTCTGAACTGAATGTACAGTTTCCTCGCTAGCGCAAGTTGTATTTCTTCCAGGGCGGGCTCTAAGATGAACTTGTCTTTTATTCTCAGAAACGCAACTGTCAATTAACCTGTTGCTGAGCTCCCCTGTAAATATGATATGTAATTATAAGTAGATAATGTTATTTTTATTTAATAAATGTTTCTTGTTTACAGTTAGGATATTTAGACATAACACCTCAATCTTCATGAAAGTATCTAGGGGCCGATTACGATGGCGGTGAGACCACCACCGACAGCCCGTTGGTGGTGGTCTCACTGCCATCGTAGACAGGTTTACCGCCCGCCATATTACAATGGCAGGCAGTGTGATGGCAGCCGGAAACACCGACCGCCACGCATCCGACAGGCTCCTTGAGTTTGCCGGTGCAGTGGAGGGCCTCGCAATCCCTGCAATGGTGGCGGTGCCTACCAAGCATTGCCGTAGGGATTACAATGTCCCTTTCCGCCAGCCTGTTCAAGACGGTTAACCCGCCCCCTTCCTTCCTGGCCCTAAGCTGTGGGCACTGGGGGGCACCTATGGTGCATCCCTACATATCACTGCACCATGTGGCAGGCACCGCATGGCGCCTGCCACATAGTGCAGGGATATGTACAGTGTCCCAGCCAGCAGCACCCGCCGGAATGCAAAATATAGGCATTGCGACCGCCGTGGTGGCTGTAGCATCGTAATGCCTACTACGGGACCGCCGACAGCCTGCAATAGGGTCCACCATTCTAATCAGGCCCCTAGTCTTTCCTCACTGTTTGCGGGCCTGAATTTAGAATCGTAAATCTGACCCTCTTCAACATTTTCTCTTTTTCCAATGTTTATTGAAGTGATCATTAGTAAATTTGACATAGCCCCAACATATGCACTAGTCATAACAATTATTTGTTTCATTTGTAAAGCAAGCATTGGCAAAGCCAATCGATTTAGCTATCCCTCAGGGGAGTGTTTGGTAATTGTTAAGTGTCTTTATGTATGTTGCCCACTGCTGTCCTAGAAAGAAACTCTAATAATGAAGTACAATGTTGGATTACAACAAAAAAGAGTAGACCCCCTTTGCTGAACAGACTGTATTAGCGTACCTTCAAAAAAGAGTGTTATGAGAAGGACTCTGAAGATGAAGTTGTTGTGGTAATTAATGATCTTAAAAGACATACGCAGCAAAGTATTACATAAGAGTTCGTTTTCATAAAGGCATAGTCATTTTGTTGCACCTCTAAGAAAACCTGTGTGTACATATCTTTACTTTGTGAATTCAAAAACAACAAAGGCAACAAAATGTTATTATGATAGGAATGTAAAAAAAGGAATGCACAACAGCGATTAATTAATAGAAATGTGGCTTTATGACAGAATTGAATTTGAATTGAATTTATTACATTTGCATAGTTACTAAAAACCATTGCAATACAAAAGCATTAATTAAAACCATAAGATCATGATAAAATATTAAGTACACATTTGTAAAATCCATACACAATTAAAACTTTAAGTAAGTTGGATTACTGACAGGTTAAGAGGCACTTTGGTGCTAGTGCAAATTGCTGCCGGTGTAAACTATGCAATCAGTGCCGAGTCAAACAGTGCAATCAGTCCTGAGAGATGCTTTATGGCGTGTCCAATCTGGTAACCTCGATGAGGGCTTCCCAGCTCTACCTAGGTTGGAACGGCCTCTGTTCTTGAGTTGAATGAAATTGCACTGTAGTCGGTAGAGTTTAAACTGCCGGCAATTTTTGTGCCTGGGCCTAAATAGAGTGGTTTCCGGTAGAACTGCTCCGCAACCCAGGTGAGGCTTGATTTTGTGGTGGGGTTTTTTGCTCGGCTAATGCAAGAAATCTTACTAGTCTGCAATTTAGTTGTGGTGTTACTGGGTCAAAGCATGCCAAAACTGCTTGCCACCTTGAGCGAATTCCCCTTTGATTGAAGGGGATTTTTAGCAGCTGTCTCCTTTCCTGCAGCATCTCCTTGCAGGAGCATAGTAGATGATGTCTCCCTGGCTGTTTTTGCACAGGCTTCAAGAAGTTGGGGATGACACCCACATCCACGGTGGAAGGTTCTGGGTACACAGGATCATGCCAAGGCGATGCTTTAAGAATTGTAGTTTCTGAAATTTTGGATATCCCAAGTTAAAATATTTTTGAGGTGCTAAGATCTTGTAGTTATTCAAAGTCATCCAGGCATGAGATCCAGACGAAAAGGCAGCTTTATCCTCCACCAACGACAATTGTTTCAGAGATTTCCAGACCAGCTTCTTATAGGCTAGGTGATGGATCTGTGTGTTCCAAAGGGCCGAGAGCCCAGTGCTTGCCAGAGCCTCCTGAAGGTAGTTTCTTGCAGGGGAATTCTCCCTCTGTTGGAGGTCTTGCCATAAGAGCTGGTTTAGAGTATTTGGGGCCGATAATCTGGTCTTATTCCAGCAGATGATGTATGCGCCGTACTTGGCCCATGATTGCTTCATTAGGCCAAACTCCAACCTTAATTGCGCCGGGGAGGTGTAGTTTGAGAGGCTGAACATAATTCTATATGTTTTGACGAATGTTGTGTCCAATAACTTGGCGTCTCTGCCTCTCATTATTTCGCTACCATAGGTTATTGTAGGTAGAATTGTAGCCTGTGCTACTTTCAGCAGGGGGCTTAGTGTTGGACCGGTTAATTTTGATGTTAGCTTTATGACAGGTTAAGGCATCCAAACAACAAGCACTTCCTTCGCACAAAAGTCATAAATCAGTAATAAAAAAGGAACGTCAGCAAAGTAAATACACCAAAGAACACACATATTTCATGTTGGATTTGAAGTCCAACAAAAGGTCTACTTGATCCCCATCAACAACACCTTATGGGAGTATTAATGAGACCATATAACTGTCCTCAAAATGTCATGGTCCTGGTGGAAAGCCCATCCAAGCAATTGTTAAAGCGCAACACATGAAAGCCAATGGCTGAAGGGGGCTATCTCAAAGCCCTTTCTCTCTCTTTGTACTTCTTTATATTGTATTTTTTAAATAGTAACATTAGGTCGTCCAGACAAGCAATCTTATTAGCACGATGAGAAGCCCAACCAATCAGTGGCAAAGCATGAAATCACATGAAAGCTAATAGCTAATGCCTGAAGGGAGCTGACCCACAGCTCAGTCTCTCTCTATGCTTATTCACATTGTACTTTTTAAATTATTGATAAGAAGAGGTAACTGGACAACTAAAGCTGTATATAATCAGACAAATAGTAATTGGATTACTCTTTTTCAACCACAAAACTAGTATGAAGGAGACAGAAAGATAGCCCATTAGATGTCACAGGCATGGCATGCCAGTAATGACCACATCCGAAGGTGACATGCGGACCATCAACATCGCCTATCTGTAAAGGCAGCCCTGTGTTAATCTTATATTTTTGTAAGGTTTGCCTTTCTAGGAGATTTCAACTACTGTTGCTTTGTCACTGTGAAATACCTACCTCACATGCTCTCCCATTGATTGGCAAGAACAAAAAGAAACATCTACCTTGTGTTCTATTTCTCCAAGGACGATTTGTCTTTAAAACATACCATGATTGTGAAAAGAGTAGTTATTTCCCAGCAGCATGCAAAAGTCTCAGAACAGTCCTCATTCTGCAAATGTTATTTTGTCCCTCAAGACACATTTCACATTTTTCTAAGAGGTCAAATGTAATTGGAAGTGATACTTTAACTGTCCTTTTTTATTACCAGATGTTGTTTGCATCTGTGGGGCAATAAACTAATTTAGATTTCAAAATAGCGTTAACGTCATACATTTTCTACTTATTTGGTAGTTGGTCCACGTGTATTGAGGGTTTTCTAAACATAAAACAAGTCCAGGTGAATATGTTAATTCCACATTAACCATGTGGCTGGTTACTAAAATATGATCTATAACTACCCAGCAAGAAAAACAAGTGGGAAGCAAAAAGATTAAATTAATGAACTCCTAAATCCTATATTTCTTCCTCTGTTTCCATATTACTAAATGAAAACAATATTATTAAGAAAAATAATTGAAACATTCTAAGCAGCCATGGTCCACATAGTTATCGCATTCAATATTACATATTTATTTAAGGCCGTTAAAAAGACACAAGGTCTCGATCACCAAAGGGACAGTGTGGTCCCCAATGCACTCCTGTCACGTGAAGGTTGTTTTACACACACATAAATAGTGCTTAATTGTTGACTTCAAGATGCCATTGCACTTCACAAGTATTGCTTGTGCAAATGCGCACTTCTATAGAGCATATGCCGGAAAAGAGATGAAACATTAAATATGATCATTTAAAAATAAGCTAAACATGAAGGAACAAAAAGGTGGGCAAGCCAGACACCGATTAGCATATGATTGCCCGCTTGTTAAAGGGTAGAGAAGGGCTAAAAAAGTACAACCAAATTAAATGCCACCATGAGAACTTTCCAGCGGCTAAAGAGTACTGCTGCAATAATTGGTAGGGTGGACCTATTTTCTGGCTGTTTAGGGTCTGCTTTATGGTCTGATGGATGTCTCAGACATTACTAAAAACATTGCCTGCAGCAAGCACAAATACATGCAGTCCCCCATTCCTTGCAAAACACCCCTATAGCACTTCTTTAAAAGTTCAAAACTGCCCTATTTGCAGATATTGGCCACTTTTTATTAGATTTCTAATTTGCTAATGGGGGGCACTTTTTTATTTTGGTGTATGGACCTATTTTCTGCCCCAAACTGACCCTGTTCCCAGTGAGTCTCATTAAATGAACAGATTGTGACCAAAAATAGTGCTGATTTTACTAAGTTTTGCAAAACAATTTACACCTTAAAAGTTAGGCACAAAAAGGACAAAATACAGCTTGGGTTCAGTCAAGAAGCAACGTGCTTTAGCAACTGGGACCGGGTGTTCCTTTGTGATGGGGTCAGGAGAAATGTATTGGGGCAAAAACATTTCCATTCTTCAAATTGTTGCTGTTCCAAGGAGTCTCACTGAGTTGTAGGCGTTTTTCCAGTCATGAGTCCATTAGTCATCAGCCAGGGTCAGACTGGCTATTTATCCCGTCGACTGGCTATTATCCCTGGGGTGGGAGGGATGATGTGGGAGAGGGGGCTGGAGCCTTTGGAGGATGGTTTTGAAGGCCTAAGGCAGCTGCTGGCGCCTCTGTCACTTTCCCCGGCTCCCCGAGGATAAATACAGAAATCACAGTAGGGGCCTCAGAGGAGGCGAGACTCACAGAGATATCAGAGAGTGCAAAGAGAGAGAGGAGAGGGAGAGAGAAACAGTGAGTGGATGGAAGGGAAGAGAGAGTTAGAGAGAGAGAGAAGGAAGAGGCGGGTCTGGTTTGAACAATTCTGTCAGAGCTGCTTTAGATTTCCAGTGCAGCACACTTAATAGCATTAATGTTCCTTGGAATTTGACCAATGGATCCCTTACAGCAAGGCTGAAATGCATTTGGGTTGATATATTGGGAAACATTTAGCAAACAATTCACACTGGTCTGCTTCTTAGTCGCAAGGGCAAAACGTTGCATGTGGACAGAAAGTACCATTACAATTTAGATTTATTTATGAGTTAATTAAATTGCTAATGGTGGCACGGACAGCGTTTTACCAAGTTTGCTGCTTACTAGTGATATTCAAGGCCCCAGTCTCACGTGAGTCATTTTGGAACATTCATATACGGGTGTGACAATGTTCTTAGCACATCACTTTTCTCCCTGATGGGTGGGTCTCACTCTCACACACCCCAGCGATGTTCTTGCTTCTCTTCTACTGCTTCCTCATGGAGCTCTGTGGAATGTATTTGTGTGGTCACACACTTGTTTAGTTGCATCACTTACTTAATTGTGACATCAGTGAGAGGCATGACTACAGGCAGCGTTCATTAGGGTCGTGCTCAAGACATGTATGTGACAGCTGTGAAGTAGAGTAACTGGAGGGCCATTCAGTGTACACGGTGTTCAGATCAGACACTTTCATGGGAGAGATTACCTAACACCCAGTGTAGGAAAGCGTCCTTTTTGTATGGACACCCCCCCACATTTTGCTCCAATGCAGATGGTTATAACTCTGATAGTTCACTGGAGCAGGCTGCCCAGGCCCCAGTGCCAGTGCTCTCTCCCTAAAAATGTTATGTGTAAATTGGCAATCCCAATTGACAAGGACTTTACCCCTCTTATAAGTCCCAAGTATATGGTACCAGGGGTACCCAAAGCTATGAGTCATAAAGGGGTCTCCAGGGCTAGCAGCCCTGTTTGTGCTACACTGAGTGACACAAATACATTACTGACAGCAGGCCTGCCACAGCAGACTGCAGGAGCAGTGCAAACTGTTCGAACTCAACTTTGACCTCACCATATGTTGCAAAGTCAGTGCACTTTATCACCCCTAAGTAAGGCCTGCTAAAACACAGCAGGTGCAGTATATCAGATATGTGGACATGTAAGTATAACCTTATATGACCCTATAGTGCCCTTTACCATTAAAGGACACTATAAGTGATAGATGGTCCATAGGATAACAAGGGCTGGCACCCGGGCAAACCAGAGGTTGGCAGCTCCGTTATGGTACCGCCTAAATATTTCATGTTTGCTATCAAACAATGTGCCTTCTCACCCCTGAGTCAAATCTTGTATCAAGGGTGATGTGGCATGCACCCAGTTGGCTACCTCACAGGTTGCCCACCTTGTTGTCCCAGCTTCTCTGTACTCTGTGCTCTGGCTGGCAAGCCTGTGCTTCCCGCATTTGCTGCTGCCAAGACATGAATTCTGACCTTCTGCCAGAAGTGTGTTCACTCCCAGGAGTCAGGAACAAAGTTCTGGGCAGGAAGGAGGTCCCACCTCCTGCCTCCCAAGCATTCTAGTGAAGTGACACATCAAGGCGGTGAGGTTCAAAGACTGCACCACCTCTGATATGCATCAGGGCTGACTCCCAGAAGAAGAAACAGCCCTAGGCACATTTGAACCTGGGCAGGAGGGAAATTAGATAGTCAAGGAGGTGTACACCCCCAGAAGGCTAGCCACATCTCCAGGGTGGGCAGCCCGTTCTGTACACTGGAAGAAGGGTTCTGCCATTTTTAGAAGTGGCAGAATAGAGGATTATGGGTAGAAAAGGTAAACTACGCCCCTGGATGTGGTCAGCTGAAGGGTGGATTAGCTATAGGGACTAGCAGCCCATTGGCTACTTGCTCCTACACCCTTAACTCCCTTAAATCTAGGATTTAAGGTATACCCCTGATACCAGGCCCTCAGTTCTGAACAGCCTGCATCAAAGAGGACAGAGATAGAGACCTGTGTCTGTGAAAACAGGACTTGCACAAAGCAAAAGAGGGATACTCTGCACCTGTGGCAATGCTCTTGGAACTACCTGATCGAGACTCGTCCTAGGCTATCTCTCGGTTATCCCAGACAGAGGGACCCTTGAAAGAGCCTGAAGCACTCTCAGGCTATCCTGGAGTAGTAAGAAAACAAACACAATCGTTCTGTCGGGTTTTCAATTATTTCTTGTAAGAACGCCTAGTGTGGATATATTATTTTGTAGTTATTTTGAAGTTACTAACATAAGTATCTCAGTTGTCCAGACAGGATAGAAAACATAACAAATAATCCAGAGCGTGACACAAATTTCTGTCTACTCACTTGTTTTTATATAAATTGAATCATTCATAAATATTTGACACATTTGTAACGAGGCTGTCAACACGAAGTGAGGTATATACACGGTAAGTGAACAAGTGACATTAGTGCTCAGTGCTGGTGCTCAGTGCGTAATATGTACAGTGGGTTTCAAATATGTACATGGTAAAGAATAGGCCAGAATTTTAGGGAACAACAATAACTCTGCTGTGTAATGAATATTCTTAATCACACAGAGCCTTGGTCAATCTGGACCGTGTGAGGTCATCGACGTTTCAACCCAAACTCAGCTCCATTAGATAGTCAAGGCGGGTCTTCATCAGGACAAGGAACGGGGGTTAGGGGTGACAGCCTATAAATGAAAAAACACTAATTAAGCGTGTTCTATATCTAGGTCTGGACAAGATAAGAATGAGGGGAAGGGCAGTATGAATACTCACCCAAAGGAAACCAGAGTGGCTCCTGGTTATTCAAAATTCTTATAGGATCCAAGTTAAATCAAGCGATGTGAGTCTAGAAAGAGAGGGCGTAAAGTTCAGACCCTTCTGTGTGTTAAAATGGCTCATAAGGACTGACAAAGCAGGAGAGGTACACTGTTTGCCTAAGTATCAACCCTTCTAGTTCATGTGTATAGGTATACTCCTTCTGTTTCAGTTAAACTAATGGAAAACAGGCGCTGTTGATTAGACCCCCGTAGGTAAAGAATTCAAGTATATCTCCATGTACTCAAAAGACCCTGGCGCGCTAAAGAGAGGCCAAGTGTTAAAGATTTAAACACGCAGTCAGGGGGGGATTACCTCAAGCATAATAGTATATTAAACGGCCGGCGCGCTATTGTAGGCTCCGTGTTAAAGATTAAAGCAGGAGTCAGCCAGGGGGCGCTTAAACCAAGCTGACTAATGTCAGGGTGTAAAGGTGTGTTCAGAAGCCACAGATGCGTTAAAGGCGGCTTATTGTTAAAGAAGCACATAGTCAGAAGGGATTGCCTCACGTATAAAGCAAATGTATCTCAATATCGCGCTAATAGAGGCTCAGTGATTATAACAAGAAGGCGCTTACATCAAGCTAACTGATGTCGGGTATAAATGGGGCGCGCGGTGCAAGTTAATGCCAGGATTTGAAAGAAATGGGGCGCGTGGTGTGAGTTATTAAAAACCCTGAGCGTTGTTCAAAAGGCTCCGTGTGCTTTCATCTGAAGGGCCATGATAACGAAGGATCCATTTCTAAATTCCGGGCCAAGTGCTAGCTACAAAGTACAAATAAGCGTGGTGCAAGTTATTAAAAAATGATTAAAAACCGGAGCGTTATTCATGTGCTTGCATTTGAAAGGCCATGGTATCGAGATGTTTGTGATCCTAATTATAAACGCGGGGCCGGGTGCTAACTACCAAGAAAAATCAGAGCCGAATGAGAGATAAATACACTCACCGTGAGAAAGATCCGAGCGATGAGTCTCGGTATTAGTGGCAGCAACGGAGAGTTCACTGCTGCTCAACGGAGACAGGCAAGTGTCCTGTTCTTCGACGTCCATTTGGTTAGAGAGAGTCCCCGGTTGCGATGAACCGGATTATAAAGTTAGAGCATGCACGCAATGGCACATAGCACTTGTGAAGGCAGCAGCTAGATGCTGTCAATCCCGGTTACTCGGGACACGGATGTGGCTGCCCATTCGATGCAGGAGTGAGGATGAACTGATCTGGGTTTGGCTCAGGGAAGATACAGACAAGTGTGTGATACATGCATATTTCGGAGAGCAATGCATGCATAGTCATAAGCAGTGTTAAATTACAATCGTATTAATTACAATCGTTGCCATAAGGTAAAGATTAAGTTCAGTTTACACTCCTAAGTGACGCTACATAGTCCAATGTTACTGTAACACCAAGTGCATTCACTTTACAAAACTTAATGATTGTACAATGCATATACACATGATAAAAAAACGCTTGGTGTACTGTCATTCACTGTACAGCATTTGTCAATAATACAATGCATATATATGTGATCACATAAGGCAAGGTGGACTTATTGTTGTCCTGATTAGATGCCAATTGCAACCCAATTTGCAAATATGTAATCTGATGAGCATGTCTGAGGGACTTATATATGACATATTCCCTTTAATGTATTGTGATCACATAAGTTATGGTAATGTCATCATGGACCACTCATCTGTATGAGATGGCATCACTAAGTCAAACCGAACAACATAGTTAATTCTGGCAACGCCTTGCAAAAAAGGACCATTTTTCTTACGGTAAAAATCGCCACATGTAATCATGATACAGTCATTTGGGCAAATTGTGCTACAATTGGCCCATTTGTTTTGTGGTCTCCTCAAGCGCGTTGAGACCCTCTGCCACCGAGTTAAAGCAGTGGATCCATCTACACTCCTTGTAATTCAGGGTCGCAGCCACAGACCCACCCCTCGGATGGGGGCAGATTTTCTCAATCACACACCAACGGATGCTTTCGGAGGGGTGATTGTGGATGGTGAAGTGCTCAACCAGAGGGGCTCCCTGTACTTTGCACCTGACTCTGCTCATGTGTTGCAGTATTCTTGTCTTTACCTTCTGTGTGGTCTGTCCTACATAAAGTAAGTTACACGGACAACGGATGGTATTGACCACGTTGGTACTATTGCAGTTGGTGAAAGTAGGTAACTTGTGTGTTCGATTTTTGTGTGTAAAGGTAGTTCCTTCAATGGCCAAAGGGCACGCTTTGCACTGCCCACATTTGTGGTGTCCAGTTATTGGAGGCAGACCCAGTTGGCTCCTCAAGTCTGGTTCTTTTTCCGGCTCAAGATAGGCTTTAACGACATTGTCCTTGATGTTCCTGCCTCGCTTAAGCGTGAACACTGGGTTTTCTGTGGTATTCAGTTCACTCGCAACCAAATTCCAATACTTGTTGACAATATTTTTGATGTCATTGCTTTTGGAATTGAATGTGGTCACACAAACAATGTTTTCGGTTTTTGTCTGTTTCTGTTTTACTTGTAGTAATTCGTCTCGTGGGCAATACCAGGCTCGTTTTCGGGCCCGTTTGAGTAGTCCTTTAGGGTAGCCTCTTTCTCTTAAGCGAGTCGTGAGGGTATCGGTTTCTTTAAAGAAATCAACTCTTCGTGTACAGTTCCTCCTGAGCCTGAGGAATTGACCAAAAGGTAAGTTGTCCCTCAGGCTCCGCGGGTGGTGCGATTCATACTTAAGGAGAGTGTTTCTTTCTGTAGGCTTGCGATATAGATCACAGTAAAGGAGGCCATCATCTACTCGGAATGTAAGATCAAGGAAATCAATGGCTTCATTGTTGTAGGCCATGGTGAACTGGATGTCGTTTGTTCTGTTGTTCAGCCAGTCCCTAAACTTCTTGAGGTCATCTTCGGTGCCAGACCAGATTATTATGATGTCGTCTATGTAGCGTTTCCACACTGCAATGGACTCAATGTAGGGGTTGTCATGGCTGTACAAATATTCTTCTTCATAGTCATCCATGAAGATGTTGGCCAAACTGGGTGCATAGGTAGCTCCCATCGCAACACCTTTGCATTGGAAATAAAACTGGTTTCTGAAAACAAAGTAGTTCTTCCTCATCGCGATTTCCAACATGGCAATCAGGAAGTCAGGATCCTTCGTTATCATGGCCCTTCAGATGAAAGCACACGGAGCCTTTTGAACAACGCTCTGGGTTTTTAATAACTCACACCACGCGCCCCATTTCTTTAAAATCCTGGCATTAACTTGCACCTCGCGCCTCATTTATACCCGGCATCAGTTAGCTTGATGTAAGCGCCTTCTTGTTATAATCACTGAGCCTCTATTAGCGCGATATTGAGATACATTTGCTTTATACGTGAGGCAATCCCTTCTGACTATGTCCTTCTTTAACAATAAGCCGCCTTTAACGCATCTGTGGCTTCTGAACACACCTTTACATCCTGACATTAGTCAGCTTGGTTTAAGCGCCCCCTGGCTGACTCCTGCTTTAATCTTTAACACGGAGCCTACAACAGCGCGCGCCGGCCGTTTAATATACTATTATGCTTGAGGTAATCCCCCCCTGACTGCGTGTTTAAATCTTTAACACTTGGCCTCTCTTTAGCGCGCCAGGGTCTTTTGAGTACATGGAGATATACTTGAATTCTTTACCTACGTGGGTCTAATCAACAGCGCCTGTTTTCCATTAGTTTAACTGAAACAAAAGGAGTATACCTATACACATGAACTAGCAGGGTTGATACTTAGGTAAACAGTGTACCTCTCCTGCTTTGTCAGTCCTTATGAGCCATTTTAACACACAGAAGGGTCTGAACTTTACGCCCTCTCTTTCTAGACTCACATCGCTTGATTTAACTTGGATCCTATAAGAATTTTGAATAACCAGGAGCCACTCTGGTTTCCTTTGGGTGAGTATTCATACTGCCCTTCCCCTCATTCTTATCTCGTCCAGACCTAGATATAGAACACGCTTAATTAGTGTTTTTTCATTTATAGGCTGTCACCCCTAACCCCCGTTCCTTGTCCTGATGAAGACCCGCCTTGACTACCTAATGGAGCTGAGTTTGGGTTGAAACGTCGACGACCTCACACGGTCCAGATTGACCAAGGCTCTGTGTGATTAAGAATATTCATTACACAGCAGAGTTATTGATGTTCCCTAAAATTCTGGCCTATTCTTTCCCATGTACATATTTAAAACCCACTGTACATATTACGCACTGAGCACCAGCACTGAGCACTAATATCGCTTGTTCACTTACCGTGTATATACCTCACTTCGTGTTGACAGCCTCGTTACAAATGTGTCAAATATTTATGAATGATTCAATTTATATAAAAACAAGTGAGTAGACAGAAATTTGTGTCACGCTCTGGATTATTTGTTATGTTTTCTATCCTGTCTGGACAACTGAGATACTTATGTTAGTAACTACAAAATAACTACAAAATAATATATCCACACTAGGCGTTCTTACAAGAAATAATTGAAAACCCGACAAAACCATTGTGTTTGTTTTCTTATCCATACCCAGGTTCTGAGGGACACAGGGTCGCCCCATTAATGTTTAACTATAATTGGTGCAGGTGATTACCTGCGAGGGTTGTTTCTACTCTCATTTGTTGTCTTCTTTATGTTGTATGTATAAAATTGAAGGATATTATACTGTTGAGGTTACTGTAAAATCGAAAGACATTATATTGACAGTCATATCACGCACCACTGTACTATTTCTGATAAAGATACCTTGTCATACAGTGAAGAGTATATAACCAAACTTATTCAGGATCAGGGTGCGTCGAACTTTCTGCTTGGGGCAGATAGAATATCAGTAGACGCTACTCTCAATGAAAAATTAGCAAAAATTGAAAGGTTGGAGAAGAAACTCATTCGCTCACGCCTTCATGGCCACGTATTAACTAAGTACCTCCAAGCAAATATAATCCCGAAAGGCTTGCAAGTCAGGAACGAGCCTGCCATTTTCATAGACGTCCCAAAGTTCAGAGAGGGTTTTAGTTACGTTGCCAACAACTGCTCCAGGCACTGGATGGTGCTTGGAGTAGAGACCGCAATTGAATACGTTAAAAAACTCACCCAAGAAATTGCTGACTTGAAAAGAGAAATACTTGAGGATAGTGTCCTGTCTAACGCAAAGGAAGCCTTAGAGCGAGCAGAAAAAACACTGGCTGATTTCAATACAATAACTTTAAATAGGAAGCTTGACAAACTGACAAAAGATATAAGGAATTACGACAAAAAATTCACTTACCCATACCTGGCGGATGATTACTATCAGCAGGATAGCCAAGGATTTTTCTCTAACAGGAGTAGGCAGGGACCACGGAGGTTCAATACTTTCTCTGATTCCTCCTTGGGCAGTGGCTCTGATTCAGACTCTGAGAGACCATCAACCAGCCGCCAGGGAAACCAGGGCCCACATTTTTTAGGGGAGGGCTACCACCAGTCCAACAGGGGTGGAGGTGGGCAACAGAATTGGGAGCAACCAAGGGGTTGGAACAAGGGCAGGAACACGCAGAGGAGCAACTCCCGGGTCAGATTTTTCCCATCAGAGACACACGGGGAGATCTCAACGCGCAGGCAAACTTACAGATGGTGACAACACACACTTCCACCGTTCTCAGTACCCCCGTGCACCAACAGACAAATACAGGGGCCACATACACACCTGATATCCTTACTTCGGACCGCGAACCCCCAATCGCGTTGGATGAAAACACTGCTACCACACCGAACTTTGCAGTTGTAAGAGATGCCCTGGCTTCCATGCATGCCTTAAATATAAATGTGTTGTCTACAGCTAATACTGAATCATCAGTAGCAGTGATACCTGACCATGATCCACAGAACAGCACTGATCCCTTAATGGCTACAAACGTATACCTGGACCCTATAATTAACCTTTCGGGATACAGCATGTTGCAAGCAGAGAGGGAGGTTCTCAGGAAAGGGTTGTCCTTTGTACCCACCGCCGCACCAGATGCCTTCACAATCAAGCTTGAAATGCAAAAAAAAATCAGGAAAATTAGACTCAAGTACTATTTCAGCAAAAACACTTACGACCCCACGGCAGCCGCCACATGCTTCAGGCCCCCTTCTACCTTCACACCGGGGTCTTACCTGATGAGTCAAAGGATATTGGCCTATGAACAGATCGTCCTACAGGAAACTATGGAACTACTGGAAGAGTGACGCTACATAAGACATAATGTCAGTAAGGATGAAAAATTGGCACTACAGACTTTACGCAACAACAAAGACATTGTCATCAAAGCGGCCGACAAGGGCGGTGCCGTAGTCGTACAGAATACAACAGACTATATTGATGAGATTGAACAGCAGTTGGGAGTTCAAGAGAGCTATCTCCCCACACCAATGGACCCTACCGCAGAGATCAAGTCTCTCATAGAAAATCTAACGATGGACGGACTGAGAGATGGCTTCCTGAGCCAACCTGAGAATGACTTTTTGAACAAAAAATACCCCAGGATTCCAACCATATACACCCTTCCCAAGGTGCACAAGCGCTTAGAAAAACCGCCAGGAAGACCCATCGTGTCTGGATGTGGATCAGTCCTAGAGCCACTTAACCAATTCATCGATCATTTTTTACAACCTTGGGTCCCAGAGACGAAGTCATATGTAAGGGACACGATGCACATCATCCAATTACTGGAAGACCAACCATTCGATATCGAAACCCAATTACTTGTGACTCTTGACGTTTCCTCTCTCTATACATCCATCCCCCAGGACAAGGCATCACACGTGGTAAGACTCACTCTGGACAAACGCCCAAGACCACACTGGATACCAACTGACTTCCTGATTGCCATGTTGGAAATCGCGATGAGGAAGAACTACTTCGTTTTCAGGAACCAGTTTTATTTCCAATGCAAAGGTGTTGCGATGGGAGCTACCTATGCACCCAGTTTGGCCAACATCTTCATGGATGACTATGAAGAAGAATATTTGTACAGCCATGACAACCCCTACATTGAGTCCATTGCAGTGTGAAACACTACATAGACGACATCATAATGATCTGGTCTGGCACCGAAGATGACCTCAAGAAGTTTAGGGACTGGCTGAACAACAGAACAAGCGACATCCAGTTCACCATGGCCTACAACAATGAAGCCATTGATTTCCTTGATCTTACATTCCAAGTAGATGATGGCCTCCTTTACTGTGATCTATATCGCAAGCCTACAGAAAGAAACACTCTCCTTAAGTATGAATCGCACCACCCGCGGAGCCTGAGGGACAACTTACCTTTTGGTCAATTCCTCAGGCTCAGGAGGAACTGTACACGAAGAGTGGATTTCTTTAAAGAAACTGATACCCTCACGACTCGCTTAAGAGAAAGAGGCTACCCTAAAGGACTACTCAAACGGGCCCGAAAACGAGCCTGGTATTACCCACGAGACGAATTACTACAAGTAAAACAGAAACAGACAAAAACCGAAAACATTGTTTGTGTGACCACATTCAATTCCAAAAGCAATTACATCAAAAATATTGTCAACAAGTATTGGAATTTGGTTGCGAGTGAACTGAATACCACAGAAAACCCAGTGTTCGCGCTTAATCGAGGCAGGAACATCAAGGACAATGTTGTTAAAGTCTATTTTGAGCCGGAAAAACAACCAGACTTGAGGAGCCAACTGGGTCTGCCACCAATAACTGGACACCACAAATGTGGGCAGTGCAAAGCGGGCCCTTTGGCCATTGAAGGAACTACCTTTACACACAAAAATCGAACACACAAGTTACCTACTTTCACCAACTGCAATAGTACCAACGTGGTCTATACCATCCGTTGTCCGTGTAACTTACTTTATGTAGGACAGACCACACAGAAGGTAAAGACAAGAATACTGCAACACATGAGCAGAGACAGGTGCAAAGTACAGGGAGCCCCTCTGGTTGAGCACTTCACCACCCACAATCACCCCCCCGAAAGCATCCGTTGGTGTGTGATTGAGAAAATCTGCCCCCATCCGAGGGGTGGGTCTGTGGCTGCGACCCTGAATTACAAGGAGTGTAGATGGATCCACTGCTTTAACTCGGTGGCAGAGGGTCTCAACGAGCTTGAAGAGACCACAAAACAAATGGGCCAATTGTGGCACAATTTGCCCAAATGACTGTATCATGATTACATGTGGCAATTTTTACCGTAAGAAAAATGGTCCTTTTTTGAAAGGCGTTGCCAGAATTAACTATGTTGTTCGGTTTGACTTAGTGATGCCATCGCATACAGATGAGTGGTCCATGATGACATTACCATAACTTATGTGATCACTATACATTAAAGGGAATATGTCATATATAAGTCCCTCAGACATGCTCATCAGATTACACATTTGCAAATTGGGTTGCAATTGGCGTCTAATCAGGACAACAATAAGTCCACCTTGCCTTATGTGATCACATATATATGCATTGTATTATTGACAAATGCTGTACAGTGAATGACAGTACACCAAGCATTGTTTTATCATGTGTATATGCATTGTACAATCATCAAGTTTTGTAAAGTGAATGCACTTGGTGTTACAGTAACATTGGACTATGTGCGTCACTTAGGAGTGTAAACTGAACTTAATCTTTACCTTATGGCAACAATTGTAATTAATACATTGCTTTTAATTTAACACTGCTTATGACTATGCATGCATTGCTCTCCGAAATATGCATGTATCACACACTTGTCTGTATCTTCCCTGAGCCAAGCCCAGATCAGTTCATCCTCACTCCTGCATCGATTAGGCAGCCACATCCGTCTCCCGAGCAACCGGGATTGACAGCATCTAGCTGCTGCCTTCACAAGTGCTACGTGCACACTGCCATTGCGTGCGTGCTCTAACTTTATAATCCGGTTCATCGCAACCGGGGACTCTCTCTAACCAAACGGATGCGGAAGAACAGGACACTTGCCTGTCTCCGTTGAGCAGCAATCAACTCTCCGTTGCTGCCACTAATACCGAGATTCATCGCTCGGATCTTTCTCACGGTGAGTGTATTTATCTCTCATTCGGCTCTGATTTTACTTGGTAGTTAGCACCCGGCCCCGCGTTTATAATTAGGATCACAAACATCTCGATACCATGGCTATTTCAAATGCAAGCACATGAATAACGCTCCGGTTTTTAATCATTTTTTAATAACTTGCACCACGCTTATTTGTACTTTGTAGCTAGCACTTGGCCCGGAATTTAGAAATAGGATCCTTCGTTATCATGGCCCTTCAGATGAAAGCACACGGAGCCTTTTGAACAACGCTCGGGGTTTTTAATAACTCACACCACGCGCCCCATTTCTTTCAAATCCTGGCATTAACTTGCACCGCGCGCCCCATTTATACCCGGCATCAGTTAGGCGATGTAAGCGCCTTCTTGTTATAATCACTGAGCCTCTATTAGTGCGATATTGAGATACATTTGCTTTATACGTGAGGCAATCCCTTCTGACTATGTGCTTCTTTAACAATAAGCCGCCTTTAACGCATCTGTGGCTTCTGAACACACCTTTACATCCTGACATTAGTCAGCTTGGTTTAATGCCCCCCTGGCTGACTCCTGCTTTAATCTTTAACACAGAGCCTACAACAGCGCGCGCCGGCCGTTTAATATACTATTATGCTTGAGGTAATCCCCCCCTGACTGCGTGTTTAAATCTTTAACACTTAGCCTCTCTTTAGCGTGCCAGGGTCTTTTGAGTACATGGAGATATACTTGAATTCTTTACCTACGGGGGTCTAATCAACAGTGCCTGTTTTCCATTAATTTAACTGAAACAAAAGGAGTATACCTATACACATGAACTAGCAGGGTTGATACTTAGGCAAACAGTGTACCTCTCCTGCTTTGTCAGTCCTTATGAGCCATTTTAACACACAGAAGGGTCTGAACTTTACGCCCTCTCTTTCTAGACTCACATCGCTTGATTTAACTTGGATCCTATAAGAATTTTGAATAACCAGGAGCCACTCTGGTTTCCTTTGGGTGAGTATTCATACTGCCCTTCCCCTCATTCTTATCTCGTCCAGACCTAGATATAGAACACGCTTAATTCGTGTTTTTTCATTTATAGGCTGTCACCCCTAACCCCCATTCCTTGTCCTGATGAAGACCCGCCTTGACTACCTAATGGAGCTGCGTTTGGGTTGAAACGTCGACGACCTCACACGGTCCAGATTGACCAAGGCTCTGTGTGATTAAGAATATTCATTACACAGCAGAGTTATTGTTGTTCCATAAAGTTCTGGCCTATTCTTTCCCATGTACATATTTGAAACCCACTGTACATATTACGCACTGAGCACCAGCACTGAGCACTAATGCCACTTGTTCACTTACCATGTATATACCTCACTTCGTGTTGACAGCCTCGTTACAAATGTGTCAAATATTTATGAATGATTCAATTTATATAAAAACAAGTGAGTAGACAGAAATTTGTGTCACGCTCTGGATTATTAGTTATGTTTTCTATCCTGTCTGGACAACTGAGATACCTATGTTAGTAACTACAAAATAATGAGAAAATAATATATCCACACTTGGTGTTCTTACAAGAAATAATTGAAAACCCGACAGAACCATTGTGTTTGTTTTCTTATCCATACCCAGGTTCTGAGGGACACAGGGTTGCCCCATTAATGTTTAACTATCCTGGAGTAGTGGCACTAGTCCCCTGCAAACTGCATGCAAAACAATGCACCGGATCCGAAGAAGCACTGGCCACCGGCTCGCCAAGGGATCGCCCAAATCCAGATGGTCTAGAGGATTATGGGAACTGTAGTCCTGCCTACCACAAAGTTACAGGCAGCTACTGTGTTCCCCGGGACCACTGGATGTCGAAGTAACTTTCTGCTCTACTTACCACTGCCAAGACTTGTTGGTCACCAGTCTGGCAACCGGCCCCTTTACTCGACGCTGCACCTAGAGGAAACTCTCCATCCAACCTTCGCCCAACATCAGCAACCACCCTGTTGTTGTGTTTTTGCATCTTTTTCCCCCAGCACTGTTTCAGCGGTAAATGCCAACTCTGCACCCGGGCTCCATGGGCCAGGTAAAATTTAACTGACTGTCATGGGTTGGTCCTGGGACCCGCATCACCTTTACCCTGCAAGGGTACCCCGCAACTTGGCCTGCAAGTGACCGATTGTCACTAGTGGTTTTTGCCATTGACCACAATGATAAAGTTTCATTGTATTATTTTGCACTGATTTTATATTGCTTCAGAAATCTATAACTCCGGTTGAATGTATGCTGTTCCTTTTTTTTGTGTGTCTAAATTAAGATGAAAATACACTCTATTTTTACACATTGGTGTCGGATTTCTCTTGAGTCGTGTCAGATTGGTGTCGGATTTCTCTTGGGTCAGCCATGTTGGTACTCTGAAATGCTTAACACATGTTCCTCTAGTAAAGCCTGACGGCTCTTTGCCACACTACACGGACTGAACTAAGGATTTATTAGTGTGAATCCAAGAACAATCTTTGGGGTTTGTGACTGTATTGCATGGTGAAGCCTAACCAGCATCACCACATAATACTCATCCTTCCTAAACCCAGCACAACTAAATAAGAGAGGAATTGTAATGTGATTGTCTCAGCGGCAGTAAAACATGGTTCTGATACACTGCCAGCCAGTGCACCCGGAAAAGCAGAAAAAATAATTTGATTGCTTTATTGACCCATGAGAGGCCTTTCAGCGAACACCTGAAGTAGCCAGGTGAAACTAGTAGCGGAGTAGTGGTTCTTTGCCTTCTGTAACACATTGCATTACTGGTCCTGCCTTCTAACATGTGGGTGGCGGTGGCCCCATGCAGTGTCTGGAGATCTGTGCTTTCCCCTGTGGTGCTTCAATGCACCTTACAGCAGATGAGAGGATCAAAATAATAATAAATCAGTGTTGAGAAAGAAAAGAAAAAAGTATCAATTGAACACACCAGTGCTTTGAATGTACTCTAGGACACGTCTCTACAATACCTAAGCACTTAGACCGTACACTCATAGAACCTGATTCAAAAAGGTAAACTTGCACTTTTGTGTAGGTTTACAATTGTTTACTTTTCACAAAGGTATTTTACTAGTAGTATCTTTAAGACTGTGAACTCTCTGCACATAAAAAGATAGGACTGTCCTGTCTTTTTATGTGTGTAGAGTTTACAGTCGTAAATATACTACTAGTACAATACCTTTGTGAACAGCAAACAATCAGACACTTACAGAAAAGTGTAAGTTTACCTTTGTGAATTAGGCCCTGAGTGTAAACCTATGCTCACCTTTGGCATACCATAGTCTTCTGTTGTTTTCTGAGGTACTGGGGAAGCTTGTCTTGACCAGTACTCTATTACACTCTCCCTTCACACAGAATACTTTGGAGAGTGGGGGATCTTCTCACAGTGAAGCAGACATCTTGATGGTCATGCTCGCACAGGAGTCAGAAACATGATTTGTGAGCACATCCAGTGGGCACAAGGGCACAGGACCAGCGTAGAAGACTCCCCAACAGGCACAAGAAAACTAGACACAGTCATCAGCATAATGCAATGCCTTGGTGGTAATGTGGCAGATCTTGTTAGGAGATCCAGAGGAAATAATGTTTCTTTGGTGGGCCTGACTCACTCACAATGTAGAGTTCCCATACAATTTCTTTCAAATGTCACTGCAAACTCCAGATGGCATCGGGATTATCTTCTAGTGGTACACAAAGCCCTCTAGTTCTTAAAAAGGACCATAATGTACACATGAAAGGTAGGGAAGGGAGCTAGATTTTTGGCTGGTAAAGAAGGGGGTCTTTTAGTCGACGTAAACGTTTTCTGGGACTTAAAGAACGTTTTTTGCTCCATGAAAATAAGAAGCAAGAGCTAAAGGGGTTAACAGCAAAGATGCATAAATCCACTTGCACCCAAACATTTACACTTAAGGACAAAAATTGCTCCATGTACACCTGTTAGGAGTTCACAAATGGATTCCTAACAGGTGTAAATGGTTTTACAACTGCACATTCCTCGACCATGAGTGCAGAGAAAGCTCGTGGGTGAAGAATGGAGGATCAAGGCATGGTTGGTTTCTAAAGATTGTGTACACCAACAATCTCATGAAACTTTACTCCAACAAAGGGCTGAGGTTACTCCACTTTCAGGAAAGAGAATGGTTGACCTCCAAACACGGAAATGGTGTAGGGGGTAAGAGTTCCTGCACATTGAAAAATATTTACAGAAAGAAAAGAAAAGTACACAGATTGGGTACGTAAAAGGCCGGAGAACATATTACATGGGGGTGTACAAGGATTTGTAGTAGAACTCCTGTAGTACCATATTCTATACCCATAAATGTAACTCACAAAACTACAGAGGTAGATCTATGCCTAGACCAATCCAATATTTTCTTTGCTTAGTTCTTCATCGAGAATGCATAGAACTATGTATAGGCTGCCTACATTTCAGATGGCAATGTGGAAGAGGAAAGGATTAATGACTGGAAAATGGTGATTGCCTTCTACAAAGTGGGAGGAGAATAGTAACTATCAAGAAGGGGAACAGGGAGGGACATGGAAATGTAAACAAACACCTACAAAAGGCTAAATGGTTTTCCATTCACAAATGTTTTACTAATATCTATTCAAGTAGTACTACAGCCCTAGCTTGCTGAAATGTACTCCAGCTAGGGCTTGCAGGACACCACACACCACTAATGGTCACTGAAGGTAATGCACGGGATTCACATAGAAATCAATGTTGGCAGGAAATAACATGATGATCACAACGCCCAACACAAACATGTCAAATGAGTTTACACATTGAAGAAACCCATGCAAACCATAGCTTAAAAAGTTTAACAAAAATACATACTTAGAAAAATACACATATAGAAATGTTTAGTGAATCAATAAAATATTCAGAACACATCTGATATCACTTACAACTCTACAATCATTTAAAGACACATCATTACACATGACATGTCTGAAAAACACACACACTACAACCAACAACCATGAAAATAACCTGTTGTTCCCCAATAGTATAAGAAAATAACAACAGGCAGCCTATCAATGTCATAAAACAAAGCTGGGGGAAATATTGGAGTGAAATAAAGCTGGAGGGATGTTGAAGAACCCGTTCCCTAAACCAGAGGAATGTCCCCAAACATTTTGTTTAACTTTATGGAGGTCAAAACGCCAGCTGCTGAAGAATGAAGGATATTGCCAGGCATTGTAGGCTACATTCTGCAAAGACTGGGAGTGCTAAAAGGGCTTGGTTCACCTCACGAGCTGGGCCTAGCTAAAGCCCAAAGTCATTCTAAGAAGACTCCTTCAGTCCCACACCATGGGTCTCCCAGCTTGCCCCAAAGCAGAGGAAGATCCTACAGACTACCTCTTGAAGTCCTCTGTGGTCAACTTCAAAAGCATCAGCAGTAGAGTAGAGGCAGGTAATGTGTTCACTTAAGGAATTCCTCTACCTGTGGAATGCATGCTTTGCTGTGCATGTTAGATTTGTCATGTCCACATTATGGGGTATGCTTTGGTGGAATGCATGAAGTGTCAATATAACCAAGTGATTGCAAAATGACATACTTAATTTCTCCAATACGTCTGGTTACATGCAAGTTAAAACATGTTGACACATAGGAGACGGACATTAGTAGAGTGGGTCTTGAATGGACCATACTCACCATGTCTTCATAATGGACAACAGTCCTTAGAGAGTCCTTTTTAGGTCAAGCATTCGAGACCTCTTGTATATACTTTAGTATAAACTTATATGTGTATGTACTTGGTGGGCTCTGGAGATCGGCCCTAGGACTTGTCTGCTTCCGCTTAGGGACTTTTTTTCTGTTCAACTGCCTCTATTTAACTGTCTTGATAGAAAACGACCAGTAGAGGTCAGTAAAATACCAGAATTGCTTTCTGCTGAGGGACTTTCTTTTTTAATTTTTCTGGCAACTGCCTCTATTTAACTTTCTTGATAGAAAACGACCAGCAGAGGTCAGTAAAATAACAGAATCTCTTTAGCATTCTCTAGATTCCAGTCCATAGAAATTGTCTTCCAAGAGCACCCGTAGACAATAATATTTTTTTCAAATCTTGTATTTTCAGTGATATGGCCACCGAAGGCCCTGATTTTATATTAAAAATAGAGCTTTGGACTATACCATTTCCCGCTGAAAGGCAAAATTTCTCTCCATGTGTTCCCATACCTGGTGTGTCACGCAGTTTGGTGCTTACTTTCCCTCCATGTTAAAGAACAGTAGATGTTTCAGCACCCAGGCTAATGTGCTGCATAGCTAAATACATATAAGGTCCCAAAGGCGAGACCAATTGCATTGCAAATGCTTGTTTAGTATTGTGTGCAAAAATCACATGAGGAATATAGCCATGGTGAGACACTGATCAGAGGCACTTATCATATCACTTGCAATTCACTCAGTCTGAGTGACAGAGTAAAATGTTCAATGGTTGCTGCTTTGCTGGCAACAGTCACACACAGGAAAATAGGGCATTTGAGTAATCTACCATTAAAGGGGATGGGCTTATGGAAGGTGCTGATTACGTCAACCTCTACTCCTACTTTTCCCTACTAGATGTAATGCAGATGGTCTTTTATTTGCCTGCTAAAAGTGGTAGAAGGGAGGAAAACAATTCAAGATTATACTTTCGATTTAGTCATGCTGTAATAGACCACAGACTCCGAAGTTCAGTTTGGTGGATTTATTATAAGGCCAAAAATAATTGAATATAAACACACCTCAATATCAGAGTATATAGGTACAGAAAGATCAATACAGAGCCGATTTTACGAATATAAGTCATTCGGCACAGAAGGCATAATATGATGAACTCCAAAATCAAAATACAGCAAAGAATAGAAGCGGAGTCCAATTCTCTTTTCATTTAAGAAGGAGCAAAATCTTTCCCTACTCTGCTCTCAATGAGGATCCTACCTATCTCCCTAGTATCATATCCCAAAGGTGTCAGCACGTGTTGACTTCCTAAGAAGTACTCATGTCAAATGGGTCTGATAGCTTAAAGCTATGGAGCTCGCTCGAAGATGCTCCTTCTCCTCCGAAAACTGGCAGCAGTCTCTCGAATCTGTCCCTGCGCATCATACAAAAAGACAATGTTAAACCCACAATACGTCATGTTCAGTAAGTTTCCACAGAAGCTTTAATTAAGTCGACTCTTCTTCCAGTGGCCTTGGTTCCCAGATAGGCCAGGCACGAAAAGCAGGTCCTCCCCTCTCGCCTTGCAGTCTTCTTCGAAGACATTCCGGGTATCTCCTTAAATCTAAGAATAACGAGGTCGAATTCCTGCACCTGCAGTAGGATGAGAACACACTGTCTTCGAGCACAACAGAATTTATTTAATTAATTCTTGAGCAACCAAGGAGAAACGAAACTCAAAACAACCTACAATTTGGGCCTACAAATCGGGTAACTTAAACTAAACATGGTTACATTATATGAGTATAATGTCTTCCTGCACATTACACATACAGGAATTAAGTTTTCTAATACACGCAAATCCTACTTAAACGTGCTCACTTCATTTTAATACTAATATGACGTGAATAGATGCATCTTAATAATCATAAAACACTGCACACGACAAAAATACATATGAGTGCGTTTATATCAAGAGTATAGTGCACCCCTACAATTTAGAGTGCTGTAAGCGCTCTATCAGTTCCCCCCTCTTATGACTAGTGTCATAACACCAACCTTTTTGCCCTCTCATAAGTTTCTCCTTGTAGAAGAGACCGACCTAAACAGAGGTTGTAGCTTGCCGTCCCTGTCTAAATCTTTCCAACCCTTTAAGGTGCAGATAATGACTGTCCTGCAGTCGTTCTAATTGTTGCTCTCGCTTTTTCAAAGAATTCTCAGCATGTCGTGCCCTTTGCCATTTGTAAGCCTTAATGACTCCCAACAGTACAATTATACAAATGACAGCTATTATAATAGGTTTCAAGATGTATCCCATTATTCCTTGTCCCAAACTTCAAAACCAGCTTCCTACCTTGCCAAATCCCTTGTCAATTTGTTCCCAGAGTCCATCAGCAGCTAGATCACGTAAATCTTGATGTATCTCTGAAATATTGCTAATGTACTTCCTTATATCCCGACTATTGTCAGGAATATAAGTACAGCACTGTTGAACTTTCAATAATTTACAGACTCCTCCAGCTTTTGCTAATAGCACATCTAAAGCAAGACGATTTTGAAGAACCATAGCCCTTATTGAACCCATCTCCCCATCAACAAGTAATAGGATTTGGGCCGTATTCACAGAGAGCTTATCTACCAGAGTTGCCAGCTTTCTAATCTTCACATCATTCAAAATCACACCCAAACTAGGTATCATAGCTCCAAACACATCCCCAGTAATTTCTCCCGCACTTACACCACGTTTTCCTCTATGAGATCTCTTCCCTTTCAAAGGCCATAAATCATCCACATGGAAGATCTTAGGAAATGCCACAGCCAAATAACATGTCCCATACCAATTTTTGGGCAATTTCACATAAGCATTTTTACCGCACACAAAGTACACATTTGGCACTATGGTCAATTTATCCAACAACGCCTTTCTAATGGATTCCTCAATCAAGAAAATGTGTTCACAATCACTCTCACCCACAAATATTTTGTCATAATATGTGGACGGGTGTCTAATGCACAGTCTCCCTTTCTGCTGGAAGTCTAAAGCTATTGGACCAGAACTTCCCTTTGCCTTATGATCTAATTCCTCCTGTGTCCATGGGATCACTTTGTGCTTCGGATCTGGTCTAAATAAGGTCTGCCTATGTCAATCTTCTATCTGGTCCACAAACTTCTTTTCAATGACAGTTAACATCCAAGTCAAATTGTGTCTATGGGCATAAGATGTATCTAAGGTAATAGTAGGCACAAAATACATCCTCTCTACCTACTTATAGTTATCATATGTATTCATGTATTTAAGAACGGGGACTTCTGAGAGTACCACATCATAATTGGAGAAGTAGTACTCAAAATGTGCCTTGCTATAAAACATACTCAATAACATGCTGCATGTAATGCCATAGGTCAAAGGTAAGTGATGGTATCGAATGCCTTCTTCTACGGATGCTGGCAGTTGCATACACACATAGCAATCTTTCGCTTCCATTTTATCAACATACTCATACAACAAACGAGCATATGCGTTCAGCGTGAAATCACCTTTTGACAAATCTACATGTAACATTTGACTAGTTTCCCTAATCATCTCTCTATCTTTTGCGGATGCACCCTCTTCGAACTCTGAAGTAGGTGGGGTAAGTGTCGTCTGTTCCCCATTCCTTTCGGCATCGTGTGACTCAACCAAAGATGTAACAATCACCACAGTTATGACAATAAGCACCACAACAATAAGGGTACCAATTATGCACTTCTGCTTGCGTCTTGGATTTCTAGATTCCATTTTGAACCACCTTTGGTTTCGAGGCGCAAACAAATCAAAGTCTCTTTTCTTCTCTTCTTGCCTTATTTTGTTATTTGCAATGTCTTTTTATTTTCCTTTTCCCATTCGATTATTGCAATATTCAGTCCAGTATCTATGGCCTATTGTAGAGATGTAGTCAGCCCTAGCCCTCAGTTCTTCTTCTATTGAAAGCCCCTAATTTAAATCTTCTTCCACTCGGGCCTAGGTTATCTTCCTTTTAAAGGCTAATGAGTTCTTATTTCAAAGTTCAAGCTTCATCATTAATGATATTAGATCCAAGTATGGTAAGAACAAGGTGCAGAATTTCTGCATGAATCTCTCCCAATTCCTGTGCAGTGGGCTGTCGACCAAATGTGGGGAAAGCAACCTGGTTAAGAATCAAAAAGCGCAAACCACTTAGCCTTGGTGGATCGGGGACTGTCAAAGTTAGGATTCTGAAGGCTTCAACTCCAGGGACCAACAGCTGAATATCAATCTACAGGGTGTCCCCTCCGTAACTCACTGTACCAGTCCCCAAACTTCCAGAATTCCTCGATCTCTGCATTTGCAGCCAGGTACGTCCACTCAGGAGAGGCGTACTTTTGAGACGGTACCCTCTCTCTTCTGGATCGTCTTAGACCATCCGGTCTCTCTTCCGTTTCACTTTGATCTGATTCAGACGTTTCAGGAACCGTAGCGAGATTTTTCTCAGATGCAAGCCTTATGTTCAGCCTTTCTTTTCTTGTTGGCCACTTTTCTGCTTCTGCACCTGGTCTCCTCTCTTCCTCTTGATTTGATCCTTCTGCTTCAGGCCGTTCACTTTGATCTGGTTGAAAGTTCACTTCTGCAATCTCATCTATCTCATGATCTGAACTCAACTCTAGAGCAGCTTGATCTTGGTTTTCTTGCTCAGTTGATTGTTCAGCCCCTTCAGGAAATCTTACGTCTTGACTTGTTCCTTCATTCTCTGTACTCCTCGGAACAAGAGGAATCGTTGCCTCCTCAGGTTCTGGAAAGCGGCGAGTGTGCGAAGCGTGGATCCAGTTTGGTAATCCTCCACACTTCACAGCTGTACTTGTAACCAAGATCACCTGGTATGGTCCTCGCCAGCGAGCATCAAGGCAGCTCTTCCTCACGTGCTTTCGAACAAGCACCCAGTCACCAGGGTTAAGATCATGTAGCAGGTCTCTCGAGGTAGATGCAGTCGCAGCCTCGACCTGATGGGACACAGAATTAACCACGTCAGCCAGTCCCCTACAATAATCCAAAACCAAATCATCTGTGATGTTTATCAGGGCTGTAGCTGGCACCATAGGCAAGCGCATAGCTCTTCCCATCAATATCTCATGGGGAGAGAGTCCTGTTCTCCTATCAGGAGTACTACGCAGACTCATCAATACCAATGGTAGCGCATCTGGCCACTTCAATGAAGTTGACGAACAAACCTTCGACACCCTCATTTTGATTGTGCCGTTTATCTGCTCCACAAGGCCAGATGCCTCAGGCCTGTAACTACAGTGCAATCTCTGATCAATGTTAAGAGCTGTACATAACAATTTCATGATTTCACTATGGAAGTGTGTTCCTCTATCTGTCTCCACTGAGGTCGGAAATCCAAACCGTGGTATCAGTTCCCTTAACAACAGTTTTGCCACTGTGAGACTGTCACATCGTCTAGTTGGATAGGCTTCAACCCAACGTGAAAAGATACACACTACCACCAAAACATATCTCAGCCTATTGCAGCTAGGCATCTCGATAAAGTCCAACTGTATCCTATTAAAAGACCCTCCTGATCTTCCAATATGACTCATTGCAACCACAGTTCTCTTTCCAACATTCATTTGTTGACATGTAACACACCTGTGACACACTGCTTCAGCATACACACGAAATCATGGGTTAAACCAAGTTTGCCTGAACACTCGCACCATGGCATCTCTCCCAAGATGAACTACTCCGTGAATCTGCCTTGCCATTGGGCTCAATAAGCAAATAGGTAATACTGTTCTCTCATCTGTCGACACCCAAATGCCATTCTCTCTCTTTTCGCAGCCTGCTCTAACCCATGATGCAACTTCCTCCTCTGGGACTTCATCCTGCAGTCGCTTTACCTCATCCCAGGTATCGGCTACAGCTAACATCATGCTGAGCTCAGTTTCTTCTGTGCTCTCTCCTACATATGTTCCATTGAAAACACAAGCATGTATAGCACAAAAACGCACTACTTCATCAGCATAGTTATTTCCTTTTGTAACAAAGTCCTCTCCCCTTCCATGGGCTGCACATTTTACTACAGCTATCTCTTTGAGTTTCTCCAAAGCTTCCAACAATTGGCGCACAAATTCTCCATTACGGATTGGGGATCCTGAGGACGTTAAAAATCCCCTCTGTGACCATAACTGGCCGAAGTCATGAACCACTCCAAACCCATATTGGCTGTCTGTATATATAGTCACTCGGACTCCATTTGAAATGATACAGGCACGTGTCAAAGCAATAATTTCCGCTACCTGAGCAGAGTATACTCCTTTCAGACAGGCAGCTTCCACCACCCCCAAGATGGTGCACACAGCAAACGCTGCTCTCAAACACCCTTCATTGTCTCTTAAGCATGAACCATCAACAAAAAGAATCAAATCAGTTTCAGACAGAGGTTCATCAACAATGTCAGGTCTGGGTTTGGTAGATAGCTCAGTAACATCCAGGCAGTCATGCTCTTCACAATCCTTTTCCTCCTCTTGCGGAAGAGGTAACAATGTAGCAGGATTCAAGGTGGTACAACGTCTCAGAGTGACATTTTCAGAAGCCAATATAATCTGCTCATACTTTGTAAGTCTGTTATTCATTAAATACTATGTCTTAGTTCTTGTCATTAACAGCTCTACTGAATGAGGCACATAAACAATAAGCGGATGACCCATCACTATGCCTTCACATCTCTCAATGCTGACACCTGTTGCAGCAACGGATTTGAGACATCCGGGCAACGCAGAAGCTACTGGATCTAATGTAGCTGAAAAGTAAGCCACTGGTCTGCGAGCATCTCCATGTGTCTGTACAAGGACCGCTAACGCACATCCTTCCCTTTCACAGCAGAAGAGCGAAAACGCTTTATTATAATCCGGCATTCCCAAAGCTGGAGCGCGACATAGGCTCTCTTTCAGCTTGAGGAAGGCTCTCAGGCAGTCATCATCCCATGGTACCAGATCGCTAATGTCCTTTCGAGTCAATCTCAACAGTGGCTTTGCTTGCAAGGAAAAATTTGGTATCCACTGTCGACAATAGCCGACCATTCCTAAAAACATGCGGACTTCCTTTCGTGTTTTCGGAGTTCCCATTTGCAGAATCGTCTCTATGCGATCTGGTGACACCCTTTGTTTCCCCTTCTCGATCCGGTGACCTAGATACTGAACTTCATTCAGACAATACTGGAGTTTGTTCGGGGACACTTTGTGTCCATTCTCTGCCAAATGATTCAGCAAAGCAACAGTATCAATTCTGCAAGCATCCTCAGTCTCTGAAGCGACCAAAAGGTCATCAATATATTGAACTAGGACTGAGTTCTGGGGCATCATCAGCCCTTCAAGATTCTTCTTCAGACTCTGACTAAAAATAGAGGGGCTTTCTGTATACCCTTGAAGGATTCTACACCACGTTAACACACGATCGTCCATCCTAAATGCAAATAAAAATTGGCTGTCTTCATGCAACGGTATGCAGAAAAATGCCTGACATAAATCTATGACTGTAAACCATTCTGCTTCACATGGTATTTGGAACAGAATAACAGCTGGATGTTGTACCACAGGACAACATGGAATCACGATTTCATTAACTCTGCGCAAATCCTGTACTATTCTGTACTTGCCGCTAGGCTTCTGCAGTCCCATAATAGGTGAGTTGCAGGAACTTCCTCGTATTTCTTTGAGAATGCCTTGTGCAATCATAGACTCAATTACAGGTCTTATTCCAGCCACAGTTTCTGGAGTTAATTTATACTGCGGAGTTCGTGGAAATTCTGCATTTGGTTTGACGGATCATAACAGGTTCAACCCCTCGAATCAATCCTATCTCCTCACCCGTGAAATCCCACACTTTTGGAGAAACCGAATCTCTCAAATCATGTGGCAACTCCTCTATCGTAAGAACCACGAACATTTCCGTACACAAGCTCATATTAGCCATTTTAAAATCAGCATCATCATCACAGGTCTGCAACTCCACACCCCTCGGAGTGCAAGATATGGTACAATTTAGTTTACACAAAAGGTCTCGTCCCAATAGACAGACTGGGCTTGAATTGCAAACTACAAATTGATGTTTGTCTCGGAATGGTCCTATCCTCACAGGCAACTCTTTTGTCAATGGGTTAGTCATTTTCTGATTGGTAACTCCCACCACTTGAATCCTTTGTCCTGACAGAGACAAATATGGAACCACTTCTGTTCTTACTGTAGAGCACGCAGCTCCAGTATCTAACAAGAAGTCAACAGGATACCCGTTCACCTCTGCATCTACAAACGGTCCACTCTGATCTACTTCCAGGATCGCATCCAAAGGGCATTCTTCATGCACCCCCCTCTGACACTCATGAAGATCTTGTGGTTGGTCAAATCTGTCTCGTATTTCAAAATAGGGCATCTGATGATACACCTGATTATGAGTAGGTATTCTTGGAGGCTGAGGAATCTGCATTTGCGGCTCATATCCTGCCCCATACATGGACCTAGGTCTAATTACAGTATTCAAAGTCTCTGACATCTGTCCCTCTCCCTCATTCTGCAATTGATTTGCTGGATTCAATTGACACTCGCGCTTCCAATGCCCGATTTTGTGACAATAATGACAAACAGTGACCTTCTTTTGGTTCGCCACCCAATCACCTCCTGTACCTGCATCCATTCCCCTGCCTCTTCCCTGTCCAGGTTGGGTTACCATCTGTTGACCCATTCCTCTACCACTTCCTCTACCTCGACCCATCGCTCTTCCAACCCCTTGCATCTGATCAGGCCTTTCAGCATTCCTCAACTGCACCAACATCAACTTGTCTTTCAATTTCTTTTGTGCCGATTCCACCTGATCACTACAGTATTTTGCATAACGCAGGATTTCGTCCACCGTCTTATTCTGCCAACATATCAAATGTGTCTGTATCATCAAGCTAATATCAGATCTTAGTCCTAGCACAAACTTTGAGACAAACTGTCCCATATCTTTCTGCTCAATTGTATCCAATCCACTATGCTGTTTAAAAGCCACTAAAAGTCTCTCATAATAGTCATGTACCGACTCCTTAGAATCTTGAGTAGTACGATCGATTTTAAGCCAATCAACCGTTTGCGGAGCTACCTTGGATTGTAACCATGTAATCACTTGCTCATATTTCTTCATTACTTTGGGAGAAGGACCATGATTCACCGGGTCACTAGCTGGTTCTACAGCGGGCCAATCAATGGCAACTTTACATGCTGTCCATAAATCCCCTGGGACCACTATATCAAACAAGGTATTCAAATCAATCCAAAGCACCTTTGAAATCTTGACAAACTGGTCTATTTGCTTATACCAGTCAGCAGGTTTTTCCCTCAGCCAAGGAAAATCATTAGTGAATGCTGCCAAATCACCCCTGCTCCATGGCACATGAACGTACCCCCCATTTTGCACTTCTCTCAGAGGGTAATGTCCTGCTGATCCCGTCCCTCCACCCGGAGGCGGAGTGTCTCCTATCCCTTTCTTGGCACTTTTCTTTTTGGCCCACCTCTCTTCCCATCTGTCTAATGCTCTCCACGCTCGCACCCCTATCACCAATTCTCTAATTTGTGCCTTTAATCCTGTCGTTTGCTTCTCTTCCAATTCCTTATCCGTATAATGCAATCTGCAAGTTCCCTGCATCATTTTAGTCTTTGTTAGATCTACCTCATACCTTCGTGCCAGCTGTGACAATGCATCATGAGCTCGCTTTGCCTTTCTGTTAACGTCTTTAGCTACAAATAGCAATTTGCTTGAATCATATGTGTCAATCCTTTCCCATGGCAGATTCCCTTCTATCACATCATCTATTTCTGCTTTTAATCTTACCACATCTAACAATGGTGCCTTCATTGCAACCTGTAAACCCTTCTGACCTCTTTCACTTCCCGATTCCTCCCTCTCACAACTTTGTGTTCTCCTTAGGTCCCCACTCTCCTCAATTCTCACAACTGGGCGACTTTCTCTTTCACAACTTTGACTTCTCCAATGGTTACCCTCACACACATACTGTGGCCCTAACGGTACACTAGGTGCTTCTTGTCTCAACCCCAATTCATCACTCAATATCTGTGACTCCCACGCCGGTGGAACCCACATTCTGATGTCTGACCTAGAATTTGCCAAAGCTCCTGTTCGCCTTCGTTCTGACCCACTGTCCATTCTTGATGGATCAGCTGTAGCAGGCAGTGGAGTACTGGATTCCACTGGTACCTGAGCCATACCTGTCCCACTCATTGTAAGACTCCCTCCAGAGATAGTCTCTTCACCTTGTTCTGTTTGTTGTTGACTGTCCTTTGTTCTCTCTCTAGGGTTATATATTGAAACCACTGGTCCAATAGTAACTGGTACCGAAAGAACGTCTGGTAGCCGCATGTTACAGGCAGTCTCTCCTGACTCCGAAGTTCCGTACCCTATCCCTCCAGACCCTCCTGGAATTGTCGTTCCCACTGAAATCCTCCCTCTTACTTCTGTAGTCTGCTCCTCTGCACCTCTTCGTCCCACTCCTAGAATGTCCTCAGTTTGCTGCGTCTGCTCCGGTTCCGGCTTAGAGTCATAAGGTGGAGGACGTTCTCCTAGCAATCTATCAAGAAAACTGTCATCTGTGTCACTGTCCTCTTCCGTCTTTCTGTTTCCTCCAGACCCACCTTCTAGTCGCCAAAGGGGATACAATCGTTCTCCCTCTATGGTGTCTACTCTCCATCTTTTCAGCTGTGCATCCCACCTGGCATCCTGATATGCCTTCATTGCTTTTTTCATTCTACCCTGAGAAGCTTCCCTTCTCTTTGCCATTGCTGCTCTCATCCAAGCATCCAATGCCTCAAATTGAGTTGGTCTAGGCGGAGGTTTCAGAGCAGACATCACTCCTCTTAGCTGATACAGCACCTCCATACGAAATGACCCATAACGAGGAAAAGCTAATTCTCCTTCTTTTTCTGTAATTTTATGCCAATTTTGAAGCCAGACTATAGTATGGAGTCCTACATTTGTTGCCATATAATGCGCCGGTGTATCCTCAGGTGGAGCTTCTTCTCCTAACCGTGTCACCACTCCTGTGTCACCTCTACACAAATCCCGCAGCACCTTAAAACATCTCATCATGAAAATCGATTGTTTGCCCTCCAAATTCAATACTCAGCTTCGAACAAACACCCACCAATCCAAGCGCGGCGTGACACCAACCGACCAATCCCAGCGCCGCGCACACTGACGTCACTACTCGCTCTTTGCAGCGGCACACCCGCCTTTACAATTTCACTCACTCACACGTTCGTACCACAAGTAACTGCATATCCAAAGCTATTAAACCAAGTAACTGCTCCTAACACAATCACAATAACTTCCAGTTACATAAAACAAATAATTGTCTGTCCGCTAAAAGATCGATAGAACACGCTTACAAGAACATTCATCCGCTGTGACCACCGACCTGCGTCGGTCACTCAATCGCCATAGTCCACCCCCGGTACCTGAGGCTTTCTACCGCGACGTATCCCTCCATTCACACAAAGTTCCCTATCACAAGTGGATCGTCAATAGCGCTTCACGACACCCACAATTCTGATCAGACAATTACAAATACAAAACTATCCCGGGATCTTGGACTTCTCTTGAGTCCGCTAACCAAACTTCCTGACCCGCACATGTCCGGACCAGTAAACCAATAAACTCATAATCACTTAACATGCATCCCAACTTCGCAAGACATCAGACAAATATTTCATCATCGCAATCTAACACACCACACAATTCCATACTCACGACACCACTGTTTCCGCCGCACCGTCAACGTCCGCTGACTTCCTTCAATGTCCGCCGTCGACTACTCCGTGTCCAGGGCCTTAATGTTCTTCCGACCCTACTCCTACTCTCTTTCTCCCCTCACTCTTAGAGGCAAACCATCCTCTGCTACCATTTGACTATGTCAACCTCTACTCCTACTTTTCCCTACGAGATTTAATGCAGATGGTCTTTTATTTGCCTGCTAAAAGTGCTAGAAGGGAGGAAAACAATTCAAGATTATACTTTCGATTTAGTCATGCTGTAATAGACCACAGACTCCGAAGTTCAGTTTGGTGGATTTATTATAAGGCCAAAAATAATTGAATATAAATACACCTCAATATCAGAGTATATAGGTAGAGAAAGATCAATAAAGAACCGATTTTATGAATACAAGTCATTCGGCACAGAAGGCATAATATGATGATCTCCAAAATCAAAATACAGCAAAGAATAGGAGCAGAGTCCAATTCTCTTTTCATTTAAGAAGGAGCAAAATCTTTCCCTACTCTGCTCTCAGTGAGGATCCTACCTATCTCCCTAGTATCATATCCCAAAGGTGTTAGCATGTGTTGACTTCCTAAGAATTACTCACATCAAATGGGTCTGATAGCTTAAAGCTATGGAGCTCGCTCTAAGATGCTCCTTCTCCTCCGAAAACTGGCAGAAGTATCTCGAATCTGTCCCTGCGCATCATACAAAAAGACAATGTTAAACCCACAATACGTCATGTTCAGTAAGTTTCCACAGAAGCTTTAATTAAGTCGACTCTTCTTCCAGTGGCCTTGGTTCCCAGATAGGCCAGGCACGAAAAGCAGGTCCTCCCTCTCACCTTGCAGTCTTCTTCAAAGACATTCCGGGTATCTCCTTAAATCTAAGAATAACGAGGTCGAATTCCTGCACCTGCAGTAGGATGAGAACACACTGTCTTCGAGCACAACAGAATTTATTTAATTAATTCTTGAGCAACCAAGGAGAAACGAAACTCAAAACAACCTACAATTTGGGCCTACAAATCGGGTAACTTAAACTAAACATGGTTACATTATATGAGTATAATGTCTTCCTGCACATTACACATACAGGAATTAAGTTTTCTAATACACGCAAATCCTACTTAAACGTGCTCACTTCATTTTAATACTAATATGACGTGAATAGATGCATCTTAATAATCATAAAACACTGCACATGACAAAAATACATATGAGTGCGTTTATATCAAGAGTATAGTGCACCCCTACAATTTAGAGTGCTGTAAGCGCTCTATCAGTGCCAATAGGAGCCTTTCTCACAAAAACTAAAGTGAAATTGATTATATGATATTTGACATATGTGTAATAGTTACCAAATGAATTCATGAGTCTTCCTCTCTCTCTTCTTCCTCCACTGCCTCTTATAGTGAACAGCCAGGACTAAGGGGGGAGCAACAGGACCCAGGAGAAAGGGGAAAATGGATCTCAACTTCAAGGCGAGCAAGGGACACTTCCACCAGTGTGAATGAGGATGGGGAAATGACTACACCGACAGGAAGAATGGGCCCAAGCAGAGACAGACAAGGTCCCAGACAGAGTCAGGGAGGAGGTCACATGAACTGAAGTGGTGGTGATGAATCTTGACACCATGTGCAAGAAGTCTGTTGATGAGGCTCCTCCTGGCTATAAAAAACAGTCAGTGATGGCTCAAGACCTGGTCTCTCAACTATCTAGGCCTGAGATCACCTCTAGCAGCATCAATCAGGCCCCACAAACACAGTTATCTGAGTATTCCTCTTATTTATTTTGATTTTTATTTATTTTGAAAGTTTTATATAGCGCGAACAAGACCCTTGCTGGTATCAGAGCGCTTTACAAGGTAAGTGTCTTAGATACATAGGTACAAGGTAAATAACATAATGTTCCATGCTGGTCAATGATAGTGTAAACACCCTATCGTAGATACATAGGTATATGGTGCATAACAAAACGTTCCATGTATATCAAGCATAATATAGATACAATATCTAGGATACATGGATGGACAGTAAACACTATAAAGTTCCATGTTGAACATAAGTTGGGTCTCTTCAATTCACAAATGTTTTCTTCAAAGGGAGTTAACCGGCATTAAGCTGCGGGACACCATTTAACCTAAGGGACAGGATGAGAGAGTTGAGGTGTATTTTTCTGTTTATTCTTCTCAAATGTAGATTTGTTTTTTTATTTTTTCTTGATTGTGTTTATTTTTGATCTGTCTTTTAAATGCATGAACTTATTAACCAAACATTTTTCAGATTGCACCGACTTTTAATATGGTTTTTCTCCTGCATATGGAACATTATTGTAGTGCCCTTATAACACACATAAGCGATAATAAATATCCATATTTCATTCTAAATTTATAGTTTTTTTTGAGTGACCACGAGGTACATGCGTTAACCATATCTCCATTTCACTTTCCACGTTCTCAGGGCAGCGTTTCTCAATGACCTGTGTCTTTTTGAACTTTTGCTACCTTTTGTTTGAGTGACTTGTGGAGGTCTTTTTTCTCTCACTTGCTGTGATTTTGTTTAATATACTTCTTATTTGGTTATACTTGATTACCATTTTTCAGCTTCTGCTGAACTATATAGCATGTTCCATCATCATTTAAATATGGTAGCTACTACTGCATTTCTGTGAGGTAATTATTGTCCTTCCTTGGTGTCCATGCCCACTTTGCCTCATGATGAGTTTCCTCCATCTGTGGCCATTGAAAGAATACTATTCTGTTAGTAGGGCAGTATTCATTGAATTTGAGCGGGTGTTTTTCGGTTCTGGCACCGGCACTTAATTGTCAACACTGCGACCTATTTCCGCCAGCCACATGGTGGCGCTGTTTGTCCAGTTTTGTGATGAACACAACAGTTTTTTAGTAGTTCTATATACATTAAAAACTACTAATACCTGCCACCCAAACCTATAAAAGGATCTTGAGTAGCAGGTATTTGTCATGTTTAATGTATAAAACGTCTGAATTGTCATTAGTAGTGAAATAGGTGATGCAAGCTGCTGTGGTCTCCTGACAAGGGCCCAGACACTTATTTCTTTACAAATTAAGTACTGTAGTAGGGCCTTTAGTTCTAACATGGCTGTTCAACGTTTCACACTAAAATAGAATGACACATGCTTTGAGTCTTAGCTCATGGATCAAGCATTGGCAAAGCCAATATGTTCTGCCTATGTGAGACATATTGGCGTTGTCAGTGTTTTTTAAAGATGTTTCACAGCAGCGTTGGCTGCTGTGCAGCATGGCTCAAAGTAAATGCAAATAAAGCACTATGGGGTGGCCAGTGTTCATCACGTCATAGCATTTCTTTTGTGTACTTTAAGCCATGCTTCACAACTGCCTGCCTGCACTGCTGTGTAAAATCTTTAAAAAACATTAACAGAGCCAAATTGCTCTATAAAAGCTATTTGACTTTGTTATTGTTTTTTAAAGATGTTGCACAGCAACATGGGTTGCTGTGCAACTTGCCTTAAAGTAAATAAAAACACAGCACTTTGAATACCGCACATAAAGATTGTTTGCACTTCAGTCGGTTTTTTTAGGTTTTTTTTTAAATCATTTATATCATGAGTTTCTTTCCATGCATGTAAGAAATTTTGTTCTGGAAATTTGTTTGGAAGATTGTTTGCACTTAAGTCTTTTTTTTTTTTTTTTTTTTAAATCATTTATATCATGAGTTTCTTTCCATGCATGTAAGAAATTTTGTTCTGGAAATTTGTTGCCCTAATGGATCCCACACACCATACTAGTATGCACTGCAGGATGGGTAGGACCCCCAAACTAATAGAAACCTTTCTTGCACTTTTTAAAATATCGTGTTGCATGACATTAGACTATAAAAATAACTTTCTTTAGATTCACACACTTCTCAGTAGGGAAATAAACACACACAGTGTCACTTAATATTTGTATCACGCTATTAAGCTATAAATAAATAGCTTCCTTTTGGTAATTTCATTGATGATGGTAATGTTTGCTCCTAACAAAGGACCATCTGGTCCAATGCATAAGTGTTAACCTGAAATTTTATAATTGAAAATATCACCAACACTATGAGGGATATTCACAATGAAGTGGCGGTGAGAGGCGTTAGCCTCCTTGGCTTAACGCCTCTCACCGCCACTTTGGAAAATCGAGGCTGCACCCTATTCTCAAAAATGTGGTGCAGCCTGGCGTTTCCCCCTGCGATGGCGCTAAGTTTCACAACTTAGCGCCAACGCAGGCACCCTTGCACCAGAGTGCAAGGGTGTCTGTGTGCAGGGGAGGGTTGTTCATGTACAGGAAGGTGCCCCTTCCTGCACATAAACAATCCCAAAATACCATTTTGTAACTTTCATGTGTGCTGCTTCGTGCAGCACACATGAAAGTTACAAAATGGCATTTTAAAAAGGTTTGTTCATGTACAGGAAGGGACACCTTCCCTTTCCATGAACAAACCATGGCATTTGCTTTTTCCATGTGTGCTGCACAAGGCAGCACACATGGAAAAGCAAAAACGAGGAGAAATATAGCATTTCTCCTCGTTTCGCCACCTTAAGACCAGGATTTTTCTGGTCTTAAGTTCGGCGCTGCCACCTATTATCGCCGCCCTTGATAATAGGTGGCAGCGTCGATCACAATGGGTGTTGCGGTGGAACGCCCACCGCAACACCCACTGCACGCCCCTTTCAGGCTAAATTTGATGTGAATGGGGCCTTATTCTCAAGGCAGCGTTAACCCACTTAACGTGGCTTAAAGCCACGTTAAGTGGGTTAACACTGCCTTGAGAATAAGGCGCTGACCCTATCGCCACGGGAATGTCAGAAAAAGTGACGTTCCCGTGGCGATAGGGGCTTGAGAATATGCCCCTATGTGTGAACATTTTATGAAAAACTTTGGTAGAGGATCAATAAAGTGAATTGTTTTATATTCATTATAGTTTGGAAGCCAGAACTAATGAAAGGAAAAACAGAATAAGGACTACACGAAAATTGTGATTTGTGATGGTTACCTAGTACTACTTGAGAAAGGAGTAGATTTTCACAAATATTTAGTTGTGCACAAAAGGACTATACTTCTTTCAGGGGATAGCACGGATCCAGTTCTTACCTACTTATCAGAACACGATACACAATTCCATGGATGATTGCTTAGTAACTGTCCACTGAAATCTACTTGATGCACCCATATCCCCTTGCTCGCATCCTAATGTGATGTGTCTAATGTTACATTGCTTAACACTGTGTCACAAGAAGGCTATCCTTCATATTGCTCCTATCATCAAAGTAGCTATCACCCAGGTCATGGCTTTCTTAAGGCCCAATTATGACTTTGGCGGTGCAGCGCCGGGTCCGCCCCACCGCCGCACTATCAAAGCTGTGGTCGGACCGCCTGCCAGATTAGGAGTTTCCTCCTGTCTGGTCGACTTTGTTTTTGATGTTCCTATGCCGGTGCCCTGAAAATGGGCACCTGAAAATGGGAATGCCAAAAACAGCTCCTGCACTGCATGAACTGGAAAGTCAATGCCGTGCAGGAACTGGTGTGCTTGCACACGGGGAGGCACATGTTGTGCCCCTATGTGAGCATCCACGGGGTTGAGGCACCAGGGGGCCCTGTAGGGCCCCCTTTGTTTCCTCTCCACCAAGGCTGCCATGGACCGCCATGAAAACAGTGGCAGAGAGGAACTTTGTAATATGATTGGCCGGACCCAGGCAGTCCCACCAAGCATATTACTGCCTCCTGACCGCCGCAACAACGCCAGAGAACAGCGGTTCCCTGGCGGCTGTGGCAGGGCTGTGGCAGTCCTACTTCCCGACTCATAATAGGGCAGTCAGGGGAGACCACCACCGCTGCGCTCCCGCGAGTCTGGCGGTCCGTGGACCGCCAGACTTGTAATCGGGGCCTTAGTGTTCAGCACATGTGATACACTGATATGGTCCTACACCCATATATTAATTTGTCCTTGAAATATGACTAGTTTTCCACTTTACAGTTGCAAAGGGCCCAATCTCCTCTCTTGACCACACTATGAACCTTCCATCAACCCACATCAGAGAACATCCTGCAAGCAGAAGCCACAGTTGCTTCCATTCAGGACAGAACCTGAAATGTCAGATGGTGACTAACCCTGCTTCTGGTGGCTGTGGACATGCATAGGCTGATGCACCAGCTAGAAAAATGAGAAATATCTCAGTCATGGCAGCTTAACTGTAGACAATATGATTTGTCTGATGACTTGTGTCAATGATGCCAAATGCCAAAGGGGGTTTAGAACGTTTATTATACACGGGTATCATCAAAGTTGCACATCCATGTGGTTCAGCTGACAAAGGGGTTAATCAAATGCAGAAGCTTTGGTGCTGTAGTGAATTGCCTAGTGCCTTGGTGACAACTGAATAACAGATTGCAGAGGAATGAATGTCTGCTTGCAGGATGTACGATCGAATAACTATATTCGGTTTCAAACAACTTAAAAGCATAAAAGTCAATAAATACATTTCATCAATCTAAGAACATAGGGGGTGATTACGATGGCGGACCATCATCACGGAAATCGGGACCGCCCATCCATATGGCGGGGGTCCCACACATGCAATTATAATGCAACCGCCACTGTGGCGGTCGCATTGTGCATGTTTACCATTGTGGCAGGTGCTGCTGGCTGCAGCACCCGCAGCAATGGCAAAAATGCATGTTGTGCATTTGCCTGCACTACGTGGCAGGCACCACGCGGTGCAGGGAACTGTAGGGGGGCACCGTAGGTGCCCCTCAACTGTACAATTGCATTGCCCCTGCACAAGGGGGGCCTGCAATGGGCCCCCAAAGTCAATCTCCAGAGAAACCGCCGTTCAAAGGCTGGCAGAATGCAGCATCCTAATGTGGCGGACGGTGCCTGCTAGGCACTGCCACCATTCTAGGTATGCTGCCCGGGTCCGACAGGCAATCGTATAGATTGCCTGTGTCGGACCCGTGGCAGATGGGCTTTCCATCCGCCAGCACTCCGCCCGCCATCCTTATCTGGCGGGCGGAGAATGGCCACACAATGGCGGTGAACCCACCACCGGCAGGCTGCCGGTGGCGGGTTCACCGCTATCATAATCAGGCCCATAATATTTGTTGGACTTGGCCCTTTTTGGCTGGTTCACCCCTAAACTTTTTGCCTTTTTCTGTGACATGGTGGTGGTGGTTTTAGGCCTCTGGGCACTTTAGCACTGTGGCCCAGTGTAAAGTGTGTGCGCTCTCTGTGTACGTGTGGTGAGATTGGCCTGCCCTCCCATAGGAATGCATGGGGGATAAGTGTGTCCATGGTAATCCCTGGAATGAGAGGAGCGCAGGGTCGAGTTTAGTATGTATGAACTCGTGAGGATAAATGCTGTGCAATGGTGTGCGCAGATTTATGATGACTGGTGGAGAAATGTCACTTTTAGAAGTTGGCATTTCTGTGTGCTGTGTGTCTGCCTGCCTGATGTGAATTGCATGTCTGGCTTGTGAGTGACAGGGGCTGGGAGGTGTGTGTGGCTCCAGGAGGGGCAGGGTGAGTCAGCGCTGGGCTGAATAGGACCTCTGGGCTAAGAGTAGTGGGAGGGGTAATCCCCTGACTCTGAATAGGAAGGTGCCTGTCCTAGTGAATGCTGGCTCCGCCCCCTGTGGTGTGTCTGATCACTGAGCCCCCACCTGACAAAGGGGAAGAGGAGCTTCGAAAACAAAGTGCTCCAAATCCCCCCAAACTAGTTCTGACTGGTATCCCCAAGCCCTGTGCTGTGACACAAAGGGAAATGCTAGTGTTACGAGCGCATAGCGTCGAGAGCGCTGCAGCAACCGAAGAAAAATACTTGCAGACAGCTCCTAGTACTACATGTTCCATGAGGCCATGCGCTCCTCACAGGCAGCGGAGAACGTCTATAAAGAAATTCTTCCTTGGAGGTGTGTTGGCATCCTGTCGATTCTCCGTGAGGTCTGGTAAGGGTGCTACGCACCGACCCGTATTCATCTTTGTTCCTGGCAGCATACCGTTCTCCGTTAGTGAGCACCGGCGCGCTCGTGCGGAGAAAGGTCTCTGCCTCCAGTTACGGCTCTTGTTTTGTCGTAGCCCATTCTCCGTTGGGGAGCGCCGTCGCGCTCGTGCGGAGAAGGGTGCACCTATCTGTGCGAAAGAAAGCCTAGTTTTCTACGCAGCAGCAGTGACATTGCTCACGTCACGCCGCCTTGTCTCAATCCGTTTTACCTTGTTATCCATTGAACCGTGACATTCCGTGGAGCAGCAGTGCTGAATTTCCACGTCAAGCTGTTGACTGTACTACTTCTTTTAGTTTATGGAACACTTTCGTTTATATTCTAACCGACATTGAGTTCTCCTGGATCATGATGATACGCAAACCATGTTAGGAGCTACGCTATGGCATAATTGTGATATTGTTTGAACCTGATATTCAGAAGTCTCTTCTTATCTTATGGTTTGGTTGTTTTTCTGGCTCTATCTTTAACAGGGACTTTCAAGGAGTGGTATAGGACTACGCTCACTCCCTGTGACGTCTAGTGGAGTCTAGAAAGGGTTAGGTTGCTAGGAGGAAAAACCTGTGTATGTTATGGGGTATCTGTACCCACCTATTTGTGTCCTATGTTTGTAATGTGATTTCTGGTATGACTGTTCTCTTCCATGTTTCCCACATTGCAGCCACAACAAAGAAACAGGTTCTATTACAACAACGAAGTAGTTACTGTCTACGCTTATGGGTATAATTCTTTTTGTTTACAGGTATAGGAACTTGCACTTAGGAGCTGTTATTTCATATTAGCAGTGCATGTGGCACGGAGGTGGATTTATGATATTTACAATTGTTGTTCTCTCCACAGGTCTCCCTCCCTGCTGTCCCCATCCTTTCCTTCCCTCACTTGATCCTCCCACTGACCTGTGCCATAACGGCTACTAAGGCTTGGGGATATCAAGAGGTGGACCACTCTGAGCAACAAACCAACCCTGAGGACAGACCAACGTTACAGCTAGTATAAATATAGGGGCTGTGACCCCATGATGTTGTTCAGTCTTGGTTCCTGAATCCTGCCGGGGCGTGCTGCTGCTGGGGCCCAGGGGGGGGCTGCCATGAGGGCTTGCCTCCCTGGGCCCTGCATTGCCCCTTGATCCCTAAAGGAACTTTTTGCTTGGGACCTTCTGCTTTGCTTGGGGACTTTAAGGACCTTGTTCTGCCTTTAGCGCCCTGGGAGCGCTGTGCTTTAATTACTTGATTTTCCCCAGAAAAGGAGCACGAGGGCTCCGCAGCGCTGAGCTGCCATCCAGGGAGAGGGAATCCCCGGTGTAGGGATTCCCCCGTGCTCCGTGATCGAGCGGGAGCCCACCCCGCTTATTTTTATATTTAAATCGTGGGTGCCCACCCCACATGGCCGCTTTATACTTATTTTTAACTGCGGGTGCCCACCCCGCGTTCTACTCTTGAAGTTTCACCGCTGCAGCTCGAGCCATTGTTGAATTCCTCTCCGGGCCGCTCTCAGCGCGACCCGGAAGTCAGGCAACCTTGCCTGGGACATGGGCGGGGTGTGGTGCGCACTGCTGGAAGTGACCGGGGGCTCCCATGAGCTGAGGGAGCCCCGTGTGTTACTGCGCCGCCGAGAAGAGAGGAGAAGTCGTCTGGAGCCTCGCGGGCTCCCCTGCCAAGTCCCGTGTCCCCGAAGAGGGACCGGGTGAAGGAGCGTGCAGGGGCAGCCTCGCGGGCTCCTCAGGAGAGCGGAGTGCCGGTCCCGCCGTGAGGGAGAGCCCAGTGTCCTGCAGAGTCCCCACAGCCCAGTGAGTGGAGATGGCTGGAGGGGGGAGACAGAGAGCAGCACCAGCGAGTCTGCAGAGCCCCGGTGAGTGGGGGGCTCATTTGGCACAAGTGACAGTGCCTATTTTGCGGAGCGGACCCACCGTTGCGGGCCGCTCCACGTGGGGGCACCTTTGTTTAAAATGCCCCAGTGGGGACCCGAGGGCACCGATGTGCCCGGGCCCCCTTCACTTTGTTAGCTCAGCTGCCCCGCTTGCAGAGGGCAGCTGCATCGATGGGGTAATTTTATTTAAAGGGCCCCAGTGGGGGTCCAGAGGCACAGTGGTGCCCGTGTTTCTATGGCTGATCCCAGCTGTCCTGCGAGAGCGCAGGCAGCTGCAACGTCTTGGGCATATGTGTTCGCAGGGCACATTCGGCGCCAGTGCCCCACATTGGAGTTTCACAGCTGCGCAGCACTTAGTGCCAGCTGCAACGTTTAGGCCCACAGTTCTTTGGGGGCATGGTTAGGGAGACAGGAGTGAGATGCACTCCTCTGCCCAGTACTTTCACAGCTGCATGGCAATAAGCGTCAGCTGCCACGTTTAGGTATGCGCAATTGCGAACTCCGCTGCCTTGGCAGCAGCCCTGACATTTTGGACACAGGGCATTTGAGCCCCTTTGAGAACGCCAGTTGGCCAGGGGGACTGGGGGTTTGATAGGGCGCCAGGCCCTAATGTGATTTATGTGGTGCTAGGAAATGTGATTCAGGTACTATGATTTACGCACCCTGTATTATGCCTCTAACTGTGGTTTATGTATGAGGTTATTTGCATACTGTGGTTTATGCTAGTGAGATTATTCTCTACTATGAATTTTACCCCTAATGTGAGTTATGCTTAGGAGGTTAGGGTCTAATACGTTTAGACTTATGAGATGATTGCATAATGTGTTTATGCTGGTGAGGTTGGCGCAGAATAGATTTCACGCCTAATGTGATGATGACTGCATAATATGGTTTATGATTGCAGGACGATGCTGAGTACGAGGTTTTGCCAGTAATTACTGGTTGTATTCTACATCTACAATGTGTGCTACATTTATTATAAGTTCTACATTTACTAAGTTCACTTTGTGATGGTTCTGACAGTGGTCCAGTTGGCCCTGTCAGGTGTAAATAATCCCTTGTAAATATTGCCCAGTGCCAGGTGGCACAGTGTATATTGTGTGATTACTATTCTAATGTGTTTTATGATAATACAAAGGCTATTTTTGATATAACCTTGTGTGGAGTTCCTTTTGTGGTGTGACTAGTATGTTGTTGCTGTGTGCGTGTTGCGCAAACGCTTTACACATTGCCTCCGGGATAAGCCTGACTGCTCGTGCCAAGCTACCAAGGGGGTGAGCAGGGGTTATCTTTGGCATGTAACTCCCTCGCCCTGACTAGAGTGGTGGTCTCTGCCTGGCTTTGGCGCAAGCTTTAGCCAACCAGAGATCCCATTTCTAACAGTATTCCTTAATCTGACTGCACCCTTAAGAAGCAAGTAACATTAAAACAAATGTTGGCATCAAGTGGGAAGACTTCAGTCTTGTCCTTGTTTAAGGAGTAACCTGAAACTCGAGCGAACTCTTGAATAATACCAGAGATGCTAGGAATTGCCTTTTCTTTATCCTCAATGAAAATTAAAATATATTCTGCGGTTTTGTACAATTTGGACCCAAATTTTATCCCCTTTATCTCTCGGGATGAATTCACACTCAAAAAGAAGGTCCTTCCCTTAGATATCCTCTACTATCTGGCACTCCTTAGACGAATTTGCTTCATTACATGGATAATGTAAACATCATAGTCTATACACTTGCCGTTATCTTTACTCTACTTATGCGACTTACCTGTGCACTTCCCCCCCCCTCCTCTCCTTTTGCCCTTTCATTACATTCATTGTTTGCGTGACAAGGTCGGGTGCTACACCTTGCTACATTCCTTGCCATCTTTAGACATGTTCTCAGATTCTCTCTTGTTTTACTTCAATTAGCACTATTATAAGGAATTATTAAAGGCACACAACCCTATACCTTATTGTTTTATGGGATTTCTTTATTTATTTTTCTGTGCCATTTATATGTGTCTTCTATATTTTCCACATTATGTTGTCTGTTGGTAAGATGATGTACTATTACACATATTTTATTCTATGTACTGTAATACAATGAATTATTTTGTACTATGACTACATCTTTTTTGACACAATGCCTATGCATCTTTGTGCTGTTCTTTGGTTATTTAAATGCCAATAAAAATTATTAAACACTAAAACAAATGTTGGCATCGTACAACAGCTGCAGATACCATAGTGCTGGTGTGGCTTGTTTAAAATTCTTTTCCACCAAGGAAGGCTTTTAAAAAAACAGTTATTTATAAAAGGGGCATCTGAGAACAAAATGCAACGAACCCTGAGTAGAAATAAAATCACACTGGCAAGGGGCACAATCTTCACCTGTTAACCAGTGCTTTGACACATGCAACAGGTGATGAAACATATTCAATCTAAAGCAGGTCAAGATAAAGTGATCAGTTTTGGACATTTTAATAAATAAATATGTTTCAGTTAACAAAGTAGCCTTTATCATAGCATATGACCTGACTGGTGGTTTTAACAAGACACTTGTGTCTTTTTGTGACATAAAAACATTTTTGACCCAGGCTTTGTCTGTTTTTACTATGCCTTCTGGCTTATAAAACAGATCTGGGCGACCTAACTTTTGAAAACTTGGCAAAACATATCTAATCCAAGATATTCGGTAGGGATGGTGAAGGTCCAGGTCCAAAAAGTCTTTCCTGATCATCCTACTGAATTCTAAATCAGCTTTTAACCAAACGGACAACCACAGTAATGAGGGCCTCAACTGGATGATGTCCTAGACATAGCCTTGCTCAAATTCTTTGTGAATAATGAACATCGCTGAGCTATTGGGGAGCGAAAGTAAGAATTTGAAGAACGTGTTCTCTACAATTTGTAGGTCAGTTGTGTAAACATACCCCCTCACATTACTTCAATACATCGCTATAGCAACATACTTCGCCTACTATAACCCCAACATAGTTGCCACAAGTTTGCTCCCCAATCTCGTAGCACAGTCAAAGAATGGTGCAGTGCTCCTTGCAAACGCATATCTCCAAGCTCTAACCAAATTAAGAGATTAGTCAAATAGGATTAAAAAAGATGGGAAATTGTTCACCCTACTGATAACACTTCCCTTGACCCACTGGGTTACACTTCTAGTAGATCTGGTACCTATTACCATGGTATGAGACGGAATAGGCAGAATTTTGGCTCCTCTGTGTTACTCTTTAACAGGGAGATCTGGCTAAATTCCTCAAATCGCCACGTGGCAGAATATTTCTCCCACGAGGCTCCAAAATATGTGAGTTGGAGGCGAAATATGGCATCCCCTAGTGCAGTTTTAATCGTTCGCTGGCAGTCGCGGTCAGAGGTCTGCCATTCGAGTAGATTTACTGCCGCTCAAGAAGATTTTCTACTCAACCGGCAGCAAAATCAAACCGAATAGCCGCGCCTCTCTTGCGCAGTGCATGATGATGTTTGTGCTGATTTTCATCACTGCTCGCACTACCGGTGCTAAATTGCAGTGCAAGCTGCATATTTTCCGCCCATTGGCAGAGATCCGCGGAATATCGCTGAGTTTTTCTGCAACTCTGGGGAATTCTGAAGAGTGAAACTCCGCGAGTTCCACCTACCCCTAGCCTTTATGCAAATCGCGACAATTATGACAAAGATGTAAATTAATATCACCCAGCAGGATTACAGAGGTATATCCCTCCTTGGCATTAGTATAACCTTCCAATAATCCTTTTATAGAATGAGCACGATTAGCAGTGCATTTTGAACATTATAAAAGTTAGCAATTAAAAGTCTATGATGTATTGGAAAATGGCAAACAAACTTCAAGTAAGCTGAGAGAACTGGTGTCTAACTGTTGGATTTTACAGTTATGATTTAGAGCAACTAAAACAGACCTTGGCTCTCCCAAAAGGCGAACTAATTGCTGGGACAGAAAAGTCACAATATCCATCAATGAATAAACTCTTACCAATTTCTAGATTTTTTCAAAAGCATAAAATATTATAATTTTTTTAAAATGTCATCCAACTGTGATATCTTCTTTTACTACTCAGTCCTGCTATGCTTCAACACAGAATTTGGAGGATGTTCTCTGATGTGGGGTGATGGGTGGTTCATTGTGTCGTCTTGAGTAGAGGTTGGGCCCTTGCAACGGTAAAGTGGGAAACTAGTCCTATTTTGAGTTCGCATTAATATGTGGATGTAGAACCATGTCAGTGTTTCACAGGTTTTGAACACATAGAGGGGGATATTCTCAAGAACGAGTGATAATTATCGCAAAATTAGCTTAACGCAACTTTGCACATCGCAGTCTATCGCGGGAAAATAACCCCGTGTTAACGTTGTATTCTCAACACGGCGGTACCATGCGATAGTCTCACGCCAACGCGTCAAATGTCCGCGATAAAATTACTGTGACGGCCAAAAAAAGTTGCGATGTGGCCAACCGCGATAAAAAAATCTGCGACAACCAGCCACAGGCCTGCAATTCCCACGCGTCATGTGGGAAAATGCACTATAAAAGCACCGAAAAACACAAACAAAATAATTAAAACTGCGTAGCACCATGGAGGAAGCCGGAGCAAGTACAGAGGACGACCAGAACTCCACAAGCCCCCAGGAGGAACAGCCTGGGACCTCGGGGTCACGGAAGGGCAAGGAGAAGAAGACGAGGAAGACGAGGTTCAGTCCGCAGGAAAACAGGATCATCATCATGGAGGTGATAGAACACCACCAACAACTGTTCGTCACCTCCAACGTGTCATTGGCAAATAAAAATGCAACATGGCAGTCCATCCTGGACAAGGTGAATGCAGTCGGAGTGAGGAGGAGGACAATTGGAGAGGTCAAGAGGCGCTGGAATGATGCGAAGCGCAAAACCAAGAAGAAACTTGCTGACAACCATCAGGCAGCAATGCAGACTGGAGGTGGCAGTCCAGCGGAACACCAGGAGCTGGATGAGATGGAGGAAATGGTGGCCACAGTCATCAGTGGGGAGACGGTGGCAGGAGTTGGGTGTCCGGACACTGCTCAACATGACCTGACAGAACAGCACCAGGGTGAGTACCGAACAAGGACTGGGGGACGGGGGAGATGGGCACAATGGCACACATGCACAATTAAGTACAGCACACTGCACGCCCACAATGACTCTGGATCATGTCCCTGATCCCCTTGGCACACTGCAGCACACATACAAACAGCAAGTAGGCCCCCGTCCACTATGGGCACTAAGGGGTCCCTCACCACACAGCACCAATCTCACAACCAACCCATGCACATGTGTTAAAACCAGCAAAGCTGTGTGTCTGTGAGCCACACTGACAATGCAAGTGACACTGCATGACGAACAGCATGGCTGCAGTCCAATTATCATGACATGGTGCATGCCACGACACTGAGGTGGCTGAGTGTGGAACACATCCAGAAAGGAGCAGGTCACACTCTGACACATCCACGTGCACAAACAACCCCTGAAGTCAACAACACATCTGCGGATAAACCATGCCCAAGAGTCCAAAATCCGAACTAGAGCCAAAATTAGCCAAGTCTGCAACATCTCAGCACTGTAGAAGCACAGAAGTCAAAGGCACTCCGCCTCAAATGGATAAGGGGCAGCAAAATCACAGCTGCAGGGGCGACTCTCCCACAATGCAGCACACACACATAGTAATAACAGCACAACATCATTGACGACAATGTGGTACAAAGTGCAACACTCTCATTACAGAACAGAGGACACAACTTGTTCCGCTTGTGCGTAGAAACTGGCCAATCACATCTGGCATAGCAGGAAACTGTGAGATGATAATGTACGTGTACAACCTCACATCCGTGATGTAGTTCAAATGTCCACTGTCCCGCATCAAATAGTCAGCTCCTCCCAAACAGTCACAATGTACATTGTCATGCAGTCTGTATGTAAACTTGAACAATGCGTCAACATACATGTCAACACAATGTTAAAATGCATCTCCCCTTCACATTGCAGAGGGACAATCAACACCTCCTGCAGAGCAGACCAGACAACTCATCAATGATGATGGAGAGGACCTCCACACCTTCGACACCGACGCCCTACAACAGCTCATGGACAGCTACGGCAACCCACCTCCAGGAGCAGGGCAGCCCAGCTGCATCGAGGAGACCCCACCCCCTGCACAGACCACACAGCAGGAAGCACCCACCACCATGGCTGGCTCCCAGCACCTCACCGAAGAACACATCGCATTCCAAGGCCAGGTGTTAGACTGCCAGAAGGAGGTGGCTGAACAGGTGCGGGTGGGGTTCGACCTCATGGCAGCCAAACTAGATGACATACGTGGGTGTCTAAGTCCCATCAGGGACCACTTACACTCCCTAACGGACACCCACAGTTCGCTCCATGATGTCCAACAATCCATGCCCGACATCGCTGGAGTCATGACTCTGAGAGGAGAACAACTGTCTAGTCAGAGTGGCCTCAGCGATGTCAGCCGAGAGTTGGCACAGATGCTGAGGATAATGGAGAACATGGAGCGGATGCATGCGGAAAGAATAGCTGCCACGGATGCACACCAGCGAAAAGTTGTTGGGATCTTTCATGCCCTGCAGATCCTCATCATCGCATTGCTGCCACTAAGGCAGTTGCTGATGAATGCTGCTGGTACTTCTACACACACATCTCCGGCCCCTGATGTGTCAGTGGCACACAGTGCTGCAGACCAAACATCAGCACCCACATCTCAGACAGATGACATAGAGGACGAAGATGCGGGTGATTCCACCTTTGTAGTAAGAAGGAGCAAGTAGCATTCTTCTCCGCCATATGCCCTGTTTCAGCTTGGTTCTGCCCTCTGCATCATGCCCTGTAACAACACCTCCCACTGTCCCCCGAAACACTCTGCGACACTCACCTTGGACCTCGACATGGACTGCCATATTTTGTTTGCTTACCAATGACACAGCAATCAGACTGCGGACTGTACTCTTCCTCTTCCGATGTACTTGTCAATCCCTAAATGACTCTGGCTGGCCCTCCACTGGGCTACAATGTAATGTGGGGTTTGCATGGCCATGTAATGCTCCAGCTCCGACACTCCACCGAATGTGTATAAATCATTCAAATTCACACAGATGTGTCATGTCCTTAATCGATCAAGTATGAAAGTATGGATGAATGTAAGGACATTGATTGCCCAAAAAGGTACACCCTGGGAAATGAAAGCAATGCGCATGTTTGACCGTGACACACATGGGAAGTGGGATGACTGGGAATGTGTGCACTAGCTGTGGCCTCATTGCTCTGAAACAACAATCGCGCAATTCCTCAACTTTGCCCCACGCAATGTTAGAAATAGGGCTGGGTATGAAATGTCAAAGTCGTTGGCAGGCCTAAAGTAGTGTCCCCCATCACATTTGACAACAGAACATCTCTTTGCATACCTACTCACACTCAACTGGGTGGACACAGCCTGTAGTGATGGATCACATTGATCCACATGGCAGGAATATGGACACCATACTCACATTGCTGAAGACACGTAAGAGCACAGGTCTATCAGCAACTATCCCAACCACTATGTCTGGCTCACAGAGGTTGAGCTCGCAATGGGGACTCACCCCTAAGTGAAATGCGTCAGTCAGTCCCTCCCTGTGTACGGACAATGCTCATTGAGGCACACGATTTGTCATTCTAATCAACACTCATCACAGTTGAACACTAGTGAAGTTGTGTGGACTTTATTGCCATGTGCGTGTCAGTACGGGCAAGACAAGGGCCACAACATGCAGACCTATGCATCAGACACTAACAGGCAGCATTCGGTCACGGTACAGTTCCACGTGACAGGCGTTGTGCATGCGCCCGGGATGTTCTCCCATTGCGTTGGTGGCTCTCGTAGAACCGGCACTCTTCTGACCTGCGGCAGTTATGTGGATGATATGCCACAGCTCGGAGCAATGAGTCGTATGTGTGTGCAACGTTTGGACGTATGGGTTGTTGTGTACGTAAATGTCAAGGGCATTCCATGCAAGAGTACCTCGAGCAAGAACTTCTGTGTGTGGGGTGTGGATACATTGGTCCTTCATTAGCGCTGTGCATAGTGTGGGAGTCGTCATCATCTGCTATGGTATCTCTCTCAGGGGCTGCCTGCCGCATGCAAGACCAAGGTCGGAGGTGCAGATGTCCTTCCGCCTTATGTATTGTGACAAAGGAGCTTTCATCCCTAATTTTAGTCTGACTACTGCTTGCATTCTGGAAATGTGATGTGGCTTTCGCGCTGCAATTGAGGCTAGGCCTTAGGCATATGGTGCACCAATAGCGATAAACACACACAACAGTTGGCATGCATGAGCCAAAAGTCCGAGCGGCCTTGCGCTCCTTGTACAATCCCTTCGTGTGCGGCCGCCCTCCGGGTGCATGCAACATTGCAACATTGTCGATTGCGGGCCGTGTGGGCAGACACTGGAACAGAGACACACGCATCAGCTGGTTTCCTGTCCAGCCCAGAAATGAACCACGCCCAGAGGATAATTATTCACACCCCTACGCTGGCCTGGCGTACGCCGACCCAGCCCACTCGGCGTACATATAAAGGGGACGACGACGACGCTACGTGTCCCAGTTCTTCCCCACTGCCGGAGGTGACATGGCTGCGTACACCTGGTATATCACGAGACTCAATCAGAAAGGGTCCATGACTTGCGTTGCACAGATTTGGTGGCACCGGAAACACTGCGGCTGGCACGGGCCTTCCGCCACGGGACAGTGACTTTCGGTGCACTGAGGTAGGGGCACCTTAGGTGCTGAGCGGGTGTGCAGCCTGCGATGATGCGCCGTCCTGGTGGTCCGGACTGGTAAGGGTTTGTGTGAGCCCTGCTGGACCACAGTGTAGGCCTGAGCCAGCGGGCAGCGCAGGCCTACCGCCACGTGGCGTTGCCTCGCGGTTCATAGGGTTAGTGGCACCTATAGGGCTGAGCGGGTGTGCAGCCTGCGATGTTGCAGTGTGCACTGATATGATCTCTGCCATTGTGAAATCAAGACCCAGAATCACGTGTGTGACCTGGTGGCCCGCGGGGCGGGGCTGCATGATGTGGAGGCTGCCAAGGTCGCAGGCCCCGGGCTTGGAGCTTGCACCGGCACGTGGTGGGCCCTCTTGGAGACACGCTGGTGGCGGAAGGTGAGTAGTGAGGCCAGGGTGCGCAGGGGCGGGCAAACACCACTGGGCGGCGGGAGGGGCTGGAGTGCAGCAGCCTGTGTGCGCAGGGGCGGCCAAGCGATGGTGGTGTGTGCAATGATATGGATTCTGCCATTCATAGATCTGGACTCTGTTTCAGATAAGGGACCTGGTGGACTCCAGTGTATACCGGCACGTGGTTGGAGACACACCGGTGGCAGCAGGTGAGCAGTGAGGCCTGTGTCCGCAGTGTCGGCCTTCTCTCTCCCTCTCCCTCTCTTCCTTTCACTGTCTCTCTCTCTTCCTCTGTTACTCTCTCTCTCCTTCTCCCTCTCTCCCCCTTTCTTTCTCTCTCTTTCTCTCTCTCCCTCTCTTTCACTCTCTCTCTCTCCCTTTATTTCTCTCTCTCTTTCTCTCTCTCTCTGTCCTTTGGTGAGCGCATGACACACCTTCTTATCTTGAATTTTGTGTTGCAGGCTGTGTCTTACAGATTGTCCAGTGAAGACCCGCCATGACTCTTCCGAATAGTTGTTTTGAGTTAAATTTGATTAAAATAATTTGTTTGGAAATTCAAAGATGAATGAATGATTCTCCTTTTTCTGACCACACATGAATGTTAATTGTTGTACTTTTGCGACATCAGGCGAATTGTTTTGTTCATGATTTCGTAAGGTTGATGTAAAATATCTTTGTGCGGGGTAGGGCCCCGGGGGGGTGGTGGGCCTGGGTGTGGTGGCGGTGGGTGTTGTGGCCCTCTTGGGGCTCCGAGCTGCATGATCAGTGGCTCCATGGCATCTGTTGTTCTTCAGGTGTGGCTCTGGTCTGGGCTCCCTTTTGTGGTGCAGGTTGTCATCCGACTTAACACCAGGTAAGAGCAGGTGTTAAATCCCTGCTGCTAACGTGCCTTATCACCTGTTTTGTGATCTTATCGCCGATCTGGCCGGTCACAGGGAATATTGCGAAGTGTTGTTTTCGCGGCTTTTTGCACGGGATCGCCTACTCTGCATCTCATTAGCGTTAGTTGCCGGTGTCATCCGTGGCGATGTTTTTTGCAGCTGCTATCGCAGGAAAACTGGCGATATCGGCTGTTAGCACCAGCTTGTGAATGGTGCGATATATCTATCGCCACTTTGGCTGCGATAAAGTGCCGCTAACTCGGCGGTAAGTCCTTGAGCATATGCCCCAGAAAGTCATGAACTGGGTGATAACGGGAGCAATATGAAGCATAATTTTCTTGCAACAAGACGCAGTGGTAGATAGACACATCGCATTAGGATGTTAGCAAAGGAGATATGTGTGCAATAAGTGGGTGGCAGTAGACAATTACTAACCATGTTCTGACAAGGATTGGTCCATTGTGTTAAATCAGAGATATACATATATTATATTCTGTAATTGTCATATACAACATTTCCAAGATGATATTGAACGCACATGTTTCAGTGCAGCTTTGGGATCCCTGACACTCATGTTGACAAAGTCAAGGGTGTATGCTGTGTACTGTGGTCATAGACATAATATAGATTTATTCACCCATGACATCCATTGCTGACAAATACCCAACGGGTTCCTTAGTAATTGACTGAGTTAAAGTTTTACTGTTGTGAAATGTGTGCAGAAGATGGCATGCATAGAGATGTAAAGTTTAACACAGATCTTGATTTACCAATCTCAGTCATCTGCCTGGTCTGAGGCTAGTCCACATGGCAGTGCAGAAAGAGATATAGCAGTAGAGGTTGTGGCAGGTGACCAATGAGCTGGCAATGCAAGGCCCAAAGGGTGACAGTTTAATGGTGATGATGTATATTTATACGGCTCTTTTACTGCCATCTATCCTATGTGGATATAATGCTGTCTCTACACATCCAGGCTAGTTAATATTAGGTCAGAGGCAAGCATGGGCAATACAATTTGAACATTTTTCAGATATGTGGTTGTGACAGTATATTTATTTATTTTTAAACAATTTTTTTTTTAACAACCAAGATATCTCTTGAATTGAATACACAGGTTTAGATGAATTATACAAGAATTTAATTCCTCAAGAAAGGTACCCCCTAAGAATACTTTTTAGGTCCAGGAGCCAGGGGGAAGAAGAAAAACAATGACATCAAAAAATACTCCTGTGAGACCTATGCCTTTTTATCTAGTGGCCTGCAAAGGGCTCAAATCGGACTGTCCCACAATAATCAATCTTACCATGCACGAATATGCAAAATATAGTCATTTTTAGTCATCATTTTCTTATTTTATAAGATCTCTATTTATAAAAGTGTATACAAACTTGTGATAGACATTTGATTTAGTGTCTTAAACAGTTAACGTACAAAATATATTATTTACAAATAAAATACATGGAAAAACATGAGTATTCACCCTTATAATACAAAAACATATCCCCCCAAGCAAGTTGACCTCACATCAACCAATCTCACCTCACATACATCACTCTCACAATCAATACAGTCTCACACAAAAAAATATGAGGGAAACCCTCTACTCCATGTATGGCATACAACGATGACCGGATAGCGGACTGAACAAATCACAATTTGATCTACTTAGGTGTTGTCCTTTAAGGGTTCCCAGCAATATGGTCAACGTACGTTTCGGTGGGTATAATTAGCTTCCACCTTCATCAGGACCACTCTTTTTGGCTAATTTCAGGTGAGTGGGCGGGGGTTCGCTGCTTTTCCCCCGTGATAGGCAGGAAATGTATTATATGCAATACAAAAGTCTGTACAGATTATGTATCCTCACATATGATGCTGCTGGTCCATTATTAGTACAGACGCTGCTGTGTACCTCCTTGTTGTTAAGGGTAGGGAATTGTTTTTACATGTATCCAAAACCAGCTAGGATGTGTATGTATTTGCTTGTCCTCTGGTGGATGTATTAGATCATACACTTCTTATTGGGGCGGGTTTGCTCCGCACAATTTCAATTTGGACCTTCTGGTAAAAGTTGCCTCGCACGTCTCCTTCTTGCTTGCAATAACGTCGTACGATCTAATACATCCACCAGAGGACAAGTGAATACATATACATCCAGGCTCAGTGACAGGGATGTGTGGTGGTACCAGTTCTGGCTGCGGCCCTGCCACAGGTCGAGGTTCTGCCACAGCTGCTGTTGCTTGAAATGTGTCATGCACGGGGACTGTAGGCAGGCAATATAGAAAAGGTCACCATTAAATATTTCTAACATTATATGTACATTTGTGGGGGACAGGTTGTGTTCTAGTGACATGTGTGTGGCACATGCTTATATGTAAAGGTAGGGATGTTAACTGGTTGTGGACATGATGACATTAGCTGGTACTTGTAAAGCAAAAGAAGATCCGTAAATAATGGATCAGGGAACCTAGCTAATAGGAAAGAGGAGGGGTCTACTAAATGAGTAAGACACACCTCAATAAGGAAAAGAAAATTCTTTTCTTGAGTCCCCTCACTCACCAAAGGTTTCCCCTAGGTGACATGCTTCATCATTGGGGCCATCCCAAGCATCTACTGCTTGGGGCGTGCTGCGACTTGCGATAGTTACGTAGGAGCACTAAATTTTAAGATATGACTATGTGTGGTGCAGTGAAGGGGGAGTGGTGTGTGGTTGTTAAAAAATTACCTAACTAGTGAACGTAAACGATTTTATTCTTGCTCCTAGTTGGCAAAAGGTAAAAAGGGGTTAATAAAAGGGAAAAGAATTAAATGTCCCTGATATTTTAAGTCAACATGTTTCGAGGTGTCCCCTAGGTCAAGAATAAAATCGTTTACGTTCACTAGTTAGGTAATTTTTTAACAACCACTCACACCACTCCCTTCACTGCACCACACATAGTCATCTCTTAAAATTTAGTGCTCCTACGTAACTATCGCAAGTCGCAGCACGCCCAAGCAGTAGATGCTTGGGATGGCCCTAATGATGAAGCATGTCACCTAGGGGAAACCTTTGGTGAGTGAGGGGACTCAAGAAAAGAATTTTCTTTTCCCTTATTGAGGTGTGTCTTACTCATTTAGTAGACCCCTCCTCTTTCCTATTAGCTAGGTTCCCTGATCCATTATTTACGGATCTTCTTTTGCTTTACAAGTACCCAGGAGGACGAACCTAGCCATATCCTCCTCTCCCTCTCTCTTTGTTTTGACATTAGCTGGTAATCAGGGAATAGGTTGATCTTACCTAGCCTGCTGTGGAGGTTTCCCTAGAAGCAGCTGACCATAATGCAGGTCAGGGTGCATGATGGAGAGGATACACTTGTAATAGAGTGAGAGGAAAAGACATGAGCTGTGTCTGCCACCAGGTAGAACATTTGCCACCTCTCTCCTGGCAAACCTATCCTTCACCCACTCTCCTTTCAGACTGCCATTTCTTCTTGATGTCCTCCTGGGTACACATGTCTACCCCCAAATCATTCACACTTTATGTGACCTCTTGCCACATGATCGCCCTTCTCCACCACACTCAGGGTGTGTGGAGGTTGACTATTTCCTTGCGGTGGTCAACTACAAATATTACTATAATGTCTGTCCACTCCTGAGTAAAGTTTCACTTCCACTTTAGAGGAATGGTCTGCATTCTGGAAGCTGTTGTCTCTTGGTCAACAACATCAAGCAGTACACGTGGAATAGAGTAGAGCTCAAGGAGTAGGCTGCCTTTGTGTTTCCTCCTGTAATGATTGCCAGGTGTGTGCTATTTTTTCCCTAGGTGATGCCTGTCTCCCTGTTTACTTGTAGATCTCCACCTAACCTATGTAGAGCTATGCTTTGGAAATGTATGCCTAAAATATGTCATTAAAGTACGTTAGTAGAAAACATATGGTCATATTTAAAGCCATAAATCTAGGCACACTCCTCATTTATATGGTTGTAAGGGTGTGGAGGCATGTACACCTATTACGTAGCCTAAATCTCCATCTTCAGCTTGTGAATTTCATTCAAACATGGAACTACACACAATGGTAGCTGTATTGCTATGCATGCTGTTGGTAGAGAAAGTCTCTCACATGGTAATGGACATGCACCCCTGACCTGACTGCCACAGCTGCTGTGATATCTGGATACTTGGTAACAATTTTTGGTCATGGGTGAACACTGATCATGTCTGTGCAACTAGACTTAGGCCTGTCTCATGGATTGGGGTATGCTAAGACCGAGAGGGGTACCCAAAGTGCTACCTTTGAGTGGTGACAGGCCACTGCTTTCACTGTGAGTTACGTAGCATGAGTGCAGTGGTTGCAACATACTGTGTTTTAAGTTGTTATGATCAGTAGAGTGAACAGTCCTTTTACCTGTGTCACTGGAGGAGTGCCTCCTGATTCACACTGGCAAAGGTCTACTGGTGTGTGCTTAACTCACCCTTGGTCTGCACTGTGTTGTGTGCAGTGCTGGACAGTAAGTATGTGTGCATGCTCAGATGTATGTGTGCCTGTGAACTGGTACCGTACATGAGAGTTAGCACTCACATTTGTGTGTGCGTGTTGGGGTGTATGTGTGGTCCTGTGAGGTGGTACAGTATAAGAAGGTTAGCGCTTGGGGTTGTCTGTGCATCCTGGAATGTGTTCCTGTGAGTTAGTACAGTGTATGAGAGTTAGCACATGCAATTGTGAGTGTGTGCAGGGATGTATGTGTGCTTGTGAAGAGCACAATATATGTAAGTTTCTGGGTTCCATTTCGGGAGACCCAGGACTTGCTGGAGGAGCATGTGGAGGTAAAGGATTCCCTCCAGACAGATTTGTGGATTACTACATTCCTGAGAGTTGGGTGGGATGCACACTGGAGGAAGTAAGAGCTGCGATCTTCATGCACATCAAAAGGGTTGTCTGATTCTAAGAGAGGTGATTGGTCAAAAGGGTCTTGAAACATCTCAGCAGAGGGGCTGATAAGGGAATCATAATGAGTAGGGCTGAGGGCCTCTGGTACCATTTTGATGCACATTTACTGAGGCTGACATCCAGGTGTGAACCTCAAGTCACTCCCATGTCCTATTTTTGGGGCCATCAGATTTGGAGATGCTCCTGATGTGACAGACTGCTCTCTGGAGGAAGAGCACAATAGAGGAATTGGGCACTTCAAAGTGGGAACCCTGTGAACACGAACTTCAAAGACATAGACACTAAATCACATTTGTGTCCGGAAATGGATTTTAAAAGGGGAGCTTGAGAATTCCAAATTGTCAAACTGAAGCTGTGCATCAGCATAGAGAATCTCATCATAGGTTCTGCCAGTTTGGACCAGGACTGGAGACTAAGGTTCTGCCAGTCTCCCTTCAGGTGAGGGGACATCACCCAGGAGAATCAAGACCACTAGCCCTGGAGCCTGGAGCACCAGCTTTTGTCTGACCCAAGACCAAAGGACCTTGTGTGGAGTGGGAGCAAGATCCAGTGGGGATCCTGTCAAGTGGAGAGTGAGATTCAGGTAAATGTCGGGATCGCCACACCGATATGGCCATCCGCTCATGTGCATTGCTCACTACCCCTGTATACCAGGTGGGACATTGCCTTTGTGCACTGTTGTGGTGAAGAGGGGCGTCACCCTTGCAGCGTCGTTACCCGAACAGTCAAGCCATCTTAAGAATCTGTTCGCGACCCCCATTTGCTAGGTGGTGACAGCAGTAAATTTTGAGGTCCGTTGCCCTGGTGCAGTGCTGTGGTAATGAGGGACCATGTTTAATTCTAAAATGGGACACCACCTGGAGAGCACAGGAAGCGACCCCTGTATGCCAGGTGGAGGGGATGGAAAAGGGATTGGGTTATGACCCACAAACCAAGTGCAAACTCTGAATGCAGAATTGCTACGTCATCATCTGAAGAGCAGGAGCACCTTGAGTCCACCATCAGGACCCCAGGGTACCTCCTGCAACAACAGAGGAGCATTGCAAAGGTCCAGACCTCCTCACCAGCACCTGCCATTGTCACCCTAGACCCCAGACCACTGAATGCTCCCGGGCTCTCCATTTTGCTTAAGCGAGAGCGGGAAAGACAAAACCTTGAGTCACAGTGCCTGTGGCTCGGGGCAACTGCTCTGACTGTAGCACCAAGGGTGCTGGGTCACTGTGAGTTTGATTAGTCATGGTGGGGCTGCTAAGACTTGCATTCTATAGCGGGCCTAGCCTGGGTGTTGCGTCAAGTGAATGAAGAATGACCAGGTCCATAGATAAAAGAGTGGGATGCCGGTGCCCGCGGGGATCATACTAGAATAAAGACGTTGCGAAGAGTGTGTTAATATTTAGCGTTTACTGTTTTTCACTTTGTGTGTGTATGGATACTACTTTTTATAAACACAAGTATTTGGCTGGACATTCAATTATTATGCTGGCTGAAGGTATGTTGAGTTCGCCGTGCACCTGTCTTGTTCCCAAGAATACTTGGACTGCTCAACTCACACTACCACTGCAAGTCAAGTGCGGAAGGGGTACTTGGCACAGTTGCAGAAAGTTCAGAGTAGGTCAGGCTATTGGGCATCAGGAGTAAAATGTCTCATCAACTGTGGTTGTGCCCAGTAGCTCCTGCTTGCCACTTGGCCCTCTAAAAGGGGATTCTGACACACGCAGAGAGTTCTGAATATAATTGATGGGCAGGGGAAGGCTTCTCACATGAGGCTGTGTTTAACTTAATCTTAAATAAAATGAGAGGGGCCTCTTTTCATCCAGAGGAGTGAGGCACCAAATTTGACAGCAGTCAAAGACAATATTCCCCAATGGATATTGTAACTCAGCACATTTGACTCATACTGCATACATAGTTTAAACCATGATTCAGGTGATCCTGCCTGAAACGGAGGCTGTGAGACCCTGTGATTCGTGCACGACGAAGATATATTTTCAGGTTCGTACGATGGGAACTCGCTATATAGGTATTTATTGTAGTTGGCCAGTACTGCACAAAGGGAGAAGGTGTTGGTATAAAAAGTTTGAGACTCCGCTACATGGTAACCTATGCCTTTACCTCACTTCGAGTAGTTCTGGTAGTTCTGTGAGGGCGGGATAAGGCCAGTGAGGTTATTGTTTGGACCTACGCAGTATTTAACATTGCGAATCGAATTTTAGTAATTTGAGTGCCGTAAACTGTGGGCATTTTTTTCGTACTAGATAGTTTGTGAAAAGCAAGTGATAAGTAGTATTTGAGGTGTGCTGTCTTGCTGCACAGTGTATTTTGGAAGCATTGAAACTCAAAGTGACATTATTTTTATTTCAGTTTGCCGATTAATATTGGAAACGTGCCTGTATTTTGGAAACGTGAGCCTTTAAATAGGTTTGGAAATTCGTTTTACACCTGACTAGCGAGTTTTCTATATGGTGACCGCTGATTACAGGATTCTCCGCTAAACAGGATTATTCCAAGGTAACCACGACAAATGTAGAAGATAAGTAGAAACCTCAGGTGTTTTGTCTCGATGTATAGCTATTATTGGTAGGATTGGAATTTAAAGATATAAAGATATAACATTCCTATTTCAGTTTCCTGATTCATATGTGAAACGTGAGTGTTCAAATGGATCTGGAACTCGTTTCTTATCTGACAAGCGAGTTTAATATATGGTGACCGCTGATTACAGGACCCTCCACTAAGCAGGATTAAGTGAAGGTAATGCCGACGATACTCCTTACCAAGGGGGGTTGGGGTGCAGTGTAAAACACCTTAATGTTTGGGGTGCAGTGTAAAACACCTTAATAGTTAGGCACAATGAGGGGTTCATACCTCGCTGTTTTCTCTTTATAGGAGAATTACGTATGGTTCTTATAGACAGAAGCTTTTTGCTGAAGGACCTACTAGTTGAAAAAAATATATCAAGAGTGAGGTAATTAACCCGACCGTTTCAGGTATTATTGAAACTGAGCTAATGTAATGAGCATATGCACAATACGGATGTTGCTTGGTTACAGATTATCATTCATGGCTATCTGTGCCTGCTGACCTATTTAAAGTATAGGCAGAACGAGGACATTTCCTTCTAGTTATATTCATATAGCTAACTAGCAAGGTATTTACTGCATTATGTTGGCAGTCTGGGATAAATTCCCCGGTTCACTTTGGTGAACAAGGAAGGGTTGGGGTTACTGCCCACCCTCAGTGCAATAGTACATGAATGAATGTACAGATGTGGTCTCTATGATCACGGAAAAGATGAATGGTGAGAATGAAAGTGGATTGTGTGTAGTAATTTTGTTCACCAGTATACGAACACCTGTTTACCTATGTCATTCAAGGGCTAACTGTGTTTTTTTGATGTCTAGATGCATAGAAATTTGGGAGTTATCGCTTATTGTCCTGAAGAAGGTGGTGTTCTATGAACTATACCCACCGAAATGCGTCGACGCTTCTTATAAAGGCAATCTGGAGATAAAAAGGACAGTTTTGGTACAATTAATAAATGATCTGTATCCTTGAATTGCTCTTTAAGATAAGAAGGATTTCTTCTTGCTAATTTCTCTCCCATATTAGAATTGTACATTGAATGTTTTTAACTGTTTTATGAATGAAATGTAATAGATTTTGTGTAATTGTTATGATGACATTTTGTTTTTAAAAATATTTCTTAATTTTTATTTGATGTTTTGTAATCTGTATTGACGAATTTTACCTGTTTTATGAGAAAGAATAAAAAACAATTAATATTTCTATAAATTGTTTTGTATTTATAGATGTTGCACATTTAGCCCATTGGAAGACAGGGTGTCATATTCTGGTGATTCTTATGTATTTGTGGTTGTATGGTTTAAACTAAGTATGCAGTATGAGTCAAATGTGCTGAGTTACAATATCCGTTGGGGAATATTGTCTTTGACTGCTGTCAAATTACTATTCAAAACCAACTAAGAATCCTTCCGAATTAAGTCTGTATCTGCTACTTTGGTTGGAGGAAAGAAACTTTTAGAAGAGGGTAATCCAGCAAAGCTCATGTTTTCTTTGTAACTTTAAAACAATGAGTCCTCAAGTCATTCTCATCCACGGCAAAAAGGGTGTGGTTTGCCAATTCTCCTACCCTCTGTCAAGGTTGCACTAATCTGGCACTCTGGATCCTACAGGAACGATGCTAGTATCCACACTTTCCTGAACCCTCTGGTGACAATGCAAAGGATATCTATGCTGTTCAGCAGTAATCCTGGGGTAAGGGAAATCAGATGAGAATGAGAGAAACAGACACATTGGATATCTTTGCCCTGCCTGCACTTACTACTGGATGCAACTGCTCTCCAGAGTTGATGAAGCCTACAACAAGAAATAAGCCTTTTAGTATTGTGTCAATCACCATATAATTCACTATTCCCACTCTGGCATATGATATACCGTGTGACAATCTCTGCATAAGCCACTCTCTGTGCATGGTGAGAACTCTGTTGGTTGATTTAGAGTTAGATAGATGGGTTACACAGTTACAGTTATGACTGATATTCTGTCTGCCTAATTACAAGTGCATTAAATCCTAAGCACAAAATGAGGCAGATGGGAGAACCATCAATTTTGTGACAGATTAAGCTGTCCTCCAAACTCTAAATCAGGTGCTATGACTTCTTTGTGCTGAAAGATGCACAAAACAACCTAGACTGTAATGTACAGTCCCATGTAGATAACTGTTTTCCGAGAAATGTAATCTGAATGATTCCCAACAAACATAGTTCGTTAGCTCTAACATAATGGACAAAAACAAGTATTGAGCTTTCTTTCCTGACGATAAACATTAATTTCCCACCAGGCATAATTTTTGTTACTTGTAATCACTACTGGAGAGCGAGAGAAAGTGAAATCAGTTGCACTCTCCCACTACTGAACATTTAAATCACACAGGTAACTGATTTAAATAATTTTTGTTACGCCAGTGTAACTTGGCATAATTAAAGGAAATATGCTTTGTGAAAATTATATGTAATGCCCAAGATTATGCCATTATGCCACCTCGTGAAATTTAGATGTCCTTTCAGGCCAAAAAGCTATCAAACGACCCCAAGAACAACACGATCGATGCATGACAACAACACAATCAATGAGAAAATGAGCAGCATTTCTTTAATGCAGGTACCAATAAAATAACTCAAAAAGTAATTTTCCATTCATTTTTTAACCCGAGTAGACTGTTCAGGTTTATTTTGTGCATAAAATGCATCTTCTTTTTATTTATTTTTTCTGGTTACATAGAGAAAGTACCATAGACAGTGAACATCCTGTATATATAGTATCAACTTCTCCTTCCTGAAGACATTTCCCTATTCTTTGTACAACCCTTTGTTATTGTGGATTTGGTAGGAAAGCATCACTCTTCCTTTGTCTGCAATCTCTGCTCTGCTGCATCATCCCCCCTTTGAAGTTGGAATCTTTGCATTTTTGTGAAAAATCAAGCAACTTCAGTGTAGTTCTTTGCAAAATGGTTGTGTTAGCAGATGCCACTCATTTTGTTCATTTTTAAAAATTTTGTTTGATTGTTGCTGATGGCTTGGTGTTTAGGTTAGGGAGAGTGCAGACAGGGGACTGGTTTGCTATCAATATTTGGTGTTTTTTTTTAATGTTTGTTTCACAATATCACTTCTTCTTTGCTAGATATATTTGTTATTATTGTGAGGCTTGTGGAAGGCCTTCTATTCATGCCAAGTTTAAGCTGTTTTTTGTCTTCATGTGCCTGATGGTGGCTAGGGTCGGGGTGGCTCCAAGGAGCTGAGGCCCATGTAATTAGGTATTTTTCTTTATTCTTGCCTATGTGCTAGCCCACCATTTTGCGTCCATGTGTTTGTGGCAGACTGTTGATTCATTCGTTTTCTTTAACTTCAACAATATTTTGCTGGGGTAATTGTTGCCTTGTGCTGTTTGTGTTTGGGGGATTTTAAAATGTATTTTAATCATTTCTCACTGTTTTTATATTGTTATGCTGTTATGATGTTTCTCATCTTTCTTGGATTTCCTTTTACATTTTTTTTGTGTGCTTTACTGGTCGTATACTAAGACCCACTTATAGGCCCAGTCACATTTTAAATGCATATTTGTGCAATACTTTCCATGCAATCCAGAAATTCTTTTTTGGTGGAGGAGAAGGAAGGCGCTCCAGCTAGGGCACGAAATCCATGTTATTTTATTTACCATGCCTCCTTCTTTGCTGACCATTTGTGACCACCATTTTGTGTAGCCAGTTTGGGTGTGTTGGTGTCATAGGAGGCCACTTTATATGTGCTCTCCATGCCTCCTTTTTTGCTTGCCAAGTGGTGAACGACCACTATTATATGGAGTCAGTGTGTTTGTGTGTGTCTTTGTGTGTGTGTGGTGGCCATTTTGTCTTTGTTCTCCATCCCTCTTTATGTGGTGCCCATGTGGCCACCGTTTTATGAAGCCATTGTGCGTTTCTGATCATTAAACATTTAATTCCAATTTTTAAAAGCCATTTTCTAGGATCATTGATATTAGAAGCCTAAGTCATTTTTGTACACTTTTTATTTTTTTTACTAATATATGTTTCCTCGTATATTTATTTGCTTGTAGCTAATTGTAGTAGTCTGTAGTACACAGCTGTTCTATTTATTTTAATTAATTTATTCAATGTTGTTCTGATCCCTCAACCTCCCCCCCCACCACCCCCCCAGGCCTTGGAGAGACACCAGGCATTTGTATATTCATTTATTCAATTTTTGGCCTGCCCGTCCCACTTCTCATAGGGGCTCAATTGGCTCTGGAGGAAAAACAGGTGTTTGTATATTAATCTATATAATTGTTCCTGCCCCCTCTGCCGCTATATGTGGGGTCCCATATGGGCCTCATAGACCTTGGAGGGACAGCAGGTATTCTTATATTAAGTTACTTTATTTTTGCCTGATTATGCACCTCCTATAGGGCCCCCCGGGGTCCCATGGACCTAGGTATTTTTATGTTAATTTGCTTGAATTTTGTCTGCCCCATCACCTCCCACATACACTCCACTGCACCTGGAGAGTCAGAAGGTGTTTTATATATTAATGTATTCAGTTTTTGCCAGCCTTCACCTCTCATAGAGGTTCCAGGGGTCCTAGATAGAATCCTTTTATTTAAAAACATTGACAAAGCCAACAGTGCTGTACTTGTATCAGATAGGCAAAACCTGTTGGGGTTGCCAATGTTTGTTTTAAAAGAAGTAGCAAGTATGGTGGTCTGCTGACCTTTGCAGGCCACCATTCCTGTGATTTTGGCCAGTCGGAGTGAGTTACAATTTCCAACCAACCTAATTAATGGTAATTAGGTAGGTCGACTGTGACCCACATTTTGCTAACTGACTATTAGTACATAGGTTGGTTCTCAAAATAAGATTATGGGGACTGATGTTCTAACCTATTTTGCAGTTGCAAACACTGTGATTCACAAAATTGATGTATTTGGGACCGGTAAATAGATTTTTACTCTGTACTAATCCCATTTTAGGAGTCAATACACTTTTACCGACTTCTAAAATGGGATTGGGAATGGATACTAATTCGCAATTTGGAAAGAATGTATTGTAGGCACCCTTTCCAAATTGGAAATTAGCATAAGATGTATCATTGTTTTCCGACCGTAATTGGGTTGCAAATCACTGAAAAATGAATAACTCCCAAGTTGGGGTGGTAACTCATTCGCAAAAGAGCCCGTCCCTTTTGTGAATGTAAAAAAGCATGATGGTAGTAAGCAGTGGTCCAGTGAACCACTATCAACTCTCAATAAAACTTTTAAGAAAAAGTTAATGTTTTTTAAATGCAGCCCCAATTTCATAAAGGAAACATGCTGAATTATAAAACAAATAATACTTTATTTAAAGGGAATCACAGACATGGTGAACTGCTGACCTTAGCAGGCCACCATCCCCGTGAGTTTGACCAATCTCTTGAGTCACAAATGACGATCTGCCTAATGAATATTCATTAGACAGGGCCCCCTACGACTCTCTACAATTCCTTATTTTATGCATCCCCATTAGGAGTCATTTTAATATGCCCCGAAGTGGTAATAGGGAAAGAGTAGCTCGGAAATAGATGTAAAACATCAGTAGCGTCCATATCTAGACTCCGAGTGTGGGACTGAGAATTAATTATTCCCCCGTCAGGAGCAGAACCGATTGTTTTTCAACTCATGCTAATGTCAAGTTGCATCAGGAAAAAAATATTGTTGCAAACAGTGTGATGTTGCCATAAAATATTCTCATCAAGTACTAGAAATAGTCTAAATAAAACACAAACTGGGAGACTTCCCAACTGGGGTAGAATCAGTCGCGGCTCCTGGAGGGAGTGCTGCGGGGCGTGGGGGGGGGGAGGTGCAGGGCGGGGGGTAGTAAACTCCGGCATACGGCCGAATGGAGTTAAGTACATAAATAAATAAATAAATAAAACGAATTACATTGCGCGCGCTGCAACGCCAAATGGCAATGCGGCGCGCGCAATGTAATTTGTTTTATTTATTTATTTATGTACTTAACTCCGTTCGGCATATGCCGGAGTTTACTACCCCCCAACCTGCCCCTCCTCCGCCCCGCCCCACCACCCTGCAGCACTCCCTCCAGGAGCCGCGACTGGGTAGAATAATGGGAACATCCGAAGATTGCGTAAATTATGCTGCATTTTCAGAATTTCTAAATTTGGTATGTCATTGAAATAAAGGTGTGTAATTTACATGTGCGTAACTATAACTTTTGGGGACTTCCCAGAGTTGTGGTTAGGCAACTCCCATTGAAATGTTGTGCATATGAACTATGGTGTAATTTATTTGGTAGTTGCAAACATTTATTAAGTGTATTGCCCACGTTTCTTTAAAAACATCTCAACTGAAAGATACTGGCGTAGGCCCAGATTTACTACGTTCTTGCATAGCCCTTTTGTAATGAGGAGAAATAAGTAAATTTCTTCTCATTATTTCATCTTTCTACATGTGCTGCATTTTGCACCATGGCTCAAGGGTGACTACGTTGGCGCTAGGCAGCACATAGTGCACCAGCACAGAGAGAGCTGGAATGAGCCATATATTAGTAAATATAGTGCATTGCTACTCTCTCCATTTGAATCAGGGCCGCAAGTTGTCTTGCTGCATTGCGTTGCACCAAATCTTTTTAAATCTGGGCTGTAGATCCCACAAAAAGTGTGGTAATGAACATCAATCGCACCAGTTTCCATGTGGCGGGTGAAAGAAGAAAGAATAAGTATATATTTCAAAGTGAAAGAATAATTGATTTTCAAAATTAATTTTAAAATGTAAGCTATGTCTGTTTGGAAAGAAAAGTTTAGTAGGCATAACTTGAGAATAAGCAAAGTAGCAATATGTGAGTGTCGTCTGTTACACCTGTTTCCCTAAATTGGGCCCATTCTTTCTTATGTCACAAAAAAAAGATTGAGAACATAAACAAAGCAAAATATAAAAATAAACGAGTGCGCAAGCAAATAAACTTAAAATATATTAAAAGTAAACTTACCGTTCGACAGGGCCTCCTGTTCCGGACCTCTAGCAACTGAAGCCAGGCCACCAGCAAACTCCCTAGACCAGTGATACTCAAAGTACGACCCAGGGGCCGCTTACGGCCCTCTTGACCTTTACATGCGGCCCCCCTGGTGAACAGCAGAACAAGCTGCTGTTTAGTTGCTAGACACTAATATTCAATATAAAAGGTTAAATAAACGGGCAATCATTTACTAACCTGCAAATAAATGTTTGCCCGTTTAATTAACATTTTTAGACCTCCTTACACAATCCCTGACCCACCCAGACCCCCTACCGCCACCCTGCTGGCAACAGTCCAGCCCTCGGTCACACCACAGAACGTACTTTGTGGACCCTGGGCAAACGTTTGTGAGTACGCCTGCCCTAGACCACTCCTGGTGCTGCTCTCGTGCTGTGGGAGCAGCGCCCTGATTGGAGGGAGCAGCCTCACTCTGTGCTCCACAGAGCTCTGCAGGCATGCACTTGCTCTAACCCAGCTGTCTTAAGGCAGCCGGGTTAGAAGTTTCAAAGTGTGCATGGCTGGCTGGCTGTCTAAAGACGGCCGGCCAAAGGGACATGCACACTTTGAAAAGGTCATATACAGCCCAACCTCTTCCCTGCAACTGTTATTCAGTAGCGGCCCCGCCCCCATCCTGATGCTCGGTTCATGACGGGAGGATGAAAAATAAAATGGTAATGAATTACCATTTTATTTTTCATCTCGGGGCCCGGGGGCATTTAAGTGGGGCGATGCTCCTCCGCTCCATCGTAGTAGCCGCCCCTGCTCAGTAGATATTTGCACCATCTCGGAATTTTAGGTGATGCAACCCTGATACACCTTGTCAGCTAAATTATTTCAACATGCAAGTAGCTACACATTGGAGTAGAACTATGTGGCCTTTTCAGGTAACGTATAAAGGTATATTATATTTATAGCACGACTTAATGAAACGTTCTTAACCCAACCTCCTGGAGTGTTCCTCTTTTGTTTATTTCGTTATGTTCTTGTCCCGTCCGAATGTTTGAGCACCAAAGTGCATGGATTAATTATTGGAGTCCAAATGTAAGGCTCAGAAATACCTGAAACAAATATATTTTCAACTATCATCTCCATGATATATTGAGAATAATGTGTGTCAGTTTTCTGATCTGTTTCAGTAAGTCCTATTTATTGACTGCTATGGGTTTCATGCTTTCTTGTTATTTCACTTTTATATGCCATAAAGCACATCTAGTTATCGCTGAGCTTTGTTACATTTTCAAAAAAATTTGGAAAGGCCTTTCCACTGAAAGAAACATAGGTAGACCCGTAACTGCACATCACATATTATTCTTGGCCTGCAGGATTTGTAAAATGAACATTCTCATATTGCTACCACTAACTTTAGATTTTTTACAAACGAGTCGTGTTCTGGACCCAAGAATGATGCAAAATGTATCATGTTCTGCAGGGTCTGCCCATCTGCCTCCCCCTCACACCGAGATAGAGGAAGAGGATGACATTTTTCACGATTTTGTCATTAGAGAGACAATACACTTTGAATAAATCCACCTTAATAATGTTATATATTTTAGTTTTGTATAGTGCTCTCGTTAACAAAGTTTCAAGGTGACACTAGACTGTCTGAATTCGAAGGGCAGTATCAGCTAAGAGATCATAATGAAAATATACTGCTGGAATTAGGACAGAGTTAGAAAGAGAATTATTCATGAGTGAGTCATCGTGTGAAAAAAAGGAAATTCCGCTCCTGTAGCAGGTTTGGCATGAGGAGAAGTTTTTTTCCAGCCGATGCATGCTATGAAGGAGGTATTTTATCATGTGAGCGTTATTTTTATGTAGTCGAACTAAGGGGCTGATTACGATGGCGGACGGACTGGAGTCCGCCCGCCATCGTGGTGGAGACCGGGACCGTCCGCAATACATGCGGCGGTCCCCCACACCAAATCAGGATGCGACCGCCACTATGGCGGTCGCATCTTGCATTTTAACATTGCGGCGGGTGCTGCTGACAGCAGCACATGCCGCGAAGGTAAAATGGCATGTTGCGCATTTCACTTCACTATGTGGCAGGCACCACACGGGGCCTGCCACTTGGTGCAGTGAAATGTTGGGGGGTGCCATGGGTAACCCCCCCAGTGCACCCACACCTACCCCCAACCCAAGGGGGGCCCGCAACAGGCCCCCGAAACCAATCTCCACCAGCCTTTTGATGGCGGTTTACCCACCACGGAAAGGCTGGCTTCTGCCAGCAGCGTAATTTGGCGGACGGTGCCTGCTAGGCACCGCCACCATTTTAGGCATGCTGACCGCTCCGCCAGGCAATCGGAACGATTGCCTGTGGCGGTTCCGAGGCGGACAGTCTTTGCGACCGCCGCGGTCCGAATGCGATTCCCACCGCCATCGTAATTTGGCGGTGGGAAAATTGCTGTCAAATGGCGGAAGGATCGCCACCGCCGGGCTGGCGGTGGCGGTCCTTCTGCCACCATAACCTGACGCCTTCTGACCCCTGACCTTGACTGGTAGGTTGCTCCCCCACCACACAGCTCCGTCTGTGTGCCCTGCTGCTGCCCCTGATTGTGCTCGTTTTTCCTTTCTGTGCCCCCTTGCTGCCCCTGATTGTGCTCGTTTTTCCTTTCTGTGCCCCCTTGCTGCCCCTGATTGTGCTCGTTTTTTCCTTTCTGTGCCCCCACTGCTGCCCCTGATTGTGCTCGTTTTTCCTTTCTGTGCCCCCTTGCTGCCCCTCATTGTGCTAGTTTTTTCCTTTCTGTGCCCCCTTGCTGCCCCTGATTGTGCTCGTTTTTTTTTCCTTTCTGTGCCCCCTTGCTGCCCCTGATTGTGCTCGCTTTTTCCTTTCTGTGCCCCCTTGCTGCCCCTGATTGTGCTCGTTTTTCCTTTCTGTGCCCCCTTGCTGCCCCTGATTGTGCTCGTTTTTTCCTTTCTGTGCCCCCCTTGCTGCCCCTGATTGTGCTCGTTTTTCCTTTCTGTGCCCCCTTGCTGCCCCTCATTGTGCTAGTTTTTTCCTTTCTGTGCCCCCTTGCTGCCCCTCATTGTGCTAGTTTTTCCTTTCTGTGCCCCCTTGCTGCCCCTGATTGTGCTCGTTTTTTTTTCCTTTCTGTGCCCCCTTGATGCCCTGATTGTGCTCGTTTTCCCTTCTGTGCCTGTTTCCCGCCGCTGCGCCTGCGGCCCCGCCCCCTCACTGCCCATTCGCTGCCCCATTCCCTGCTCCTGCCTCCCACCTCCCCATTTATGGCGGCCGCTGCGCGGCCGCGCCACTGGCGCGCCAAAGGCGCGCCTAAGGCAAGCTCCGTCTGCGCCCGTCCACGCCGTGACCGCGCCCAGCGCCAGACCCCCTGGTCCGGGCATCCCCGCGCCCGCCACATCAACAGACGCCGATACGACGCCAGCACCCTCCACGCACTCAACCCCGGAAAAGATCACGCCTGCTACCAGGCCACCCCGAAGCGCACCCAAGGGCCCTTCACCTGCCTGAACTGCAGCTTCGCCAGCACCCGCCCCGCCAAACCACCGCCCAGGAAAGAACCCAACTACCTCAGATGCATCCTCCTCAACACCCGCTCCGCCCGCAAACACGCCATCGAACTCTGGGACCTTCTCGACTCAACCTCCCCAGACGTCGCATTCCTGACGGAGACCTGGCTGAATCCCGCTTCAGCCCCCGACATCGCCATTGCCATCCCGGACAGATACAAGATCACCCGCAGGGACCGCACCAACGGAGTCGGAGGAGGCATCGCCATCGTCCACAGGAACACCCTCAGAGTCTCAACCAACACCGACGACACCCTCAGCACCGCCGAACACATGCACTTCCAGATCCACACCGATCCCAACACCACCCTCAGAGGAACCCTCATCTACAGACCCCCGGACCCCGACCACAGTTCAGCGATTCCATCGCTGACTTCGTCAGCACACACGCCATCGCCTCCACGGACTACATCCTCCTAGGGGACCTTAACTTCCACCTCGAGAACAACAAGGACACCAACTCCACCACCCTGATCGACAACCTCGCCACCCTCGGACTCAGACAGCTCGTGACTACACCCACCCACGCCGCCGGCCACACGCTCGACTCCATCTTTTCCGCAAGCCCACATGTCTCCTTCAACCACACCTCCGAACCCCACTGGACTGACCACCACTGCATCCACTTCACCTACAGGAAGCCCACCACGCACCACCGCACCGAACAAATGCCTCGCCGCTGCTGGAGCAGAGTCACGGAAGACCAGCTAACCACAACCCTCGCCCTGAGCCCACCCGCCGAACCCTCCGACCCCGACACCGCCGCCCGCAACCTCAGACAGTGGATCGACGACTGCGCCAACACCCTCGCCCCGCTCAAGAATCCGCCCAACAGCCACACCAGCAAGAAAGCCACCTGGTTCACCGAAGACCTCCAGGCCTCCAAACGAACATGCCGAAAACTGGAGAAGATCTGGCTCCACGAACGGACAGCGGACAGCTACGCCGCCCACAAGAGCGCCACCCGCAGTCACCATCACCTCATCAGATCCGCCAAAAGGGCCTCACTCAAAGACCGCCTAGACAACAATGCACACAACAGCAAAGAGCTCTTCAACATTGTGAAGGAACTCTCCAACCCCAGCTCCAACACCAACGACATCCAGCCGTCGCGAGACCTGTGCGACTCACTGGCCACCTTCTTCCACCGCAAAATCGCCGACATCCACGACAGCTTCAACACCACGACCGCCCCGGCAACCACCGAGACCACTGCCCCCACAACCACCAACCGCCTGCTCTCCTGGACCAACATCAACGACGAGGACACCAGCGAGATCATGAACACCATCCACTCCGGTTCACCGCTAGACCCGTGCCCTCACCACATCTTCAACAAAGCCAGTACAGCCATCGCGCCCCATCTCCGGAAAATAATCAACATCTCCTTCGAGACAGCAACCTTCCTGGAAAGCTGGAAGCACGCCGAGATCACCGCCTTACTCAAGAAACCCAAGGCAGACCCCAAGGACCTCAAGAACTTCCGACCCATCTCTCTGCTCCCGTTCCCCGCGAAGGTCACCGAGAAAATCGTCAACAAACAACTGACCCGCTACCTCGAGGAGAACAACATCCTGGACCCTTCCCAGTCCGGCTTCCGCAGCAACCACAGCACCGAAACCGCCCTCATCGCCGCCACCGATGACATCAGGACCCTGCTAGACAACGGAGAAACAGCAGCCCTCATCCTCCTGGACCTATCAGCCGCCTTCGACACGGTCTGCCACCACACACTACGAACACGCCTTCACGACGCCGGGATCCAAGAGAAGGCCCTGGACTGGACCACATCCTTCCTTTCCGGCAGAACACAAAGCGTCCGCCTCGCCCCCTTCCGATCCAAGGCCACCAAGATCATCTGCGGCGTACCCCAAGGCTCCTCCCTCAGCCCAACGCTGTTCAACATCTACATGGCACCCCTCGCCCACGTCGCCCGACAGCACAACCTCAACATCATCTCCTACGCCGACGACACCCAGCTGATCCTCTCCCTCACCAAAGACCCTCACACCGCCAAAGCCCACCTCCACGAAGGAATGAAGGCCGTCGCCGAATGGATGAGGACCAGCCGCCTGAAGCTGAACTCGGACAAGACGGAGGTCCTCATCCTTGGTTCCAACCCTTCAGCCTGGGACGACTCCTGGTGGCCAACATCACTGGGAACAGCCCCGCCACCCACCGACCACGTACGCAACCTAGGGGTCATCCTCGACCCCACCCTCTCCATGACTAAGCAGGTCAACGCCGTTTCCTCATCCTGCTTCAACATCCTCCGAATGCTCCGCAGGATCTTCAAGTGGATCCCCACCGAAACAAGAAAAACAGTCACCCAGGCCCTCGTCACCAGCAGGCTGGACTACGGAAACGCCCTCTACGCAGGAACGACGGCTAAGCTCCTGAGACGGCTGCAACGCATCCAGAACGCCTCTGCACGTCTTATCCTCGACATCCCCCGACGCAGCCACATCACACCCCACCTGAGAGACCTGCACTGACTCCCTGTCAACAAGAGGATAACCTTCAAGCTCCTCACCCACGCACACAAAGCACTCCACAACTCCGGACTAGCCTACCTCAACAGACGACTCAGCTTCTACACCCCCACCCACCAGCTCCGCTCGACCAGCCTCGCCCTCGCCACAGTCCCCCGCATCCGGAAAACGACCGGCGGCGGCAGATCCTTCTCCCACCTCGCCGCCAAGACCTGGAACACCCTCCCCACCAACCTCCGACAGACCCAAGACCTACTGGCCTTCAGAAGACTCCTCAAGACCTGGCTCTTCGATCAGTAGCAGCACCACCCCCCTCTTCCCCCAGCGCCTTGAGACCCTCGCGGGTATGTAGTGCGCTTTATAAGTGACATGATTGATTGATTGATTGATTGATAATCAGCCCCTTAATACTTACACCTACCTCTTCAAAATGTAAATCCCTCACTCCTAATATAAATCTCAAAGTAGATGTTTGGAGCTTGTTATGACAAGATTGGACTAAACTGGAAGAATGTGGAATACCTGTCTTCTGCCTGTCTATCGACATTGCTGTAGGAAATGAAGTCATACATGTAGAATTAAATAACAGCACCACCACCAACAGTGCCAGATTTCCAGGTATATTGACAGCAGTGATGAAAAAAAACACATTGGGCCTAATTTACAAAGAGCCTCCGCACTTGTGGTGGAGGTCCCGCAGTTGTGGTGGAGTCTCCGCACTTTGGGCGGAATCGCCGCAATGAGAACAGAGATTCCGCCCTGAGTGCGGAGACTCCCCCACGTCCGCGAGCCCCCATCACAAGTGCTGAAGCCCTTCGTGAATCAGGCCCATTTACTGCAACCCCCAGCACTGGCACCGGCAGCAATGCCAATGCCAGCGGCATCACCTCCGTAACTTGACGCTTATGCCACAGCGTCACATTTTGCGGACAACAAACACCATTACCTAGGACATGTTTGGTGTGTCCTGGTGTGTCATCTAATTCATAGTCCTTTGCAGCATTAAAAGAAGCAGCACAATTGCACCATCCCCGTCCTCCTAAGTCTGATAGTAAAACCTTAGGTGATATCTGGATGGGATGGAACTACAGACATTCTCTTGTTCCACAGCAACTCTGGCAAGAAGCTTCTCTTGGATTTAGGTTGGACCAGTGCCTTTATCCTGGATTGGGGCAGCCTGGGTGTCAAGTGGATAATCACCTTTTGCCCATTTGTGTAAATTTGCAAAGTGGGGAGTAGGTGCTTTTTTGGCAGCTGTCCATTAGCTGTTGGTGGCAACTTCAGTGGCTCCAGTTGGAAGCAACAAATGTAGGGGATGACTCATAGGTAAAAAAGGAGCTGGGCATGGCAGTCTCTGAGGGTCAGAAACAGCCTCCAACATGCCACTTCACCACCATGATGTCTTAAAACCCTCAACCTGAAAGTCCACTGAGCGCACCATCAGAAGTCCCACAATCACTACCGTGGTTAATAATGACATGCAGCACTCCTCAAAATCCTCATTAAATAAGTTTGAAAAATAAGAAGGTACCTACAACCCCAAGCAAGCAAATTACTCCAGAGCATGTAATGGTCATGATGGTGATGATGAGGGTGAAGATAATGGGTTTTAGGCTAGATGCAGAAAGCCAAATAGAGATTTCAGAGGATGCATTAGTAAAATGCTGAAAAAAATACTTGTCACAGGTTTGGAAACACTTCATCAACTTTAGTGGCAATGTAATTTCACAAGAAAGCAACTGATGAAGTAAAGGCTCCAGCAGCGTGAAGTCAAGAGAAGGAAATTAACTATGCACAAGCGTGATGCAAATGACCACAGTAGCCACCTCAAAAACAAACATAGTGCCATCCTTGGTGCAAACTAACACTGCTACTTCATGACACATATAGGTGATGCTGGTTGCAGCCATTGTAACACTGTAGGCTCCACCTAACATCCTATCTCATTTTCCAAAGTGTATGTGCTCCAACACCAATGTGAAGCATTGGCAAGCCAACTGGTCTTGCTTTGCCAATGTTTGTTAGTTTCCAGTATTGGCTTTGCCAATCATGGTGGGTATTCATCTTGAAAGTATAGAAAATAGAGTTGCAAGCCTGCAAAACATTATTTTGAATGCTTCCATCATAGTAGGCAGATTGCATCTGGATGCAACATGATGATTATCTTGAAAGTATAGAAAATAACACTTCTAGCTGGCCACCTCTGCAGCTATTGGCTTTGCAAGCATTGGCATAGCCTATAGTAGTGAGTAGCCAACTTGAAACGTTCATTTCCATGCTTTCAAGATTGCTATCACACTACATCTACACTCAAACTGGCAGCCATCATGGAAAAAATGTCCCAAGATGGCGGGCTGCCACCATTGGCTTTGTCAATGCCAGCACAATTCAATAAACATTGGCAAAAGCAGTAGCAGCGGACAACCAGTGGAGGAACGCAAGAGAGAAGAGAGACAGAGAGAGAGAGAGAGAGAGAGAGACACCAAGCTGCATAAGTGGTTCATATTTTTCTACTTAAATAAAATGTACTGGGCCAAAACACGGGAAAAAATACACTTTTTGTAGTTGGTTACTGTATTAACCTCGTGCACCATCGTTACTCACTACCAGATCACAACATGGCAACAGCACTGCCATGCACCCTCCACCAGTCGTGACTCCAGAGTGCACCAGGAACCGTGCAACAACAGCACCGTAAATAAATAAATGATCATTAGCGCTTCTCCCAGGCAGGCAACACAAATCCTGATCATATAGATCTGGAATATGGGTTACATTTGGCTCTACCTCAGCTCTTTTCTTACTCAAACCATGTCTGGTGGGACTTGGTTGGAACTGGGAGGGTGATACTCACTGCAGGATAAAAGTTGTCCTCATCTTGCTGAACATCAGCTTTTGCACATGGAAGTGGAACAAGCTTTTCTGATATCGATTATGGACCAGGAGACAAGGAGGAGGGAATGCGATGGGGAAATCCGTAGACCATGCTGTCACATCACCTATGCACCATTTTGATACTCAAGTCCAACTTCGATACTTAAAGTACTCTTTCTGACTTAAGGGTACAAAGCCCCAGTTTCCAACTCTACTTCTTTCCATGTCATATTGCAATTGGGTGCTTGCCTATTATCTCCTTTGAAATGCTGGCCCATGATATGTGTCATGTGGGCCTTAGCGTCGACATGAAAAGACCACTATAACAAAACAATCATTGGCAAAGCTAATAGGGCTCACCTATTTCAGGCCAAGCTATTGGTTTTGTCAGTTCTTTTACCATTTGCATGTGTGCACATGCATCAAGACACATGCACATGTATGGCTGACATTTTTGCAATGGGTTTATTATTAAAGAAAACCCATTTCAAGATGACTGTCGATGCGCACATGTGTTGTGACGTCTGCGACATGAAGTTTATGTGCTTGGGTCATGATGCAGGAAACCATTTTTAGTTTATCATTCTAATATGGCAGACAGCCATGCTAGAACAGTAAGTTCAAATGTAAAAAGAAAAGCTAAAAAGAAGTGTGCATGGAGTACAAACAAGGATTCAAACAGTCTGGCATCAATTTGCAAATCCCAGACCCTCATTAAAAAAAAGAAATCATCAAAACAAAAGTAAAAAATGTCAGGAAACAAGATGGGTAGTATTACGGAGTGCGGGGGGAATTAAAGGAATGCGTGCAGAGGAGAGAAGAAAAGCAGGAGCAAGGAAACACATGCACTCTCCTGGGTTGCTGAATATAAAATAAAAAAAGTGCAATTATGAATGCAGTCAAAGGATACACCCCATCCAATGAGAAAACCTGCAGCCCCCTCTGACTTTGATATCCCTGCAGATCGTCCCACTCTGCTGCCCCCCCCCCATCTTGATCCCCAGTACGTATGCTGGGTCGAGCAACACAAAAGGGAACTCCTGTACCCCAGATTCACACGCTACAGGCAACCAGGGATCTCTGCTGCTGCCTTGGAGATGCCCTCTGCACCGTAGGAGACCGCGACAAGTCTGCGACATCGTCCTCACGCTGAGTGTGTTCTACATCAAACAGCTCACCTCCACCTCCGGAACCCATGATATAGAACTTGCTACCGTTTGGGCATACTTCCATCGTGCGAGTAGCTCACGCCATTACGTCATCACTGTTAGGCTATTATGTTATATCAGGTCTATGGGGTCTATTACGATGGCGAGCGGACTTTGTCGTTGGCCGCCGTAATTGTAAACGGGACCGACCGCCAGTGGTGTGGCGGTCCCGCTGTGCCCATTAGGATGCGACCGCCACCATGGCGGTCGCATCCCACATATTTAACATTGTGGCGGGCGGTGCTGTAAGCAGCCCCCGCCACAATGTTAAATATGCATGTTGTGCATTGGCATGCACGATGTGACAGGCACCGCGCGGTGCCTGCCACCTTGTGCGTGACAATGGTACCCCCAAGTGCAGCCACCCCCCACCTCCCGGGGCCCGCAACGGGCCCCCAAAGTGTTTACCGCATGCCTTTCCATGGCGGAGTCTCCACCATGGAAAGGCATACCCACCGCAGGCATACTAATATGGATGGCGGTGCCTGCAAGGCTCCGCCACCATATTGTGTGCCTTTTCCGCCCGGCCGGCAATCCGACCGGCGGAAAAGCGACGGGCGGACTTTCCGTGCACTATATATATAAACGCATAAATAAAGAATAGGAAGGCAAGCCATTGAATGAAAAACACACAACAGATAAACAACAAAGCAAGCCAATCAGGAGCATGGAGATGACCCAAAGCTAACTTTAAGCATGTGGTATGTATGGGAAATAATATGTCTGCCTACAGACAGTTAACCCCTTCGATGCTCATGACGGAATGGTTCCGTCATGAGCATCGGTGCCCCTGTGCTCATGACGGAACCATTCCGTCATGAGGCCAGGGGCACGAAATCCCTCTGCTGCAGACAGCAGAGGGATTTCTCTTTCACCCCTTTGACCTTGGCAGCTGGGGAATTGCTTCCCCAGCTCCTGAGGCCCCCTCCCTGGTTTCTGTGCCATGAGGATCAGCGCACACGTCGCGCTGTCCTCATTGCACAGAAAACTAAACTGAAATGAGCCTTTAGGCTCATTTCAGTTTCACTTTCTATGTGCTCAGGGGGCTATCTCAGCCCCCCGGGCACGTAGAAAGACGGGAGAGGTATCATTGGAAAGGGGAGAATCTCCCCTTTCCAATGGTACTGCTCCCCAGTGGATCCACCCACTAGACACCAGGGAGGGGGGAGCGGCCCCTTGGGCAAGGGCGTTTGCTCCCCCCAATTTTGTTTTGGTGCTATTTAGACTTTTTGCCCCCCCTGGGGGTCAGATGGGGCAGTAGCCCCCAATCTGCACCCCCGGGGGGGCAAAAAGCCCACTAGACCCCAGGGATATTTTTGTTTCCCCATAATTTATTAGGGTGGGGGCTGCCCATAAAGGGCATGTCCATGCCCCCACCCCGCAAAATTTACAGCCCCCAATCTGCCCCGCCGGGGGGGTGGGCAAAAAGCCCACTAGACGCCAGGGAGTTTTTTGGGGCAAATTTGAATTAGGGTGGAAGCTCCCAAAACGGACATGCCCATGCCCCGACACCCTCCCCTGCAAAAATAACAGCCTTCCTGCCCCCCCTGGGGGTCAGATGGGGCAGGATACCCCAATCTGCCCCCTCGGGGGGGCAAAAAGCCCACTAGACGCCAGGGATTTTTTGGGGCAATTTTTAATTAGGGTGGGGGCATTGGCATGCCCGTTTTGGGCAGCCCCACCCTAATTAAAATTTGCCCAAAAACTCCTGGCGTCTAGTGGGATTTTGGCCTCCTGGGGGCAGATGGGGGCATTAGCCCCTAATCTGCCCCGCCGGGGTGGCAAAAAGCCCACTAGACGCCAGGGAGTTTTTGGGGGCAAATTTGAATTAGGGTGGGGCTCCCAAAACGGGCATGCCCATGCCCCCACCCCCTCCCCCACAAAAATAACAGCCTTCCTGCCCCCCCTGGGGGGCAGATGGGGCAGTGGCCCCCTATCTGCCCCCGCGGGGCCAAAAGCCCACTAGAAGCCAGGGATTTTTGGGCAAATTTTAATTAGGGTGGGGGCATTGGCATGCCCGTTTTGGGCAGCCCCCACCCTAATTAAAATTTGCCCAAAAAACTCCCTGGCGTCTAGTGGGCCTTTTGCCCCCCCTGGGGGGCAGATGAGGGCATTAGCCCCCAATCTGCCCTGCCGGGTGTCTAGTTTCCAGAAATGTGTGGGTTAGGTAGGTTTCCCTAGATGGCTGCCGAGCCACGGGCCAAAACTCATGGGACCCCCATGCAAAACCAGGTTGGTTTGTGATAGGTAATTTTGATGTCGCCTCAATAGCTTTTGGGCCCTTGCCTGTCGCGGGTCCTTGACCCACCCACGCAAGTGAGGTACCATTTTTATCGGGAGACCTGGGGGAACGCTGGGTGGGAGGAAATTTGTGGATCCACGCAGATTCCAGAACTTTCCACCACAGAAATGTGAGAAAAAAGTGAATTTTTCAGCAAAATTTGAGGTTTGCAGGGGATTCTGGGTAGGAGAATGATCTGGGACCCACGCAAGCCATACCTCGCTGGACTCCCCCGGGTGTCTAGTTTCCAGAAATATGTGGGTTAGGTGGGTTTCCGTAGATGGATGCCGAGCCCCGGGCCAAAAACTCATGGGACCCCCCATGCAAAACCAGGTTGGTTTGTGATAGGTAATTTTGATGTCGCCTCAATAGCTTTTGGGCCCTTGCCTGTCGCGGATCCTTGACCCACCCACGCAAGTGAGGTACCATTTTTATCGGGAGACCTGGTTGAATACTGGGTGGGAGGAAATTTGTGGATCCACGCAGATTGCAGAACTGTCCACCACAGAAATGTGGGGAAAATGTGGTTTTTTTGACAATTTTTTAGGTTTGCAAAGGATTCTGGGTAACAGAACCTGATGGGAGACAGTCAAGTCACCCCTTTCTGGATTTCCCTGGGTGTCTAGTTTTCAAAAATGTATAGGTTTGCTAGGTTTCCCTAGGTGCCGGCAGAGCTATGGTTCAAAAACTACAGCTAGGCACTTTGCCAAAAAAAGGTCATTTTTCACTGCGAAATTGAGGTGTGTCCACGTTGCGTTTTGCGCCGTTTCCTGTCGCGGGCACTAGGCCGACCCACACAAGTGAGGTACCATTTTTCTCGTAAGACTTTGGGGAACGCGGGGTGGGTGGAAATTTGTGGATCCACGCAGATTCCAGAACTTTACACCACAGAAATGTGGGGAAAATGTGGTTTTTTTGACAATTTTTTAGGTTTGCAAGGGATTCTGGGTAACAGAACCTGGTGGGAGGCAGTCAAGTCACCCCATCCTGGATTCCCCTGGGTGTCTAGTTTTCAAAAATGTATAGGTTTGCTAGGTTTCCCTAGGTGCCGGCAGAGCTATGGTTCAAAAACTACAGCTAGGCACTTTGCCAAAAAAGGGTCATTTTTCACTGCGAAATTGAGGTGTGCCCACGTTGCGTTTTGCGCCGTTTCCTGTCGCGGGCACTAGGCCGACCCACACAAGTGAGGTACCATTTTTCTCAGAAGACTTTGGGGAACGCGGGGTGGGTGGAAATTTATGGATCCACACAGATTCCAGAACTTTCCACCACAGAAATGTGGGGAAAATGTGGTTTTTTTGACAATTGTTTAGGTTTGCAAGGGATTCTGGGTAACAGAACCTGGTGGGAGGCAGTCAAGTCACCCCATCCTGGATTCCCCTGGGTGTCTAGTTTTCAAAAATGTATAGGTTTGCTAGGTTTCCCTAGGTGCCGGCAGAGCTATGGTTCAAAAACTACATCTAGGCACTTTGTCAAAAAAGGGTCATTTTTCACTGCGAAATTGAGGTGTGCCCACGTTGCGTTTTGCGCCGTTTCCTGTCGCGGGCACTAGGCCGACCCACACAAGTGAGGTACCATTTTTCTCGGAAGACTTTGGGGAACGCGGGGTGGGTGGAAATTTGTGGATCCACGAATATTCCAGAACTTTCCACCACAGAAATGTGGGGAAAATGTGGTTTTTTTGACAATTGTTTAGGTTTGCAAGGGATTCTGGGTAACAGAACCTGGTGGGAGGCAGTCAAGTCACCCCATCCTGGATTCCCCTGGGTGTCTAGTTTTCAAAAATGTATAGGTTTGCTAGGTTTCCCTAGGCGCCGGCAGAGCTATGGTTCAAAAACTACAGCTAGGCACTTTGCCAAAAAAGGGTCATTTTTCACTGCGAAATTGAGGTGTGTCCACGTTGTGTTTTGTGCCGTTTCCTGTTGCGGGCACTAGGCCGACCCACACAAGTGAGGTACCATTTTTCTCGGAAGACTTTGGGGGACGCGGGGTGGGTAGAAATTTGTCGATCCACGCAGATTCCAGAACTTCCCACCACAGAAATGTGGGGAAAATGTGGTTTTTTTGACAATTGTTTAGGTTTGCAAGGGATTCTGGGTAACAGAACCTGGTGGGAGGCAGTCAAGTCACCCCATCCTGGATTCCCCTGAGTGTCTAGTTTTCAAAAATGTATAGGTTTGCTAGGTTTCCCTAGGTGCTGGCAGAGCTATGGTTCAAAAACTACAGCTAGGCACTTTGCCAAAAAAGGGTCATTTTTCACTGTGAAATTGAGGTGTGTCCACGTTGTGTTTTGCGCCGTTTCCTGTCGCGGGCACTAGGCCTACCCACACAAGTGAGGTACCATTTTTCTCGAAAGACTTTTGGGAATGTGGGGTGTGTGGAAATTTGTGGATCCACGCAGATTCCAGAACTTTCCACCACAGAAATGTGAGGAAAATGTGGTTTTTTTGACAATTTTTTAGGTTTGCACGGGATTCTGGGTAACAGAACCTGGTGGGAGCCAGTCAAGTCACCCCATCCTGGATTCCCCTGGGTGTCTAGTTTTCAAAAATGTATAGGTTTGCTAGGTTTCCCTAGGTGCCGGCAGAGCTAGGGTTAAAAAACTACAGCTAGGCACTTTGTCAAAAAAGGGTCATTTTTCACTGTGAAATTGGAGTGTGTCCACATTGCGTTTTGTGCCATTTCCTGTCGCGGGCACTAGGCCTACCCACACAAGTGAGGTACCATTTTTCTCGGAAGACTTTGGGGAACGCGGGGTGGGTGGAAATTCATGGATCCACGCAAATTCCAGAACTTTCCACCACAGAAATGTGAGGAAAATGTGTTTTTGTTTACAACATTTTAGGTTTGCAAGGGATTCTGGGTAACAGAACCTGGTGAGAGGCAGTCAAGTCACCCCATCCTGGATTCCCCTGAGTGTCTAGTTTTCAGAAATGTATAGGTTTGCTAGGTTTCTCTAGGTGCCGGCAGAGCTAGGGTTCAAAAACTACAGCTAGGCCCTTTGCAAAAAAAGGGTAATTTTTCATTGTGAAAATGTGGTGTGTTCACGTTGGGTTTTGAGCCATTTCCTGTCGTGGGCACTATGCCTACCCACACAAGTGAGGTACCATTTTTATCGGGAGACTTAGGGTAATTCAGATTTGTAAAGCAACTGTTATTACCTATTGACTTTTGATGCATTCTGCCTTCCAAATGAAAGACATTGTGTAAAAAGAAGTAATTTTAAAAAATGACTGATAATTCTCATGCTAGTATGAGTATTCCCAATTTCGGAAATGTGCAAATATCTACTGTTTATAACCTCTATATTTTGTTCCCATTTCAGAAATCTATAGGTGTCTTTCATACCGATTTTTCCATGTATACATTTTCCCACAATAATTGCTATATACCCGGTACATGAAAAAAACCATTGCAAGACGCTGCTCAGTTATTGGCTCTGGGTTCTTCGGGTTCTTGGTGAACCTACAAGTCCTATATATCCCCACAACCAGTAAGGTCCAACGGATGTAACGGTATATTGCTTTCAAAGAGCTGTCATAATTAGAAGAAGTTACAGGTGAAAACGTTGACACAAAAGGCTGTTTTTTTCAACTAATTTTCAATTTTTCCTATATTTAACTGTTAGTTTCTATAAAGAAACCTTGATGGATCTACACAAATGACCCCTTGCTGAATTCAGAATGTTGTCTACTTTTCTAAAATGTATAGCTGTCTAGGATCCATTATTGCTTTCATACCCATTTCTACCATTAACTGGAAGGAGGTTGAAAGCACAAAAATTGCAAAAATAGACTATGTCCCAGAAAAATGCCAAAACTGTGTGAAAAATTTTGGTTTTCTGACAAAAGTCTGTCATTCCCTAAAAGCTGGGAAAATGGTGATTTCAGCCCCACAAACCCTTTTTTGATACCATTTGCAGGGAAAAACCCAGACGCTTTTATTTGCAGCCCTTTTTCGCATTTTTCCCAAAACCCCCAAAATTTAGCTATATTTTGGCTAATTTCTGGGACCCCTCCAGGGGAATCCACAAACCCTGGGTACCTTTACAATCCCCATGATGTTGGAAAAAAAGGACGCAAATTTGGCGTGGATACCTTATGTGGTCAAAAAGTTACAGGGGCCTAAGCGCGCACTACCCCAAATAGCCAAAAAAGGGCTTAGCACAGGGGGGAAAAGGCCTAGCAGCGAAGGGGTTAAAGCTATCTTTATCAGAGATCTAAAAATGTGAAAATCAAAAAATAATCATGTTATTTCTAGGTATTTTTTCATGCTGCACTTAAGTTTTTCCTAAGGGATGTAAACAATAGATGTTAGCATTACCCAATTTAATACTACTCAATTTACAAACAATAATGTGTAGAAAAGACTGGCAAAGGATGCTTTGTTATACAACCGTTACCGGTGCTTGCTTCAACATCACCCGTGGTCCTGTCCTTGGCATACGGCAAGTCATGCAGCATCTCTGACCCTCCAAACCACACCACGCCTGGAGGGTGTATGTCTTGTGGGACTGGCCAGGCCCCTCTTCATCTATATTCAAGGCTTGGGTTGCAGGCAGTGAGTTGTTGTTCTTCGGATACTGAAGAGCCACTGATGGATGCAAACTTTCTCTGCAGGATGTTTGGTGTGTAACCTTCTTCAGCAGCTCAATCCACACTGGCCATCAGGCTTAGACGGTGAGCCATGTTTTTCTGCTCTCCTTCTCTGCACATATATGAGCAGGCAGAAAGAGGACTGCTTAAGCATTGCCAAAAGAATACTACCTTGTGGTGTCGGAGAGCAGCTGCATAGAGAAGCAACTTCCATACCTTCTTTTCCATATGGTACAATCTTCTCATATTCACACCACTGGTTGGTACAGAGGGCGATGCCACAAAAGTATCCATAAGGGGCGACTATTGGAAATGCAAATGGAAAAATGAACACATGACTCCTGGGTCAAAACAATTTCAGCAACCTGGTCTGGGGCCACACTGGTCTTTTCCAGGGCAATTTATATCTCTGGCAATAACCACAATAAGTTTTTTGCAAAGAGGAATCAAGTCGCCAAGCCAGTCTAGGTTTTGCCCATCTCAGCTGACAAATGTATAGATGAATGCACTCTGCGAACTATTAAGATAACAAATAAGCGTATCAGGAATCTCCCTGAAATGTGCTACAATATATTATTTAGGTGAAGAGAGAACTAAAGCGATTTTACCAAAAGTCTCTTTTTACTGAATAGTTTATTGTCCCAGTTGTGTCCTCCTTCAATTGATTCCCAGTAAAGGCTAGACGGTGAGCTGGAGGCTCATTCAAAATCGACAATTCACATTCCCAATTCTGATTACTTGTGTACAGAGCTATCAGTGTTTATTGTCTGTGCTCCTTCAAGTACAATTGAACTCTTGTAGGTGCTGGTAGCTAAATGGAACTTTATTTTCAAACAGGCCAGCAACTCGTAATCTAAGGAAGGTGACCGCTGTCAGGCAGAACATATTATTCACCTCAGTTTGGGTGTAATACGGAAATGTCCTAGGTACAGCCAAAGGTTTTATCACAAAATTAGAGATCTGCAACTAAGCACGTTAGTTTAAAGGTCATTTTTAGATGACACCAAGTCCACTTTGCTTGGACATTTAGATTGGCACAGAAAAAAGATTCAGACTTTCGGCCATATTAAAAGTAAATAAGGTCAGTACATCATTTTGCACAGAAGTTAGTGAAGAGATGAGGCCAGACTACAAGCCTCAAAATATGATGAGTTCCACTGAGTAAATAGCATTTAAACAGAGAATATACATGTACTCCTAACATTATATGTTTGTCACCCCTGAAATTATATATTTTTACGTTCAATCTTACATAATTTACTAGAGCATCCAAAAAAGCAGCAGGTTGGACAAGCAATAGACCAAATGTATCCGTACATACCCACTCGTGTCCAGCAATTGTTCTTGAAGAAGGGATTTCTCTAAAAGAAAGACGGGAGTCATGAGGTAGCATCTGAATCATCACCATTAATGGCACAACATGAAAATAGTTGGAAGCACAGATCTAGAGTAGGATATGACAATCGTTGACCAAATCCCCCATTTTATTTACGCTTCGATGGTAAAATTTATAAATCATCAAGAAAGTCCTACAGGTCACTGTGGACCTTTTGCAGTCAACATCTGTTAGAAATGGGGGTCTCTAGTTGGCAATGGTTTGCACCTTTGTCTAAGTGAGGACCCTTCTTCCCAGTCAGGTTAAGGGGGATACACTTCTAAAATAACCCCTGCTCCCCCCCTTGGTAGCTTGGCACGAGCAGACAGGCTTATAGCAGAGGCAGTGTGTAAAGCATTTGTGCACACAGACAGTAATACAGTGAAAACACTACAAATGGACACCACACCAGTTTTAGAAAAATAAGAAATCTTTATCTAAACCAAACAAGACCAAAACTACAAACATCCACAATACAGTAATCAAATTATGACTTTCAAAAAGTAGAAACAGTTCTGTCCATAGCAAACTATGGATGCAACACTTTCAACACAAAGTACCTTGGATGCGTCACAGTCTCAAACAAAAACAGCCACAGGGAAGGTGATGCATCAGTTCCTTACGCCCAAGGAAGGTGATGCGTAGGTTCCTTACTCCAGGGAAGGTGATGCGTCGGTTCCTTACTGCCACGCAGGGGAGGTGATGCGTCAGTTCCTTACTGAAGGGGCAGGTGATGCGTCGGTTTCTTACTCTGCGGGGAGGTGATGCGTTGGTTTCTTACTGCGGCCCTGGTGTTTTTGTAGACTTGGTGCCCAAGTGCGATGTGTTGCGCACCGGAGGTGAGGCGTCGCTTTGTGAGGCTTTGCGTCGTCTGGCGTTGGTGCTGGGGGCTGCGCAGCAAGGCTGCATATCGCCCGGTGGGACTCGGCGCGGCTTCGCGTCGCTGGTTCCGAGAAGCTTTGCACGGTTTCGCGATGCTCTGCGCCGGTTCCTGCAGAGAGCAGCTGCAAAACCCACTTCTGAGGACTTTTGACTGCAGGAGGCACCTCAGGCAAGGGTAGGACTCACAGATGGCAGAGTCCAGCAGCACCAGCAGAGTTGCAGGAGGTCTTTTGTGTCCCTGAGACTTCGTAACAGGAGGCAAGCTCTATTTCAAGCGCTTGGAGATCTTCTTCAAGCAGGGGACACAACACACAGCAAAGTCCTTTCTCCTTTCCTTGGCAGAAACAGCCACTGCAGGTCAACCCCAGACAGCAAACAGCACAGGGGCAGTATTCCTCCTCAGTTTCTCCAGCTCTTCTCCTTGGCAAGGTTCCTCTTGATTCCCAGAAATGATCTAAAGTTCTGGGGTCTGGGCCCCAATATTTATACTACAAAATCCTTTGTTCTCTGGTGGCAGGGAAGCCCTATGCTTGGTCAAAAACAGTTCTGTCCTCTCTGGTGCAGCTTCCTGGCAGGAGGTGGAGACAGCATTGTGGAAGGCAGACCAGGCCCATTCAGGAGAAAGGAAATCTCCTCCCCCTACTCTAAATGCATCCCAGGTCTATTCAGCCCAGCCCTGACTCATCAGACTCTCTGGAATCACTGCTCCTCCCCAGCCCCTGTCATTCCAAAGCCAGACATGCAATACACAAACCTAGCAGGGGCACACTGGATGGCTAAGCAAGAAAATACCTACTTTCTAAAAGTGGTATTTTCAAACACAGAATGTAAAAATCACCCTCACTAAAAGATGCATTTTTACATTCTGAGTTCAGGCATATCAAACTTTTTTTTCCTACCTTGTTTCCAGGGGTATTTATGTTTATAAGATGTTATAAGCAAACTCCCCATTCTATCCTATGGAAACAAATAACCTTGCAATAGTGAAAAACGAAATTGCCAGTAATTCACTATCAGGACATGCCACACACATCAGGGCATGTCCTACCTTTCACATACATTGCACCCTGCCCACAAGGGTACCTTGGGCCTACCTTAAGGGTGACTAACATGGAAGAAAAGGGAAGGTTAGGGCCTGGAAAGTGGGTGCACTTGCCAGGTCGACATGGCAGTACTAGACTGCCCACAGGCACTGCAATGGCAGGCCTGAGTTACATTTCCAGGCTGCTAATGTGGGTGGCACAATCAGTGCTGCAAGCCCACTAGCAGCATTTGATTTACAGGCCCTGGGCACACACAGTGCACTGTACTAGGAACTGACTAGTAAATCGAATAGCCAATTATGGAAACACCAATCCATAACAACAATTTACATAGAGAGCATATGCACTTTAGCATTGATCAGCAGTGGTAAAGTGCCCAGAGTCATAAAACCAACAAAAACAGGTCAGAAACAGGAGGTCAAAAAGCAAAAAGTCTAGGGATAAACCCGCTCAAAAAGCCAGGTCTAACACAAAAAGCCAGGTCTAACAACATCCCTACAAAATATTATGGTGTTGAGAACGGCGTTTGGTCTGCCTAAAAGAGCCATCATTCCTATCTTTAAGACATACATGTATGTAGGTTAAAGAAACCCCATTACATGTGTGTACATCAAGCCAGTTATTACACATGAAACGCCATAACAAGTGAGTGTGGGATATTACCATGAAGAAGCAGATGGTGGCATTGGCAGTCTAGGCAGATGCAGAGAAAAGGAGCATTAGACATCAATCAATGTCATTGTTCTCGTGACAGCACAGCCAGGAAATGTACCTTTGTCAATATCTTTCCTCAGCATTGCAAAGGAAGTGGTGACAGGTTCAGCAGCAGTGTTTGGTGAGAGCAGCAAAACGTCTGGTGCAGCGCAGCAGAAGACAATATTGTGTTCTGGAAGATCGTGGGTAGGCCGTATAAAAATGTTCCATGTGATATCAGTGAAATTCATATCTATTGCTTTGCTGGATATCAAGGAATTTCTACAGCTGATGTTGTGTGCTATCTCAATGGAAGGTCCCAAAGCAATTGTAAATTCAGTGCATCACATGGCCAGAATTGTGTATGCAATAGCAGTAGTGAAATTGTCAGTCCTGTGGCAGCCCTAAAGGGCACAAATGTGACCTGATGGCAAACTGCATACTTGTCCCTGATCTGTGCGTCCAAAGTGAATACTTGTAGACAGATGAAAACTTGAAATATGTGAAGAAGGCCATTATGTAGATTGAGAGTGTGCTGACTTTGGACTAATATTTTTGGGAATTGGTTTAAGTATGTCTTATGAAGAGTTTGTCCATGCGTCAACTAAGCACTAATAGCATGGGGAACTCATATACTAACATTAGATTTAGTCTATTTTACCAACAATATGGTTCAATCAGGTTCTAATCAGATCTCACCATCAGAGGCGCAAATATTTCAAGACCACTTTACATGACACTTTTACCGATTTAAATAACCTATCTGGTGAATGTTCACCAGTGTACTGGATGCACAGCATAAATGTATGAATCAACACTTAAACAGTCGTAAACAACAAACAATAAACTATATCTTTCAGTGTCTTACACTCGAATTTAATGTTAAACCACGAAATCCTTGAAAAATCTTTTAGTTGCAGCAAAGCATGCTGACTGATTAAATGCTCAACAAAGTTCAAAGCAATTTTTGAAAAAAATCAAAACATGATACAATCTCATCAATAATATCGTTGCAAGTTACAACTCTATTACCCAGCCCAGCCCAATGCATTTCGGGATTGATTCCATCCCTTCTTCAGGGGCCAATGTAAGAAAAAACATCATGTCAACCATCTTAAACTCAATGTTATGAACATAAACAGTCTGTTTCAAGAAACGCATTTAATGCTCAGTGGAGGAATGAACATGCCTGCACATGTGTTTACATACGGCAATCCAAGAAAAAAGAAATCAAACTTGTAATCAAACATAAAAATAATTATGTTGGATGACAATCGTGTGCATAGCGAAATCCAGAAAAGTTGTGCTTAGAACCACTTCACCAGAATGAAAACCCAGAGTAGAGAGAATTCACTGATCACCCGTGATCAAAGAAAACTGATCAAAAAGAGTTGGTGTAACCATAGAATCTACACTACACCTGTGCTCCAAACCCGCTAAAACGTGAAACTCAGTAAATGCCAAATCAGCAACGAATGAAATAAACTGTACTCACTTACTATGAACTGAGGTATCGAAACCACACTAACCATGGAGTTAAAAACGAAGAACGCATGAGTGAAAAGCTGGAAAAGACAACAGCAGTGTCTCACTGCCACGAGCCTGATAATGTAAAGTACGTGTTTCACTAAATGAACATGTTGTAAGGCCATAAGTCCATTCGTATACATTAGATGCTTCAGTCACAACCTGCAGAAACTCCACTGTTGCGAGTACCTACAAACATACCTACTGCAAACTCCTAAGGGAGGCTTACCCCTATATTCCAAATAGCGGCCGTTCGAGTGTATTAATTGCCGCGTTTCAATATTCCAAGAGTGTTCACTCATAAAACCAGAACATGATGCCCAATGTGAACTCCGGCTCGTGATGTGATTCTAAATTATTACTCATTAACTCTGTCACATGCATCCAATCACTAAACTTACATTTGCCTGGATGTTCCTATGTGTGACCTTCCCAGATGCAGAAATTACACGTTCGAATTCACCTCGTCTCGATACTCCAGAAATATCCCCACCTAAAACCAAGACATGAAATCTGATCTTAGTTTAGCTCCTCACTGTATACCGAAACTAATCTCAGTCTAGCTCCTCGCTGTACACCAAACTTGTGTAAATGAACGCGTGAATGCCACTCACCAGTAAGTCGGGAACTGGAGTGCCTAAAAACTCCACAAGGCTATCGCGTCTTCCAAACTGGCGCGTTGCATACCAGGTGCCTGTCTGCTGTTATTTAAGAGCGTTACCACAATGCTCTTCCGGGTGAAAACGTGCCCGCGTATGAATAAAAATAAAAAAGGGACTGACTCGGAGAAAACTGTGATCGCCATCTTGGGCCAGTAAATACCGAAACTAGTGTGAAAGATACGAACAAGCTGACACCACAGACTGCTCTAGTTATCTCCGTAATATGATGAACTAGCTTGTGAATATGAAACATGTAAATGACTAAGTATCAACAAATATCAAATGAACCTATATGACCCAATAATTCAACAATCAGATGACCATGAAGTGATTCCCATGAATATGTGCAACAATGTTGACACGCAACTCGTAAACACATTGTTGCACATATTCATGGGAATCACTTCATGGTCATCTGATTGTTGAATTATTGGGTCATATAGGTTCATTTGATATTTGTTGATACTTAGTCATTTACATGCTTCATATTCACAAGCTAGTTCATCATATTACGGAGATAACTAGAGCAGTCTGTGGTGTCAGCTTGTTCGTATCTTTCACACTAGTTTCGGTATTTACTGGCCCAAGATGGCGATCACAGTTTTCTCCGAGTCAGTCCCTTTTTTATTTTTATTCATACGCGGGCACGTTTTCACCCGGAAGAGCATTGTGGTAACGCTCTTAAATAACAGCAGACAGGCACCTGGTATGCAACGCGCCAGTTTGGAAGACGCGATAGCCTTGTGGAGTTTTTAGGCGCTCCAGTTCCCGACTTACTGGTGAGTGGCATTCACGCGTTCATTTACACAAGTTTGGTGTACAGCGAGGAGCTAGACTGAGATTAGTTTCGTTATACAGTGAGGAGCTAAACTAAGATCAGATTTCATGTCTTGGTTTTAGGTGGGGATATTTCTGGAGTATCGAGACGAGGTGAATTCGAACGTGTAATTTCTGCATCTGGGAAGGTCACACATAGGAACATCCAGGCAAATGTAAGTTTAGTGATTGGATGCATGTGACAGAGTTAATGAGTAATAATTTAGAATCACATCACGAGCCGGAGTTCACATTGGGCATCATGTTCTGGTTTTATGAGTGAACACTCTTGGAATATTGAAACGCGGCAATTAATACACTCGAACGGCCGCTATTTGGATTATAGGGGTAAGCCTCCCTTAGGAGTTTGCAGTAGGTATGTTTGTAGGTACTCGCAACAGTGGAGTTTCTGCAGGTTGTGACTGAAGTATCTAATGTATACGAATGGACTTATGGCCTTACAACATGTTCATTTAGTGAAACACGTACTTTACATTATCAGGCTCGTGGCAGTGAGACACTGCTGTTGTCTTTTCCAGCTTTTCACTCATCGTTCTTCGTTTTTAACTCCATGGTTAGTGTGGTTTCGATACCTCAGTTCATAGTAAGTGAGTACAGTTTATTTCATTCGTTGCTGATTTGGCATTTACTGAGTTTCACGTTTTAGCGGGTTTGGAGCACAGGTGTAGTGTAGATTCTATGGTTACACCATATCTTTTTTGATCAGTTTTCTTTGATCACGGGTGATCGGTGAATTCTCTCTACTCTGGGTTTTCATTCTGGTGAAGTAGTTCTAAGCACAACTTTTCTATGCACACGATTGTCATCCAACATAATTATTTTTATGTTTGATTACAAGTTTGATTTCTTTTTTCTTGTATTGCCGTATGTAAACACATGTGCAGGCATGTTCATTCCTCCACTGAGCATTAAATGCGTTTCTTGAAACAGACTGTTTATGTTCATAACATTGAGTTTAAGATGGTTGACATGATGTTTTTTCTTACAGTGGCCTTTGAAGAAGGGATGGAATCAATCCCGAAATGCATTGGGCTGGGCTGGGTAATAGAGTTGTAACTTGCAACGATATTATTGATGAGATTGTATCATGTTTTGATTTTTTTCAAAAATTGCTTTGAACTTTGTTGAGCATTTAATCAGTCAGCATGCTTTGCTGCAACTAAAAAAGATTTTTTCAAGGATTTCGTGGTTTAACATTAAATTTGAGTGTAAGACACTGAAAGATATAGTTTATTGTTTGTTGTTTACGACTGTTTAAGTGTTGATTCATACATTTATGCTGTGCATCCAGTACACTGGTGAACATTCACCAGATAGGTTATTTGCAATTAGAGGCTGGCTGCCTCATACTGGGTAGCACGCAATCCTGTGGTAGTTATTCAGCATTATCGTATCTTTTGCTTAATAGGTGTGCACTGACTTCGCATACAGATATGAATTTACTGCTACTTCAGTCAGGAGCACCCAAACACAGTTCATAATGTCATTTGAAAGCATATCTAATCTCACGGACAACAGAGCTGATACTCGCACATACACATCTATACAAGTTAACGAAATATATGCTTTGATTCAAGATACAACGTCTTTTAATGTCCAGGGAGGTTCAATATCACAACAAGTACATCAATTAGAGTTCATTACACGAAGAGCATTGAGTCAACGCCTCCACGCTTCAACACTCATACAATATCACAAAGTTCAACGAATTCCGCGTGGACTGCGATTACCTATCAAACCGTTACTATATAAATTTCAGTTTAATAAAGCATTCATGGAAAAGTGGCAGGCTATTCTCAATAAATGCTCATTAGACTTGATCCTATTATTAATAGAAGAGTTATCTCGAACAATCAAGGAATTGGAGGAAGAGGCAGAGGTCATTAAATCTGAACTATCTACACGCTGTGAAGTAGATTATTGGAGAAACACACTAGAAGATCTTAACAATAAGTTGGATGTGTACGGCAAGGAAATACAAGAGAGAAAACTTAGAAAATTCCGCCGTGATACAATTGACTATAAACTCAACGAGGTGTACACCTGGGCAGAGGTGTACGCCCGTAGGCGTCCATTTCAGAAACCTAATACTTCCTCACAGGAATCGGTAGTTTCAGATCAAGAACTAGAACCAACAAGAGTGCCTCTAGAAGTGTCATAAGGTTTCTGCACATACACAGAGCTATGCACAGGATAATAGGACCCCGGAATACAGTGGTTTGCCTACCATATCCCGTAGCACCCAAAACCCCAACCCAACTAGCTTAGCATCCCATTAGTACCAAAGTACCAATGATTGGACAACCCAGAACACGGTATCTTTATCTCAGGACTCGCAGAAGCAAGAACACTCTTTCGTCACTCACTCGTACTTGTCCACAATGCGCGTATGAAGAGACACAGGGTAGATTAAAATATTTATTTCAACTTACGTGCTCTAAGGTACAGTACACGTGTCAGCACTAATAGCATAATGCATATGAATAATATAAGCAGCAAGGTTACAATTCCATAGAATACAAACGGGGAAAGCATTTCATAACTCAGTGGATAAATGTCTAAATAACATTACCACCCTCCCCGTGCAGTAAGATAGTTTATTATAAAAATAGAAGACCTCTGGGCTTTGACTAGCGAACCCTCATACCTCGGTCTCTAGATGCAGAACTACATCAGCAGACAATCACAGCTCTTCTCCCTGGAAAGGATTCCTCCAAGTGTGTTAAGCGCCAGTAAAACCGCAGTATTAAAGACACACAAAGGTTCATGTCATTTGCGCCTAATGTTATGTCTGGGTGCGCGAGACTGGCCATATCAGGAAGAACCGAAATACATTGTTATGCGACCTTGTACATGTTGTGCAGTCTGAGCCCAAATCGAACAAGAGAAAAGGTGAAAGACAGAAAGTGCAGACAGCGCAAAGAAAAGCAACATGGCAGCTAGGCCTAGGCCAACATAACAAGGCAGGCAACAAACCACAAGACACCCTCCCCTGGTCAGTCCGACGGCCAAGACAGAGGTCCAATAGAGGAAAACACATCCAGTTGAGCACAGGGAGCGCCCACACGGCGAAGGACAGGTCAATCCATGAAAGTGTAAGTGCAGAAAAAAGCCATACCCTCCAAGAGGACATCATTGGAATCATCAAAAAACATAGATGCCATCCAATCCATGAGATCAAAAGAGCAGGAATGCTCCTCAGCAGAGGGAGCATCCAAAAGCAATGCGGGACAACTTGCGTGATAAACGAAACAGCTTTGTTGTAGGAGATCCTGGGCAGCCGCCCAGATATCCCATTGCGCCAAAATCCCCAGTGCAGCCGCACGCGCCATATAGCCGGCAACGGAACAGTCCTGCTCATGGGCCTCTAAGGGACCCATCAACTGAACAAAATCCGGAACAGACAATGACGAATTGGAGAGGCAATAATCCAAAGTCCAGGTGAAAGGACAGCGGACACAAGTCATTACAGGTTGCACGCAAGTGAAATACGCAAAGCGAAAAGAAAGAGTATATGACACACTCAGTGTCGCCAATGGCAAGACACCAAAACCAGCCAAAAGGCGCTCACGGAGCAGCTGGAGGCGGTCCGGATCGAGCAGGTCCCATCGGGGAGCAGCCATTGCGCAGAAAACAAATTAATAGCAGGACACCAGCCGCCAAAGCGATGATCAACGGGAAACCGCCAAAGACGCTGGAAAAAATAGAATGAATAAATGCCGGGATGACACCAAAAATAGTTTGGAAGGAGGACACCAAACCAGACCCACGACCTTAAAAAAGTGTACCAGACCCTCAGTGTTAGATGCGTTAAAAATGCGATGAATTAACTCCCCAAAATGTTGGGGGAGATTAGTGTTCAAAAGGGCCTGTATTTCACTGTGGGTACTCGCCACCTGGAGAATGAATGTCTCCCGGGCGGACGTGAGCATAACTTCCTCGTTCAATAATAGTGCCTTTATTCTGCTCAGTCTATTGAAATCTGCCTCCATGGTAGGGATGGAAGGCCAAATAGAGATATCAACCTTGCCATGAGGGGGAGGAAAAAGCACATTTTTGCAGCAGACAACCCTGTGCGAAACTGTTACAATGTAAGGAATGCCAGCCTGCAGGCCACAACAGTTTTCGTTATTTAAAAGTAAATAGCTACCATTGGAAAGGAGAGTGAAAGTAGGAGGAATAACAGGAGCAGGAATACCTTTCAGCACACAAGCAAGATTAGGAGCGGAAACGCTACATGAGCCATGCAATTTAATGTGTTTACAAATAAGCGAATGACCCATAGTCGAGTCGCAGGACTCCCCCGTGAGAAAAACCTCCTTGCCGTCCCGAAGGCATTTATACATGAAAGGCAAGGACCAGAGTTCATGCAGGAAAGCACTGCCCAAGGGCTGGTAACGGCCCACAGGATAATGTTTCATGCACGAGTCAAATTCAAACAAGGAAAAAGGTAAAGCGATAACCCCCATGAACTAGCCACACAGCAGAATCGAGTTCTGCAACAGAGAACGGCAAAGGATCCATCTTTTCGATATGTAATAAGGTGTAAGTTGCATCTTTCATGGACATGAATTGCTGTTTGTCAGTTAAATTAAAAGGTAGAAACAAGGCAGAGGTGTTCAAAAAATGCCAAGGAACTTTACCTAACTTGAGCGTTTGTAAAGTCCATGCAAACTGCATAACTGAACGCAATTGATTCTGACCATGATATAACACAGAAACATCATCTTGTACAATATCAACAACAGAGGACACAATATTCTCTAAAGTATAAATGCGAGAAGACAGGGTATTAATACTATTGTCAACAACAGCAAGCACCTTTTCCAAATTTGCTTGATCTATTTCCCGAAGACGGGAAGCAGCTTCAATTTGTGACAGCTTCCAGAGTTCATTATACGTTTCATAAATGAATCTCTTAGGTCGGGGACCACGAGGTCCCAAAACAAAGTCGGACAGATCAATAGTGCCTGAAAGGAGGGACAAATGTTGTTTAACAGAATCAAGGGACGAATGTTGTAGCCATTGTTTGCATAATTTACCAACAGAATATGTAGTGACAGTACGGGAAGCAGTAAATCTCGGATCAGGCCTATCCTGTGTGTAGCCAGTACCTGAGTCGTGAAAACGCATTTGGCATGCATTAGATGATATAGGCCATACCAACCAGGGTGACAGATCGATTTCGGAAACATTAAACGAATTATTCTGTAACAGAGCCTGTAGGGTCGCCAGGGACAGGTTAAGACGTGAGCTATCATTGGGAAAACTCGACAGGGATGGAATTGAGGGCGTGTTTAATTGTTTAGTGGTAGCTAAGCCCCAACACGTAGTCTGATAAATAGAATCATTTAGGAACATTATTTGGGTAGGGATAAGGCAAGCACGGTGCAATGCCTCGGTTCCTTGTACCTGCCATGGCTTGGAACCCCAAATAGATTTCAAATCTACTGTATCCTCCCAGTACTCATAACCACCCACTGCTAGGGCACTTAAAAAGGAACCCGAATAAAGCAATTTGGTGTGTGTTAACATAACTTTCTGAGTTGACGTGGTATTGAGTCTAAAATAATAGGATGCGGGGTTTGACCGATTAAAATCAGTAAAATAGGTAAACTTATTTCGAAGAGTTTGTGAGCTACCTGGCAAGGGGTTTGGACAATGTTCCCATTGGGTGTAGTTAACAGAACTACGCAGGGCACTTGGCTTATGGAGAAAATGATTACCCCAATGTTGGTAACAATACAAATCGGCATAATTCGCAGAATTCATATATAAATCTTCAGCATTAAAAGATGCATAATATTTTAAATCGGCAAACAATGCTTCAACGGCATGCACATCCCAATCATCAGAATGAATGTTATTTTTTACTACATCACCCATTGAAACACGAAGGACATTAGGTACATTAATAATTTCCGTCGGACCATGGATTTGATAGTTCACTGCATCCCATACGATGCCATCAGCAACTGGAAAAGCTGAAATGTTCACAAATGTGTGGTCACGCTTCATGATGTGAGACGAGGAATGAGGAGCCAAAGTTCCAGAAACATAGTCTACAGCAGAGCGTTCAGGTAAATAGTGACCATTGATTAGTAGAAAAAACACTGTGACAAAGCCAATGGACATGAACAAAAAAATCAAGAAAAGTACCAACCAGATGTATGTCCAGGGTGGAATCAAAAAATTGTCTCTAAACCAGGATACAAAAATACTGAACTTGGATGGGACTTTTGAAGAAGTGGAATCCGAATCAAAGGAATAACGAGTCGGGCCAAGTGGCGTTGTTGGTTGATGCGCCACCGATTCAGATGCAGGATAGGTATACTCGTCCTCGTCGATGTTGGTGGAGAGTTGGGGATCAATTATAGTTTCAGGCAAAGGAGAGGATTCAGGCAAATCAACCATCTCAATTACAGCATCAGCGACCGTTCGTGTAGATGGGCCACGAACATATGTCCGATAAATGGCAGGACAAGAGACCGCTGGTGTGACACTATTCAGGATCGGCCAGGCGCTGTAGCTTGACATTTTCCACTGAGATGTATCTGTTCTCCTTGCGACCAGGAAGCGGTGGTAAAATGACTGTACGTGTTCCCTTCAAGCCCAGAACTGGAACCGGTGCACGAAAAGAGGGGCCGAATTCTTTTTTGTTTTCAACCTTCTCTCGAACCAGTTCTCCAACCTTTGGAAGCCAGCCGGCTACCGGAATCTGCAACGCAGGATCTGTGGTTGAAGGCAAATGTGTAGTTGCAAGTTTGTCTCTGGCTTCTTGTAAGTCCTGTAACATAGCAGAATGATTATCTACATCAAACTTGGCGGATTGCGCCGCGATGTCTGGACCCTCAAGGTCAGGCACAAACATTCTTATGCCAAAGAGCATTTCGTATGGGGTCCGCCCACCCAGAGGTCTTCTAGGGAGATTATTAAGTGCACGCTGAACGGTATACAAGTGGGCCAGCCAGTTCCTGCCAGTACCTATAACTCTAGCTGTTAAGGATTGCTTTAAGTCACGGTTCATTCGTTCAACGATAGAGTTGCCCTCAGGCCTATACGGAGACGAAAATTTCACCCGCACCCCAAGCGAAGCCATTGCATCCTTGTAAGCCCTAGAGGCAAACGCCGGACCTTGGTCCGAATGGAAGGTGCCGCATGCGAAAATTCCCACAAAGACACGCAAATCCCTGATTACATTTCGAGCGTCAGCACTACGTTGTGGCCAGACCCAGAGGAACCGTGTGCACGAGTCCACTGCTACTAAGATGTATTTATAGGCAGTGTCTGATGAGAATGGACCGCAGTGATCCAAGTAAACACACCCAAAGGGTCTGTTAGCAATGCAGAGCGGGGTCTGTGGAGGGCGTGTTACCGTGGAAGGCTTAATCTGTTGACAAACGTCGCAGGAAAGCACAAAAGCACGGGTGTCTTTATACAATCCACGCCACCAATAACGCTGCTGCAAGATGGAAACTGTAGCTGACACACCTGCATGAGCAGAAGCCATGCCTTCGTGTGCAGCTGATATCAAGGCACTCCTGCGGTCCGCGTTGGGGATCAGCCGATCTCCAACGTCAGGTATTGTTACATAAGGAACCTGTTCGGGACTTAACTTGTAAGAATACTTGGAAGGAAAACCTGTAGGGTAATTAACACCTTCCTTTGTTGCAGCAATAGCTGCTAGAATAACAGAGTCAATTTTAGACATGGACCTGGTAACCGCTGCTACTGAACACGTGACTACTGCCGAACGGGCAGCTTCATCTGCCAGATCGTTACCAATAGCGTGTGCGCCCACCCGCTGATGGCCTAAGGTGTGAACCACCTGTGTGAGGGGCAGACGTTGTTGCAATTCTGCCACTCGAACCCAAAGCATTTTATGCTTAATTGTGCTCCCTTTTGCGTCCTTGTAGTCATTTTTCGACCAGAAAAATAGATTGTCATTGTAAGACTGTACACAGTAGAATGAATCACATACAATAAGAGTTGTCTCATCCTGAGAAGCGAACTCAAGTGCAAGTAGCAATGCATGCAGCTCGGCCAATTGTGCGGTACTATCTCCAAGTGTGCGAGTGTGCACTTCAGAGGATTTGAACGTTCCATTTACAAAGGAACCCGCAACAATAGCACATGCAGCTGAATAAGCGTGCTTGGACCCAGTGGCCGGTTGCGCCGAACCATCTGTGTAGATCACACATTTGTAATCCTCAAGCGGCAATATAAACAGAGGAGGAGGATGAACGAATTCATACTGTAAGAACTCCTGAGTCTGAAGAGAAGAATCGAAAATAAAGGCGACGTCTGATGACGTCAAGGATGTAGCCCATTGTATCCAACGGGGATGCATTGCTTTTGAGTTCGGTACGCTTGCCTTTGTCACTGCCTCTAGGGCAGGACAGGGTGTTACCACCAGAATTCGCTTTCCCTGTGCCAGTGCGCGTTCTTTTAGAATCGCCATTTGCACTGCAGTTAGAACTTTTTCGACAGATGTAAAGCGTAATTCAGCGGAAGTGTACAGATGCGACTTGTATGCGATGGGTACTGTATCACCTTCATTAAAGGTTAAGTACGTGAATCCCACCGCCCCCGGAATTATTCTAATCACCAGGTTTGTGTGGTTATCACGAGTCAAAAGATATTTAGACTCCAATAGGTCTGTCTGCAAAGACTGCAGAATCAAGGTATGCTCAGGCAGACAGCAAGACCTTGAATAAGTAGTTTGTATCAAAGCATACAAAGGCTTGATACGCTGGGCATATTCGGGAATGTAAGTACGCCCGAAATTCAGGAAACCCAGCAAAGACTGAAGTTTCTTCAGAGTATTTGGGGGGCACAAATGTGCACATTTTTCCAAGAAATGGGGGCTAAGCCCTTACCTTCGTTGTTGAGCTCATAGCCCAAGAACAGAACGGTAAATTCAGCAATGTGTGACTTAGCAAAGTTAAATTTGTAACCCTGCTCCGCAAATTCAAGAATAATGCGGTCCACACGGGACAGATGTGGAAATAATTCGTCGTCCGTCAGATAAATGTCATCAACGTACGAACATGCATCTTGGTCTATGCTGTCTAGCAAAGAGACAACACGGGCGGCGAATACACCCGGACTATTTTTGTAGCCCATGGGTAAACGCCGGAACTGGAATAATTTACCACCGGATGTGAATGCGGTCCATTGACCACTCTCCGGGGCCAGGTTGTGCGTGTAGAAACCGTTTGAAAGGTCAAGTGTCGTTTTATATTTCTTACGAACAAGACTGTCTACAAGCGCAGAACTGTGTGTATTCTGCACCGCAAAGTTCCGACAATGAGAATTTAAATGCCGGTAATCCAAAACTAAGCGGTACGATCCATCGGGTTTAGAAACCACGAATAGGGGATTGTTCATAGGTGATACGCATGGTTCGATTACTCCCTGATATTCCAACTGTGTCAGAATTTCGGAGACGGGGCCTTTTGCCTGCCGTTTGATGGGATATTGGGGTTGTGGCTGCGGTAGTGAACGCAAAGGTATTGCATGGGGAGGTGATTCTACATCCCATCCCACATGGTTGCGGTATAACGCTGGAGCCAGGTACACAGCCCACTCAGCTGCAAGTGCTTCAGCTTTGTCTTTTGGGACATGCCGTGAAAAGCTTGGAAGGATTACCTCCTCTCCTTTATGTGCAGCGAGAACGAATGGGGGTGGCCAATCCACCTCTGCTAACAAAATGTCATATGAAGAGGTTAGATTTTCCCCAAAAAATTTTTCACGCGGTATATCACCTTCGATTTGGATGACTATGTTGTAAAGTCTGTCAGGGGGTGCCACTCTGGTGTCAGCTGTCTCTACAGTAACGAATGTTTCAGTTGCTGTCGCCTCCATATGAGGACGTAGCGCCTCCCGCACTATGGTAACTTCCGCGGCGCTGTCTAGGAGGGTCACTGCCCACGTCCAATTCAGGAGTCTCGTTCTCACGGTCTGTGGCATATTTCGCTGTTACAGCGGCAACTTTTTTCTTCTGAAATTGCGGTCGAGAAAGGTGAAAGTCTTCTGCTTTCCCTCTGACTTGTTGTCGAGGTTGGTCTCGCTCCTGGGGAGCCTCTCGGCCCCTTCCTCTATCTTGCCGTCCTCCTCCACCAGCCTGTGACGACGTCTGGGCCTGTGAAGAACGAGGAGAACGCGTATCAGAGCTCTGAAACCTTTCTGGTGATTTAATTCTCGACCTATCACGTAAATCATAAGTACGTTCAGAAGAAACCGAAACTGGGGAAGCGCCTCTCGACCCCGGCTTCTTTTGTTGCTTACCCTGTTTTTTCTGTCTCCAACTCTTTTTAGTGAAGACTGGTCTATCATCTTTCTCAGATGTACTTTTTGTTTGTGTAATTTGTGGTTGCGATTGAGTTTGCATTTTTACAAAAGGCTTGTTGCCTAGGCTATTTCTTCCAATTGTTTTGTAAGCCCGGGCAATAATTTTCGGTAATTCGCGGGGCCTGTCCAACTCTGGGACCAAAGCCAAAGCATTCGCTACTTGAAAGTTCATTGCATCGCCCTTGACATTTCCAAGGATCAGTTCAGCTACTACATCAAACACTCCCACTAGTCTCATCCCTAATTCCACAGCCGCTTCAGGGCCATGTTCGTCCTGTACTTTTTTAATTACAGAGGGTAGAACCGTCATGGAAGGAGTACCAAAACATTTTGAATAAACTGCTGCGAATACCTTACCCCAGTTTTCACATGATGTCAAATCGGGGATTAAGTCTTTCGGCAAACTTATCGTAAGGATGCGGTGTTTGTCCACTGGGGATGTATGTGGAAACACTGCTTCTATCTGATCGAACTTTTCTGCAAGCCAGTAAGGATAATCGTCCTTATTTTGTGGACGTTTGCCCATCACAGAATTTACCATGACAGGACTTATGGTCACTCCAGCTGCAACAGCTGGTTGGCCAGCGACTACAGGAGCAGCTCCATGGAGACTACCTGTAACGTATGTCACTAAGGCTCTATGCACTCGCACCAGTTCGGTATGCATAGTGCGCAGATCCGCAATCGATAATGCCAGATAATTTGGATGCGGGGTATACCCGGCCAATACAGGCCAAGTGGCCCCCTCAATGGATAAGGGGCCTAAACGAACTGCGGTAGTTGGTTGTGGGAGGGCGCCATTAAACCAAACACGGTGCTGCCAAGCCGTGAGAGGCACTTCAAGATTAGTATAGGGTCGATAGGCAGCAGGAATAGCGGTGGGTTTATATTCATGAAACAGCTTATCACCTGCATCCACCGCCTCAAAAGTGATCCAAGTGTAAAACACTTCAAAGTGATAAGCCGGATCGGCTTGAACCACAAAGACCAACTCGACCCCAGCATCGGGCACTCCGTATACACCTAGGTGTTCTCGGAGTGGTCCTCGGCTATGTGCAGCTATCGCCACACCAGCCATAACTAAACAATTGTATTCGACAACCTAACAGGGAGCACAAAATGGGTTATTTATGTAACCTTTTTTAATAACTTCAAGCTTGAAAGAACCTATAAAACGTTCAATATAGGAGGTATCACCGTCACTTACGCCTCCGGAAGCGTACGTGAGGGTTTTGTGGACAAGCACAAGTACTACTCAAGCATCTCGCAGATAAGCTGCCCCACGTTGGCCGCGCCATGTCATAAGGTTTCTGCACATACACAGAGCTATGCACAGGATAATAGGACCCCGGAATACAGTGGTTTGCCTACCATATCCCGTAGCACCCAAAACCCCAACCCAACTAGCTTAGCATCCCATTAGTACCAAAGCACCAATGATTGGACAACCCAGAACACGGTATCTTTATCTCAGGACTCGCAGAAGCAAGAACACTCTTTCGTCACTCACTCGTACTTGTCCACAATGCGCGTATGAAGAGACACAGGGTAGATTAAAATATTTATTTCAACTTACGTGCTCTAAGGTACAGTACACGTGTCAGCACTAATAGCATAATGCATATGAATAATATAAGCAGCATGGTTACAATTCCATAGAATACAAACGGGGAAAGCATTTCATAACTCAGTGGATAAATGTCTAAATAACATTACCACCCTCCCCGTGCAGTAAGATAGTTTATTATAAAAATAGAAGACCTCTGGGCTTTGACTAGCGAACCCTCATACCTCGGTCTCTAGATGCAGAACTACATCAGCAGACAATCACAGCTCTTCTCCCTGGAAAGGATTCCTCCAAGTGTGTTAAGCGCCAGTAAAACCGCAGTATTAAAGACACACAAAGGTTCATGTCATTTGCGCCTAATGTTATGTCTGGGTGCGCGAGACTGGCCATATCAGGAAGAACCGAAATACATTGTTATGCGACCTTGTACATGTTGTGCAGTCTGAGCCCAAATCGAACAAGAGAAAAGGTGAAAGACAGAAAGTGCAGACAGCGCAAAAGAACTTGGCAAGAGCAAAGGGCGAGGGAGCCCTGGCTCAGTGTAACGCGCGCAAAGAAAAGCAACATGGCAGCTAGGCCTAGGCCAACATAACAAGGCAGGCAACAAACCACAAGACAGAAGCTCAACAGGAAGCATCTGGGTTGAACATGCAGTCGAGTGGAGCAGGAGCACCGACTCAGTCTACGTCTTTTTTAGCGAGTGACCAAAGCACGGGGCGACCCCCAGATTCAAAAAAACAAGGAGGAGCAAAAGAAAAGGAGGCAGAGGCTCGAAACCTGAGAAGCAAAACGAAGACCTGATCATTAATATTTCTACTATCACATTGTCACAGGCACAACAACAGGTACTCAATAAAGGAATGTCTTTCGTTCCTGTTTATCATACTAACGCACTAGAACTTCAAGTGTCTACTTTCAAGTTTTTGAGAAATCTGCGTTTGAAGCACTTTTTCATGAACATAGTACCTTTAATGGAATCTGTGAACACTATCGATGTTGAACAAGAAAGTGAGTAGAGGGTTTTTAAGCCAAAGAGTACATATATGGCACCTGTCTCGCACAAATTACTTGATTCTTTTGAGATTCTTATTCGGAATGATTTTTCCAAGTTAAATTTCAGGCCATCAATCAGAACAAATTTCAAAAAATATGAGATGAATGTCATCAAAGAACTGACCAAGGATCCTAGGCTTACATTCCAAATGGCTGACAAGGGGGTGCGTTGGTCATTATGGATACAGTATTCTATGAACAGAGTGTATTTCAACATCTTCAGGATACCACAACCTATATCAAATTGGATCGTGACCCCACATCCAAGATCATGGAGACTCTCAATCAAATTCTAGATCATGCAGAGAATATGCAATGGATCACTAACAATTCACGTCAATTTTTGAGTGTTATTCACCCCAGGAGGCCCAATCTGTATATGCTTCCCAAGGTGCATAAAAATTTACGGAATCCTCCATTCCGACCGATAGTGTCGGGCTGTGATTCTATTTTTTCACCTGTTGGTCAGTTTGTAGATCATTTTCTGCAAAAGTTCGTTCAAACATGGAGAAGTTACACTAAAGACACCACACATTTTTTACAGCAACTTCGTGCAGTAGAAGATCATTGTTCTGCATCATGGATACTGTGTACAATTGATGTGACAGCATTGTACACTTCAATACCTCTTAAAGAAGGCATTGAAGCGTGTGAGTGGGCGTTGCTGCAACTACCAGAACTTGGTGTTAACAAAGTATTCATTTTGGAATTATTGATGTTCTGTTTACAGCACAGTTATTTACAATGGAAGGATGACTTTTATCTCCAGATAAGCGAAACCTCCATGGGTTTTTCCGGGGCTCCTTCGTACGCAAACACCTTCATGTCCAAATTTGAACTCGATCACATTTTCACAGATGATGTATGGAGCACCAATCTGGCTTTCTATACCAGATTTATTGACGACATTTTTCTTATTTGGAATAGTACAGAAGAACATCTGCGATCCAAAATTCACGAACTGAATTCAAAAAATGAGCGCATTAAATTTTCTCATAACATCAGCGACACGAGTGTGACATTTCTTGATGTATCAATCATAAAAGTGAACAATAAACTACAAACGACTGTGTATACCAAACCTACGGATAGGAACAGTTTGTTGTTGTTTTCAAGTTTTCACCCACCATCGTTTCTACAAAATTTACCATACTCTCAGATATTACGAACCAAGAGAATAGTATCTAATGATGATGAGTTGGAATTGGTTTTGGATGATCAATGTAAGAAGTTTAGACAACGAGGTTATCCACAAACATCATTGACTAAAGCATTGATTACAACGCAACCCTTGAAACGTGATGAGTTACTGGTGTTGAAACCGAAGATTGTACAAAATCGACATGTGTTCGTATCTAAATTCTCAACCAAATCATCCACCATTAAAAGGATTATCAAATCCAGATGGGAATTACTCAAACATGAACCAGACTTCAATGGTTTGTTTGCGGAAGAGCCATTATTCGCATACACGCGCAGTAAAAACATCAAAGAAATATTGTCACACAAATCTGAATTGAATCCTGATAAATACATGGGGATGCGCAGATGCCATAACTGTGTCAATTGTAACAATGTAATGCCAGGTAACAGTATTAATCACCCACATTCAGGGAAACACATTGTATTCAGGTATAACGGAGATTGCAATTCTAGTTACGTAATCTATACGATTAAATGTCCGTGTGGGTTATTATACGTAGGGAAAACAACACGAAAAGTGAAGGTACGCATATCAGAACATAAAAGCACAATTCGTACACAGAACATCAAATCCCATTTGGTAGCACATTGGTTAGAGTACAAGCATACAATCGCGCAATTAAGATATACTGTGTTAGAACTATTAACGTGTAAAACTGGTTGTGACAATTCCAAACTGTTATCACAAAGGGAGGTGTGGTGGATCAAAATGTTACAGACAATTATGCCAGGTGGTCTCAATGACAAATTGGAGATGTTATGTTTTCTTTGATGAATGCATTTTGTTTCATCGTCCTTTTCAGATTGTTAACGCATGGTTTTCGTACGGCAACCATAATAGTTTTTTAATTTTCTTTAGGTGGTTTCGCTGTCATTATTTATTTCATTTTTTTCATTTTTTTCATTTGATTTACTTTTTTGCACGTTTGAGATTTTTACCTTGTTGCTTCTAGCGCACTCGCAAGGCTCGTGGTTATTGAGGTGTTGGTTATGATTTGAATATCTTCATTAAGGTTTTTCTGTTTATCAGCATATTCGAAGAATCGTTTTTGTCTATAATCACTAGTAGTGTGGTTTGACTACACCTATGGCAGTGTGTGTTTACGAGTTGCGTGTCAACATTGTTGCACATATTCATGGGAATCACTTCATGGTCATCTGATTGTTGAATTATTGGGTCATATAGGTTCATTTGATATTTGTTGATACTTAGTCATTTACATGTTTCATATTCACAAGCTAGTTCATCATATTACGGAGATAACTAGAGCAGGCTGTGGTGTCAGCTTGTTCGTATCTTTCACACTAGTTTCGGTATTTACTGGCCCAAGATGGCGATCACAGTTTTCTCCGAGTCAGTCCCTTTTTTATTTTTATTCATACGGGGGCACGTTTTCATCCGGAAGAGCATTGTGGTAACGCTCTTAAATAACAGCAGACAGGCACCTGGTATGCAACGCGCCAGTTTGGAAGACGCGATAGCCTTGTGGAGTTTTTAGGTGCTCCAGTTCCCGACTTACTGGTGAGTGGCATTCACGCGTTCATTTACACAAGTTTGGTGTACAGCGAGGAGCTAGACTGAGATTAGTTTTGGTATACAGTGAGGAGCTAAACTAAGATCAGATTTCATGTCTTGGTTTTAGGTGGGGATATTTCTGGAGTATCAAGACGAGGTGAATTCGAACGTGTAATTTCTGCATCTGGGAAGGTCACACATAGGAACATCCAGGCAAATGTAAGTTTAGTGATTGGATGCATGTGACAGAGTTAATGAGTAATAATTTAGAATCACATCACGAGCCGGAGTTCACATTGGGCATCATGTTCTGGTTTTATGAGTGAACACTCTTGGAATATTGAAACGCGGCAATTAATACACTCGAACGGCCGCTATTTGGATTATAGGGGTAAGCCTCCCTTAGGAGTTTGCAGTAGGTAGGTTTGTAGGTACTCGCAACAGTGGAGTTTCTGCAGGTTGTGACTGAAGTATCTAATGTATACGAATGGACTTATGGCCTTACAACATGTTCATTTAGTGAAACACGTACTTTACATTATCAGGCTCGTGGCAGTGAGACACTGCTGTTGTCTTTTCCAGCTTTTCACTCATCGTTCTTCGTTTTTAACTCCATGGTTAGTGTGGTTTCGATACCTCAGTTCATAGTAAGTGAGTACAGTTTATTTCATTCGTTGCTGATTTGGCATTTACTGAGTTTCACGTTTTAGCGGGTTTGGAGCACAGGTGTAGTGTAGATTCTATGGTTACACCATATCTTTTTTGATCAGTTTTCTTTGATCACGGGTGATCGGTGAATTCTCTCTACTCTGGGTTTTCATTCTGGTGAAGTGGTTCTAAGCACAACTTTTCTGGATTTCGCTATGCACACGATTGTCATCCAACATAATTATTTTTATGTTTGATTACAAGTTTGATTTCTTTTTCTTGTATTGCCGTATGTAAACACATGTGCAGGCATGTTCATTCCTCCACTGAGCATTAAATGCGTTTCTTGAAACAGACTGTTTATGTTCATAACATTGAGTTTAAGATGGTTGACATGATGTTTTTCTTACAGTTGCCCCTGAAGAAGGGATGGAATCAATCCCGAAATGCATTGGGCTGGGCTGGGTAATAGAGTTGTAACTTGCAACGATATTATTGATGAGATTGTATCATGTTTTGATTTTTTTCAAAAATTGCTTTGAACTTTGTTGAGCATTTAATCAGTCAGCATGCTTTGCTGCAACTAAAAAAGATTTTTTCAAGGATTTCGTGGTTTAACATTAAATTTGAGTGTAAGACACTGAAAGATATAGTTTATTGTTTGTTGTTTACGACTGTTTAAGTGTTGATTCTTACATTTATGCTGTGCATCCAGTACACTGGTGAACATTCACCAGATAGGTTATTTGCAATTAGAGGCTGGCTGCCTCATACTGGGTAGCCCGCAATCCTGTGGTAGTTATTCAGCATTATCGTATCTTTTGCTTAATAGGTGTGCAATGACTTCGCATACAGATACTTTTACCGATTTAGACACAAACCTGAATGTGCATAGTGCACAAGATGAACAAAATGATACGGCATTAGAGACAAGTGAAGTAGCAACACTGTAAAACTGTGCTTGAAAGAGTTATAAAAAGGAGAAAAGACATTGCTAAATAGTTATAATTCTTATTAATAGGTTTTTAATAGCAAGATTACTCATGAAATGATGTTTTACTATTCACACACTGATGAAAATTAATTAATCTAATGATGAGGCCTAACATTTCTATTGCCTTTCATTGCAAATGTATTAGGAATAGATTGTGGTGCAATTATGCAATATAATTAGTAAGGAAATTGAAACTAACAGATGCTATTTTAGAGACACTAATGATTATAAAAATTAGGAAACGATTTTAGTAAAATAGTTTTTAAGAATAATTTACATGTATGGATGTGAAAATTTGTGGCAATAGGCCATAGCTAACGCTAATCAATTTCATATAATAATACATTGGTGAAGTATTTCTTCTTCTTCTTTTTTTATGAAATTGATTTGATGCATTATATTTGATTCTGATTCAGTTTAATTCATTTAAAGCTAATGTATGCATTTTAAGCTTTAAAAGTGTTCTTTCTTGAGCTGCAATTTTCCCTTAGCAAGCAAAATAATTCACTGGCATTTCTGCAAGTGTTGAATTATTTGTTCTGAATGGGGTAAACAACAAGCTTAACCACAAGATATATTTGACATTTACAGAAAATTAGATTAGGCCTTAATTTACGTGAAAACAGTGTACACTAGAGTTGTTTGCTGTTGAAATTACTAGAATACTCGTTCTTTTATTATGAAATTATTTATCTTTATTCAATTGTTTTTCTTTTTTGTATAATTTCATCACATATATCAAATATATATTTCTTTTTTATGTTTTTTATATATATAGTGATTCTTTTCATATATACATATCTGTACACACAAATTGTTTTTCACAAACATACATGAACCAATATTATACAGTTTCTATTAAAAACCTAAAGGAGGGGTTATTTAACAGTTTAAAGGCTGGCGGTCAATGGGAAAAGGAACACGACGCGCGTTTCGGCGTTAAGGCCTTCTTCAGGTGAACCCGTCTCAACTTTATTCTAAAAAGGTACAGAAAATGGACACAGTCAAACGTTAAAACCAACTAAGCTACAACACATTTCTTGGCCTAATTCTATATTTTTGATATACATTTGAGCTTATTAAGCTTCTATCGTTCTCACATCTTAGTCCACAGTACCAAAGAAAGTTTTATATACATGTGTTATATCTATTTTATATATGTCCTAAGACTTGATATACTATGTTACAGTACCTACATTGTTACGACCATTGAAACCACCAATTAAGGTATTAAGAAAACAGACATAAAGTTGTATAGATGTCTTAGATCATAGTTTATCACCCGTGAATCCTAGACAGAAAGTGTGACAATGTGCCATTTATTCTTTAACCTTCATCATAGAAAGAATTAATAAAACATATAGTTGCCTCAATTCTACTCTCAAAGTTGATGTTGAGTAGAATGACTAAAATTAATATCTTTTTGATTTTTACCTATTGTTCGTTCTGGACCTCAATTTCAATGAAGAGGGCCAAGGTATATAAAGAACTTCTCCATAGTTCAGAATAAGTCAACCAAACAATGGTATCTGGAAAAGCGTATAAAGCGATATTATTATATAAGAAATTTGGAGAGCCAATAGTTGAAATAGCCTCCTTTCTCAGATAACTTAACAACTAAGGTTATCTTGCCACAAATGCAAAGGGACTATGGGGCCGATTCCGATCTCGGTCGGAGGCGTACCCAACACCATTCGGTCGGGAAAAAAGCCATGCGAAAGCCTGTTTCCCGATCGATCCGTACAGCACACCGAACGAGTAAGTACGATGCGCACAACAGCAAAGAATCCGGCCGAGCCGTACTCACCCAAACCAGGTCCTGTTTCCCGACCGAGGCGAATCCGGAAACGCTGAATCGAGTCGCACGGAAGGGAAAATGCAGCTCCGTCCGGCCGAAAGAGTACGATGCGCTCTCCGTACGCGCCGAACCAGTCGCTACGCACGGCACGTCAAAGCCTCCGGGAGAGGCGCACATAAGCTCCGATTCACGCCACAACACGATCCACGGCTCCGAGACGAACACGGCAGCGACGAGGACGACACGAAGCGACGAGGACGAGGCGAAGCGACGAGGACGACGCGAAGCAACGAGAAGGACGAACGACACGAACCAACCATGAATCCCTTCGTCCCGATCATACCAATATTCTACATTTACTACCGGAACAGGCACGGACGCGTACGGCGCAGAAGGTAAGCCAGACACCAACCACAAAACACATACAACACGTTCCCGACACATCACACACACACAGAGGGATGCAGAATATACTTACACCAGCAACAGCAGCACCATAGGGGCGGGATGCCCATCACCAATGCCACATATGCACACAGGGGCCTGAATGCGCACCACCACCCCTACCCAGGGGGGGCTGGATGCCTACCACCACTACCACCCTTACCCAGGGGGGGCAGGATGCCTACCACTACTACCACCCTTACCCAGGGGGGGCAGGATGCCTACCACTACTACCACCCTTAGCCAGGGGGGGCTGGATGCCTACCACCACTACCACCCTCACCCAGGGGGGGCTGGATGCCTACCACTACTACCACCCTTAGCCAGGGTGGGCTGGATGCCTACCACTACTACCACCCTTAGCCAGGGGGGGCTGGATGCCTACCACCACTACCACCCTCACCCAGGGGGGGCTGGATGCCTACCACTACTACCACCCTTAGCCAGGGTGGGCTGGATGCCTACTACCACTACCACCCTCACCCAGGGTGGGCAGGATGCCTACCACTACTACCACCCTTACCCAGGGGGGGCAGGATGCCTACCACTACTACCACCCTTACCCAGGGGGGCAGGATGCCTACCACTACTACCACCCTTAGCCAGGGGGGCTGGATGCCTACCACCACTACCACCCTCACCCAGGGGGCAGGATGCCTACCACTACTACCACCCTTAGCCAGGGGGGCTGGATGCCTACCACTACTACCACCCTCACCCAGGGGGGCAGGATGCCTACCACTACTACCACCCTCACCCAGGGGGGCTGGATGCCTACCACCACCCTTAGCCAGGGTGGACTGGATGCCTACCACCACTACCACCCTCACCCAGGGGGGCAGGATGCCTACCACTACTACCACCCTTACCCAGGGGGGGCAGGATGCCTACCACCCTCACCCAGGGGGGGCTGGATGCCTACCACTACTACCACCCTTAGCCAGGGGGGGCTGGATGCCTACCACCACTACCACCCTCACCCAGGGGGGGCAGGATGCCTACCACCCTTAGCCTGGGGGGGCTGGATGCCTACCACTACTACCACCCTTACCCAGTGGGGGCTGGATGCCTACCACTACTACCACCCTCACCCAGGGGGGGCTGGATGCCTACCACTACTACCACCCTTAGCCAGGGTGGGCTGGATGCCTACCACCACTACCACCCTCACCCAGGGGGGGCTGGATGCCTACCACTACTACCACCCTCACCCAGGGGGCAGGATGCCTACCACTACTACCACCCTTAGCCAGGGGGCTGGATGCCTACCACTACTACCACCCTTAGCCAGGGGGCTGGATGCCTACCACTACTACCACCCTTAGCCAGGGGGCTGGATGCCTACCACTACTACCACCCTCACCCAGGGGGGCAGGATGCCTACCACTACTACCACCCTCACCCAGGGGGGCTGGTTGCCTACCACCACCCTTAGCCAGGGTGGGCTGGATGCCTACCACCACTACCACCCTCACCCAGGGGGGGGCAGGATGCCTACCACTACTACCACCCTCACCCAGGGGAGGCTGGATGCCTACCACTACTACCACCCTCACCCAGGGGGTGCTGGATGCCTACCACTACTACCACCCTTAGCCAGGGGGGGCTGGATGCCTACCACTACTACCACCCTCACCCAGGGGGGGCTGGATGCCTACCACTACTACCACCCCCACTCATAGGATGGACAATGCATGATACAACCAGCACACCACAACCTAGGGAATGCAAGAAGAAGACATCCCCCCAACACCATGACAAGCGTGTGTAGACTGTGTCAAATGCCTACAACACCGAACATGACTTTGAACATACAATGTGACCCCCTAGCACATGTGCCACACATATATGTGTGTGGCACCCACAATGCAAGCAGGCCATGACCATTGTGGCAATGGGGTCCAAACCCCCATCATCACAGTGACCAAAATGTAAGTGTGGGGTCCATAGCTGAAGCACACCTTGAACAATGTGGCAATGGGGTCCAAACCCCCATCATCACAGTGACCAAAAGGTAAGTGTGGGGTCCATAGCTGAAGCACATTTTGAACATTGTGGCAATGGGGTCCAAACCCCCATCATCACAGTGACCAAAATGTAAGTGTGGGGTCCATAGCTGAAGCACATTTCGAACATTGTGGCAATGGGGTCCAAACCCCCATCATCACAGTGACCAAAATGTAAGTGTGGGGTCCATAGCTGAAGCACACTTTGAACAATGTGGCAATGGGGTCCAAACCCCCATCATCACAGTGACCAAAAGGTAAGTGTTGACAAAGAAAGAGGTGCAACTGCCAAACTGCATGGATGATTCCTGGTCACAGAACAACAAACACATCAGTGGCAAAGTAGTGTATGTGTCCCATTGCAACATAAATTGGGGGAGCCAAATCCTGCAGTGCAAATAAGACATACCTTTGGCCATGTGCAGACAAACAACACCCATGGGGGCTGACACCGTCAACAATCATCAATGACACAATGACAGAAGTGACCATCAGAATGCAGACCCACATATTTGCACCAATGGGCACACACATGCAGATACCCTGTGGAGACTGCAGATGTGAGGTGAACAGATACCATACCATGGCAGCAATGGGACACACAAACCATGATCATTGTGCTGACCGATGACCTAGGAGTCCCAGGGACAGCAGGGGAAACCCACCAAACTACATACAGCCAATGGCACACCCAAGATATGCCAATGCAGTGGTGCAGATGCACAAACACAAACAGGCAGACCCACACTGCACATCATACACAACAGGTGAGGGGGTGCCAGTGTCCCCAGGCAACCACACAACACATGAGGAGACCTGAATACCAATCATACAGATGTGCATACAGTGCCACACAAAGGTAACTCATGGATCCAAATCCCCTATGTGGGCAAGCAGGCATTGTCAGATGAGAGGGAGCACAAATCACACATGTCACACAGGCACGTAGGGACAGCAACTGACACAGCAAGACACAGACACACCACAGCACCACCCCCAGGGCCCCCACAATGTGGTGACCCTGGGCTGCATTACAATCCCACTGTGATGACAAAGCTAAATGTGGTTCACACTGTGAACCACAGTCATGTGTACTGAGCAACTAACTACCATCACACCTACACAAGCACAAATCAAACAGCATGGCCAGTAAGCCAAGGCCAACATGGAGGCAGGGGCCTAGCCGGGCAACAACTCTCATCTGCACACACTCAACACCACACCCCTCGACCTCCAACAATGTGCAGCAGTGAAGCACACATTCACTGGTGACATTGCACATGCACCCATGACTATTCCAGGGTGGTGGGTGGGAACCAAGGTGCAGAAACACATCACACATGGACACTCAACAAGACTCCTGAATGTCTGACACACTGCACACTACGCCGTACATGGACATGACGGCAATACCACACCAACCAATGGGATCACAGCCACAGTCACACACCAATGAAGAAGCCAAGGTCACCCACAAAGAACACACATAGACAACAACCAACATTGCAGCCCGGACCCTGAGAAGTGCCAGCAGTCACACACACAACGTGTCACAATCACTGAAAGATAACACAAACTGGAAATCACATGACAGGGGCAAACAACAAGTGCCAAGGGGAAACCTGACTGTGACCCATCTGCGTCTGCACACAAACTCAGCCCTGACAGCAAACACACCTATGGGTGACACCCTGATGACCAGTAATGTGCCATGCACCCACATCACAGAGAACCCAGGGAGAAGACTTTGGGGGAACATAGCTCAACTCAGCTAGCATCACAAACAGGTACAACACTAGGGATCACAGCATGCACAGCTAAACGGAAGTGAACACACAGACATGCACATACAACACACACCTTGGGCGCAGGCAATGTCACAGTAGTACACACTGCCATGAGGGGACTCCACTCCTGTGTGAGGAAAGCTGTGCCATATGTTGCCTCAGTAGGGCCCCATCATGTCAGCTGAGCACTTGGTCACACAATCAACAATTAGCACCAAATGAGGGCTCCCGTCACATCAGCCTGGTCATGGAAGTGCCAACGGAATCATCAGCACAGATCCAACACACTTGTATAGCAATGTTGCACTGACAACACAGATGAGTCCTTCCCCATTGATGCCCAAACCTGCATGTCCACTGGAGATGGCCACACGGTCAGGGAAGTAGACGAATTGAACAATGGCAGGCACAACAGATGTGCAGGGGTGGAAGCCACAGATGTGAAATAGCCAATCTAAGTAGGAAATCCCATTGCCAAATACTGAACACATGACACCCTCAGATGCTGCTATGGATGACATGGATACACCACAGGATAGGACACATTCCCCCTGGACCACATGGGTTCCTGCACAGTAACACTTCATTATCATGAGACCAAATATCACCATCACTGCAGCAAGGGCATGGTTAGCATCATCAACATCATATACATCAGAAGCAAAAGCACTAGAGAACAGAAAGTTGCTTTATTCAGCATATGTGGCATTGAAAGCAGAAGTCCGGTAGAACATAAACAAAGGCCAATGGCCAGTCCATCAACAAAGTCACAAGTGGGTGACAGTGGCAGATGCCACCCTACACATGCCTGCACAAAACCAGGGTCAATCCACTAGGAGGGGCAACCGGGGGTAGGCCAGGCTCCGCAGGGACAGGATCAGGGCTCACCAGGAGGAAGCAGGGAAGGGGTGGTGGGTGCTGGAGAGCCACTGACAACTGCAGTGGAGGTGTCTGACATGGTGTGTGCCGGCACAACTGGGGGGCATGGCTCAGATGTTGTGGGTGCCGGCACGACTGCAGTGGACCCTGCAGATGGAGTGGACAGGTCCGCCACTGCAGTGCCCAAGTCAGACAGGGTGGTAGTGGACTCCACTGCAGTGCCTACCACCAGGGGAGGAGAATGGGGAACAGGCAAGGTGGGCTGGACAGAGGGGGAGGACACCCTCACCACATCAGTGGCACAGACAAGCGCAGCGGGGGTGTGGTGCCGGGAGAGCAAGTGGCAGGGGGAGAAGGCCGGAGCCTCTTGGGGATGCTATATCTGTGGGTGGGGGAACCTGGGGCAGGGTGTGGTGGGGGCACCTGTGGAATGGGGGCCTGAGGGATGGAGGAAGGAGACCTGGTGCTTGAGCTGCAGGGCGGCGGCGGGGTCTTGCTCTTAGCACTCCGGGGGGACTTGCGGGTGGGGGCCTCAGTCTGTCTGCGCCTGGGGGAGGGTGTCCGGGGGCGAGGGGCACTCTGCTCCGTGTGGGGGGCTTCCTCTTCACCTTGGATGCTGGAGCAGCTGGATCGGAGGGGAAGAGGCCGAGGTCACTGAGGAAGAGGCGCTGGGTCTTTGGGGTTGCAGGTGAGGCAAGGGAGGGTGCTTTGGAGGGAGAGGCAACTGAGGACTGCGCAGTGCCCGTGGATGCGTGTGTGTGTACCAGGGCCCCATCCCCTGTGAGTCTGGTTTCAGTCCCCTGACTGTGCGTGCGTGTGCATTTTGTTTGTGGCGTGTGTGTCTGTGTGCTGGACGTGTGTGTGCTGGTGTGTGCCTGTGCCGGTGTGTGTGCTTGGGACGGGTAAGGTGCTGGGGAGTGTGGATGGAGCAGAGGCAGGAGGGGTGAGGGACTGTCTGAGGAGGGACACTGCTGCCGTCAGGGAGGAGTCCATGGACCTATTGCCCCTCTGTAGGTCAGACATACCCGATGAGATGCCCTCCATGAACGACACCAGCTGAGTCAACAGTGCGGTGTGCGCATGGAGGACACTCAGCATGGCTGTCTGCCCTACATGGAGCTGGCTAAGGAGGTACACAGACTCCTCACTCAGGGCAGCAGGGGACACAGGGGCAGGGGGGCGGTGCCTGGCCCAAAGGAGACACGCTCCCGAACATGGGAGCCTCCACGGACCTGGGGAATGGGAGCCGATGGGAGGGCGGTGGTGGTGCTGGTGGTGGCGGGGACAGCAACACTAGCTGGGGTGTGGTGGCTGCTGACACCCGCCTCCATAAGGGAGTCATCCTCCGAGTTGCTCTGGTCCTCAGCTGAGGTGGATGGTGCTGAGCACTCCTCGGTGTGGCTCCCCTCGCCCTCCGTGCCACTGGGTCCCTCCGACCACTCCTCGGCTGCTGACCCAGTCTGGCTCTCTGGCTCCTCCTGGTCCGTGGAGCTGTCCCCTTCCATGGCCGTGGATGTATCTGCAAACAATGGGGAAACAGACAGACATCAGTCACCTGCACCAAACGCACACACCACTGTGAGCACAGCACATTACAGAGCAAGCCCTGGCATCATTAGTTGTACATTGCTAAAAGTGCCCTAACTGAACAGGAGAAGCCAATTGTCAGTCTGATGCCAACCATGGCACTCACATCCCACATGGCCTTGCACCCATCTGTCTGGTGTCTGTTGGATTGCAACACCCCAGTGTGGACACATGCACCAAGTACACAGTAGTTGGACAGTGCAGAGGACACGGTGTGGCATGTGGACATGCACACATCACAGCTCTTGCCACTGAGTCAGTACAGGTTTCCGGATGAAAGGGATGCCCAGAGTCAAATAGGAAATGCATGTGATGCATACCAGCGACAGACACCATGATGCACCCATGTCCTGATAGCCATCGCCACAATGGTGTGCATGTAGCACATGTCACTCCCCTGCAGGATCACCAATAAGTTGACACATGCCATGGCAGAGGCATGACTGCTAAGTCATACATCACTGTCTCAGTGATGTATGACTTGGCAGCCAGACAACAACACTATGCACTGTGTCACAATAGTAGGTCATGGGGAATGCAAGTCCTGGAGCTGCACAAGTGCACATGTACATCCCCCACCACAACACATCATCTTAACCCTCATCTGTCCAGGTCATACCTATTGGACATATGGGAGACCTGTGACACTACCCTCTGAACCTGAGCCCCTCACAATCTGCTGTGAATGGGGAACAGCTGCCTGAACTTCACATTCGCATACCCCAGTCTGCACGGGCAGCTGATCAAACACCTATGTGACACACAAGTATCGTCTCCTATGGTCACATCTCCAGGGGCATGCTGAGCCCCTACCAAGAAACACCCCAGCAGTCCTGGCAACTAATCCACAGCACACTGACACAGAGGCAGACACCTGAGGGGTCAAATCACTGCGCACAATGTGTCAGCTGATACACGGGAGTGGGAGTACAGAGTGCATTGCATGGCCTGGAGTAGGCATGACTGTCCTGCTCCACATGAATGAGGGATGAGCCCTGGACAGTGGATAGCTGGCTATGTATGTGTGACACACGTAATCTGCACACTCCTGGGGCCCAAACATTGTTCCCACCCGCTGCATGGGCGTGTGCCACATACCCCAGGCACATGTGGTGGCTCAGCACAGCAAGTGGACCGCATATCAAAGCAACACGCAGATTACATGTCCAAACACAGGCGTAGTGTGAACAATGGACCCACCCATGATGCCCACAACAGAGTTAGGGAAACAGATGCTGTCCCCCACCTTTAGTGAAGCAAACTGCAAGGACACAGTCCCAAGTGACACAATTCCCTGAATGTAAGGGCCACACCTGGGTATCAGATGAGCAGTGGGCAGTGCACAATAGAGGGACATGGCTCCTGGACAACATGACTGCTGCACTGTGGCAGTTGAACCAGGCCAGAGGAGGGCACATAGCATGTAATTCAGAGTTCACAGTGCAGTCTTTGACTCACCCCCTCCTTGCTGCTGTCTGGCCTTCAGCTGCCCATCCAGGTCTGGAAACACCACCGCCAGGATCTGGAGCATGTGGGGGTCAGGGTCCGTGTTCCGCCCCTCCTGCGAGGAGGCGACAGCTTCAGCTGGACCCGTGCAATCCTCCGGGTCCAGCCCCGAAGGTCCTGCCACCTCTTCTGGCAGTTGCGGATCCGGCGCTTGTAGACCCCCACGGACCGGACAGCCCGGACGATGTCCTTCCAGATCTCCTGCTTCCGATGGGCATTAACCTGTCAGGATGACAAAGTGAAAAGGCAATTTCCACACATGCAACATATCCGTGCATGACACAGTTGTATATACATGTCTCAATCACAGGGGCACATGATGTACACAGGCAGTGCAAAGCTGCCCATGGACAGTTTGCCAGACGTCACTACATGGTATCATTGCATGGGAAGTAAAACCTTGTTCAAATGCACTGTCACTGCACCATACCTGTCCAGTGCATGTCACTACACACTATGGGGGTGACAACTACTCAGTGAGCCTGCTAGCCAGTGGCGTGCAGACTTTCAGCCTTGCTAGTCAGACAATATGCACATTCAGAAAGGCAGTGCACAGAACACTCACCTGCTCCCCTGGTGTCCCATACAGCTTGCTGTACTGTGGAAGTAGGCTGTCCAGCAGGGCCTGGTTCTCCTCAAGGCTGAAGGCTGGGGCTCTCTCCACAGTACGTGCCATTGCAGGGTCCAGAGGGGCAGAGACAGCAGCAGTGCAGTGGCAGATGTCGTCCTGGAGCATGTAGTGCAGGCAAGTGAGCTCTCAGGGGAACAGCCAGCAATATATATGTGCTGGAGAGGCAGATACTGTCCCTTGTGTCCAAAGTGATAGGTCCAAGTCGTTTGCATCTTCTGAATCTGGCCAATCCATGGAATAGCAGCACCAAAACACGCCCACAGCATCCTTCAAAACTTCAACTTCATGACATACATGATTTTGCAACATTGTCGTGGGTGACCAACTGATTTTCCAGCAACCGACTCGTTCGAAATTCGAAAACGCGTCCGTTGCCAGGCAAGGCCATTGTCAATGGGTGCGCACCGATCGGTCCATTGCGGTTCAACGCGTACAGGGGTACAACGCGTACCCGCACACATTGAATGCAATGGGCCGGCCGGGGGCACCGATCGGTCCATTGCAGTACAACGCGTACAGGGGTACAACGCGTACCCGCACACATTGAATGCAATGGGCCGGCCGGGGCACCGATCGGTCCATTGCAGTACAACGCGTACAGGGGTACAACGCGTACCCGCACACATTGAATGCAATGGGCCGGCCGGAGGCACCGATCGGTCCATTGCAGTACAACACGTACAGGGGTACAACGCATACCCGCACACATTGAATGCAATGGGCCGGCCGGGGCACCGATCGGTCCATTGCAGTACAACGCGTACAGAGGTACAACGCGTACCCGCACACATTGAATGCAATGGGCCGGCCGGAGGCACCGATCTGTCCATTGCAGTACAACGCGTACAGGGGTACAACGCGTACCCGCACACATTGAATGCAATGGGCCGGCCGGAGGCACCGATCGGTCCATTGCAGTACAACGCGTACAGGGATACAACGCGTACTCGCACACATTGAATGCAATGGGCCGGCCGGAGGCACCGATCGGTCCATTGCAGTACAACGCTGCATAGGGGTACAACGCTGCACCGACACATTGAATGCAATGGTCCGGCCGGAGGCACCGATCGGTCCATTGCAGTACAACGCGTACAGGGGTACAACGCGTACCCGCACACATTGAATGCAATGGTCGGCCGGGGGCACCGATCGGTCCATTGCTGTTCAACGCATCACTGTACATGTGACTGGCATATGTCAGCATGCCTGTCTCAGATGGACATATGCCAGCCACAGATAGCTCCCAGGGAGTGAGGGGCACACCTACATCACGAAGGCCTGTCCAAACTTTATCATAAGGCATGTAAGGCTGCATTTCCTATTGTGTGTATGTTGGTGTACATGTTGTCCTGTGGGTGTCACCTGTGGGCAGCCACCCCCAGGCTGTGCACGTGTTCATGGGGACAGGATCCTGGGTGTTACGTGTACATGACCACTGTGATGTGCAACTGTTCATATCTGTGCATGTGCCATGGTCACATTTCACGGTGGTGTATGTGTATGTCATGTCACATACCCCGTGAGTCCCATGTGGGACGGTATGTTTGAGCCAGGGTGTCCCAGTGGCACAATAGTGATGGTCCTCCACAGTCTTTGTGCATGTAGTGTTTACAATGTCTCTGATTTCATGTGCACAATGGGAGACAGTCTCCACATCCACGTTGTGTGTGCATGGACTTTGATGTTGTGCGTGTGTGTGTCACAGACGTCCATGTCTGTCCTGCCGTGGCAAGTGGGATCACTACCTGTGGGGGTCATGGTTGTTTTGCTGTGGTGTATACATGATACTCCATGTAATGCCAGTGTCCATGTGGCAATACAGGGTCCCTGGGAATGTACCTGTCATTGAGCTGTGGTGCCTGAGGCACATCTGTCCTCACATGTCACTGTGGGGGTGATTGTGACACGGCAGCAGGAGATGGGAACTGTGACACGGCCTCATGATATCCAATGGGCCAACCTGGGACTAATTGATGCCACCTGTTGGACCGTGTTGACAGATGTTGGCCATGTATGTACCATACATGTCCTTACGGAACTGCACACTTCATGTAGTTGTGCCTCATAATGATGTATGTTGGGATATTGAGTGTGTTCAATGCCGCATATGTGGGGTGACTGACAATCTTGCTTACTTCTCCTCTGCACTGCAGGGCTCCTGCTGTCCATCGACCATTCCCAGACCTGGCAACGATGGTGGAACGGGACAGCATCCGACGGTACCGCTTCATCAGGCAGCTGACTGAGGATTTGGCAGTGCAGTTGTCCCCACATTTGCAGCCTGGCCGGCCGTAACCTACAGCGCTGACCCCCAAGGTGAAGGTGATGGCAGCCCTACACTTCTTTGCCACCGGTACCTTCCAACATACTGTGGCGACTGCTGGTGGGATGTCACAGACCATGTTGAGCCGTGTGCTCCGCGATGTTTTGGCGGCAATGTTGCTATTCCTGAACCGGTACATCTATTTCCCTAGACTGCAACGACTCACTGACGTGAAGAGTGACTTTTATGCCCTGGGGAGGATGCCGCATGTCATTGGCTCCATTGATGGGACACATGTGGCTTTGGTACCACCACAGGCCCAGGAGCAGGCCTACAGGAACCGCAAGCACTACCACTCGGTCAATGCACTGGTGGTGTGTCTTGCAGACATGACCATCACACACGTGTGTGCCTGTTTCCCTGGTTCAGCACACGATGCCTTTGTGATGAGGAGTAGTCGCATCCCCAGGATGATGGCACAGATGCAGAACCAGCGTGCCTGGCTTGTCGGTGTGTACTGACTTTGTGCCATTGTGTGTGATCTGATCTGTAGTATTCCGCCCACTTTTCCAAGTCAGCTAATGTGCACTTGTCTGTCCGTAGGTGACTCGGGATACCCCAACATGCCGTGGTTGCTGACACCCCTCAGGAACCCTGTGACACCAGCCCAGATGCGCTACAATGAGGCACATGGTCGGACCAGGAGAGTGATTGAGCGGACATTTGGTCTCCTGAAGAGCCGCTTCCGCTGCCTGGACAAGACCGGAGGGTCCCTCCCATATGCCCCAGCGAAAGTGTGCAAGATTATCATCGTCTGCTGCATGCTCCACAACCTGGCAGTGCGGAAGGAGTTGCCTCTCATCCAGGATGACAATGACCAACATCCGCCACCTGTGGAGGATCCTGGCCTGGACCACGATGCCAGTGACAATGATGATGATGATGATGAGGGTGATGTCCGCACACAGCTCATCACCAACTTCTTTAGCTGAATGTGAGTATCCTGAGGTGTCATGTCAATGATGTGAGTTGGCATGATATGTGTAGGTGGTGCTCTGGTGCTGTTGGAGTGTGTCCATGGGCTACTTGACTGGATGTGTGTTGCGATGTGTGCTTACAGGTGGGCTGTACTCCCCAACAGTGTTGACATGCTAACTTGGTTCTGGGTGGGTATCTTGTAACATGTATTGTGCATGAGTTTTGCTGTTCTGTCCAGTACTCCATTGCTTTTGACTGTGTGTCATTTCTGTCCTTCACAGGGTACTTTCAGATTCGTTTGGTCAACTGTGTCCACCGACGACGTGATTGCACTTCCAGGCTGGTAGCTGTTGTGTCCCTACAGGTGATGTGCGCCACACCCATGGACTTCCTTCCGTCTACAGTTGTTGACTGTGTGCCCGCTGCCAGGTGGGATTACCTTGCATCTGTAGTGGTTACGACATGTTGCAACTGTGTAATAAACCTGTGCTTCACTTTGTGATGTGCGTTGTCTGTGGTCACACATTTGACTGCCATTTGCTTACTGCACCTGTGGGCTACTTGACTACAACTTGGAATGGGTGTGGTGTCTGTGCATTGCACCGTCTTCCCTGGCAACATCAGTGTAGGCAATGAGTCAGATGGCCTAGGTGTGTATGTGTTGTGTAGCCCTGGTGGTGTGTCTCCCTCATATGTGTCACGTTGCCTTTACTCACATGCCTGTGTTGTACTTGCTGTTCCAGTTTGCATACACAGTGTAATTTTGCAGTTCATCATCCCCATAACAGCACCCACGTTGGAATCACAACAGAGGCAAGTATGGTGTATTAGTGTGTTAATTGTGATACATTTGTGTGAATAGTGCATAGGATGGGTAGTGCTGTACATAAATCTTGCAATCAGAAGTTCCTAGGTGAATTGAAAGTCCTGGTAGACAGAATCCCCAGTATCGGGGCCACAGTTGTCTGACACATTGGTCCAACTTGTACTCCCCATGCAATGTGTGGGAGTAGTGTTGCCGTCAACAGGGTGAACAGTCTGTGCACAAAGGTGAACATCCAGAACAGGTTCAGGCTTCCTGGGAGTTGCGCTTGGCCATCGGCCTCTCACTTGCCCCTCTTCGGACGACCCCTCTTCTTGGGGGGGGCCCCTCAAGTACAGGCTGCTGCGGTGCAGGGGACTCTCCGCCAGAGTCATCCTCCCTCCCTGTGGCAGTTGCAGTTTGTTCAGCACCAGATGTTGTTGGCACACAGGGAGGTGTGGACTGGTTGCTGTTCATCTGGCGGAGGCATTGTAAAATGTCCCTGTGCACCGCCGTCATCTCATGCAGTGCATCCCACTTGGACTCCACACGGGACATGTGAGAGTCCAAGCAGGCATGATGGGCAGCCTGCTGCTGTTTCATGTCTCTGAGGAGCCCCACTACCTGGCTGAGGTCTCCGGTGCTGGACTGGTACGCATCAGCTATGCGTACCAGTTGTGGGTCATCATGCACACCAGCAACCTCTGCAAGCAGCGACCTCTGTCTCCCAACCCTCCCACCACCCCTGCTGACATGTGCAGTGCATGCAGTGGCACGCACAGATGACCCTGGTCCACTTTGGGGGTTGGTGGTGGTGGTGGTGTCCATGGCCCCAGGTTGGTCCAGGGTCCCTGTTCTGGTGTTGCTCCTTGTTCTGTCCATGTCGGCAGGGATGGTATTTGTGGTGACAGTCGTTGGAGGGGTGGGTGCAGGGGTGCAGCTGGTGGTCCTGCTGGTGCTGCAGCTGGTGGTCCTGCTGGTGCTGCATGTAGACTTGCACCGGATGTGCCAGGTTGGTCTTCTTCGTCCGAGGAGGGCAGAAGCTGTACGACGCCAGTGAGCTCCGCATCCTCTTGAGCCTGGGACTGGGACTCCTCAGCGTCTGCTGCTGTGTCCCCATCATCACCTGTTTTTGGGAGAAACACACAATGTATGTTATGTTTCTGCAGGCATCAATGGTTGACACACATGACAGTTGTGACTGTGCCTCTGGGTGCGGGCCTGTACATTGCATTGTCCTAAGTCGTCACAGTCAGGGGTTGATATTGGTGTGGCACATTGTCCTGCATTATTTGGGCATTTCTATGTATTTTTTGGGGTGTGAACATGGTCTGCATTGGTTGTGTTTGGTTGACAGCCGGCCCTCCTTCCCACCCACCCAGCCAGTCAGTTATCCCACCATGGACTGTGCTTGCATTGCAGGGAGTGGAAGTTGTCTCTCAGGATGTCAGTCAGTGGTGTCCTGCTGTTTGTTGGTGCACAGTTGCCAGCAGGGCCTTGTGCTCCCCACAGCAGTAGCCAATGTCAGCCATCTTGTGAGTCCTTCTCCACTTCCTGTGATGTGAGCATGGTTCAGGGTGGTGTTGATGGGACAGTTGTGGGGGTGACCAATATCAGTGACTACGACTCCCATCATGCTATTGCCTCCACCCCACTTGCCAGCATTCCCATACTTACTTGCTTTTGTGGGGAGTTCAGTATGTGTGGGTGTGTGAGCAATGGCAAGATGGCTGACAGTGGTGACCTGCTGTTGGTTGGTGTGCAGTTCCCAGCATGCCCTTGTGCTCCCCACGACACAGCAACAGTGTCAGACATCTTTGATGGGCCTTTCCACTCTCTGTGGGATGTGCATGCGTGAGTGTGAGCTTGCTGGGCCATGTGGTGGGGGATGTAGAGCTGTGACTACGACTCCCATCATGCTATTGCCTCCACCCCCCTTCCCAGCATGCCCATGCTTCCTTCCTTTTGACTCTGCTTCCCTGTGGGGTGGGCTGGCTGTGCTGACAGGATGGCTGGGAGTGTTGTCCTGGCAGTTGTTTGGCTAAAAGTCCCAAGAGTGTCCCTGTGCTTCACACAACATAACCCAGGGTGGTGGTTCTTTGTGGGATCTTGTGTTAGGATGGGGGGCATTGCATTCTACCAGGTGGGTTCTGTGGAGTTTGTGTTGAGGGGGTGTGAGGGGAGGTGCTTGTGACTATGGTCAGTGCTACAAGTCCTCCTTCCCACCCAGCCAGCCAGATATCCCACCATGGTACGTGCTTGCATTGCAGGGAGTGGAAGTTGTCTCTCAGGATGTCAGTCAGTGGTGTCCTGCTGTTTGTTGGTGCACAGTTGCCAGCAGGGCCTTGTGCTCCCCACAGCAGTAGCCAGTGTCTGCCATCTTGTGAGTCCTTCTCCACTCCCTGTGATGTGAGCATGGTTCAGGGTGGTGTTGATGGGACAGTTGTGGGGGTGAGCTATGTCTGTGACTATGACTCCCAGTGAGCTCCGCATCCTCTTGAGCCTGGGACTGGGACTCCTCAGCGTCTGCTGCTGTGTCCCCATCATCACCTGTTTTTGGGAGACACACACAATGTATGTTATGTTTCTGCAGGCATCAATGGTTGACACACATGGTCAGTGCTGCAAGTCCTCCTTCCCACCCAGCCAGCCAGATATCCCACCATGGAACGTGCTTGCATTGCAGGGAGTGGAAGTTGTCTCTCAGGATGTCAGTCAGTGGTGTCCTGCTGTTTGTTGGTGCACAGTTGCCAGCAGGGCCTTGTGCTCCCCACAGCAGTAGCCAGTGTCAGCCATCTTGTGAGTCCTTCTCCACTCCCTGTGATGTGCGCATGGTTCATGGTGGTGTTGATGGGACAGTTGTGGGGGGCAATATGTGTGACTGCGACTCCCATGATGCTATTGGCTACACTGACTTGGCCAGCATACACAGAATTCCTTCCTTTGAGTGGTCTTCACTGTGTGTTGGTGTTGTTGTGGTGGCTACATGTCTGGATGTGTTTGTTAGTTCTATTTGTGCCACTGCCTAGCTGTAGTTGTAGTTGTGTTTGTACATGTGATGGCACAGTTGGATGTGACTTTTTTGATGGCATGTGTTGTGTTTATCTGACTGACATACACATTTTGGGATGATTCTGTTCTGGTTGCTGTGTAATTGCTATGAGTGCATGGTTTGACTCTCCCCTTGACAGTGATGTGTGTGTGTTTTGTGGCAGTATATTGTGTACATTTGTTGTGTACTCACCAGGCTCTGGGATGTTCTCTAGTCCATATACGCTCACTGGCGGAAGGATGGCCCGCACCTTCTCCTCCCAGGACCTGAGGTATATTGGCTTGGCAGGAGGGCCACTCCCGGTGTATTGGCTGTTGATGTAGTCTTTCTTGAGCAGGTCCCGTACCCTCCTGCGCACGTCATACCACCTGTTCTGGATGTCGCTCTTTGTGCGCCGACATGGTGATTGTGCGTTCACCCTGTTGATGATCCTCTCCCACATCTTGGTTTTCTGGGAGATGGGGGTCTGTTGGACCAGTGTGCCAAACAGCTGTGGCTCTACCCTGAGGATCTCGTCTACCATGACTTCCAATTCACAATCTAGGAACTTGTGATTCTTCTTGGGGGGCATGGTGATGGGTGGTGATGGTCAGTGATGTGTGTGTTGGTGTGCAGGTGAGGGTGTGTGAGTGTGTGTTTTGCTGGGTGTATGTGAGGTAGGTATTTGTTGGTGTGCTGATGGTGTGTGGCTTGTGTGAGGGATGAGCTGTGGGTGTGTGGTTGCTTTCTCTTGGGTGCTGGCAGTGGAATGGCATTTGCAAAGGATCATGGTTGTGATTTGTGTCCTTTATATGGGTGGAGTTGTGGGTGTGTCTTTGTTCTCTGTCCCCACCCCCCAGTATTTATTGGCTTAGTAATTGCTTGTTTGGCCTTTTTTTGTGTGATTTTTCCTTTGTACTGTCTGTGCATGTTGGAAACGTTCTTGTGACCGAGTCGGACCCTGCATTTGTCTCGTACGGTATTCTCCGTTTCGTTCACGCTGTGTTTGTGCAGTTTTCTATGCTGCGTACGCGTCGGTCGCGGTGTTTTGTGTTGCTTCGGCTCGGTTTTGTATGCGTGTCGGTCGTACGGCTTGTCCTCCGTCCGACTCGCTCGTGGTTTTCGCGCCTTGCATCGTACTTTGCGGTTTGGAGTTCGCGTGATGCGTTTCGGTCGGATTTGTTCCGGGTGCGTGTCGGTCGGTTGGATTCGCGTGTTTTTCCGACCGGATTGCTATTTTCCGTGCGGCTCGGTCGTTCGACTTGGGTTCGGTACGTGTCGGTCGGATTTTGCACGCATTGCATCGTACTTGGCGTGTCGGGCGCCACAGGTACGTGTCGGTCGGTATAATTTCCGGATCCGAGTCGGTCGGTGCTTTTTCCGGCCCGAATCGGAATCGACCCCTTGGTCTTGCATACGCAGGACATGCATAAAATACATGGCCGAAGGTTTCATTTGGATTTGAGCAAGAGGGACAGCCCTTAGGCTGGCTGTTGTTGTTCTGCCAAGAATTGATAAAAGCATTAATAGGTAAACATCTGTATCTAAACTGGCTATACAGTTTTCTGTCCCCAGGCTCCTTGATAATATCAAAGTAGCTCTCAAGACATTTAACAGGTTTAATGTCTAAGAAAGCATCAGCTAGGCTACCCTGACGGATTTTCAAATAATTAGTCTGCTCTACCCATGACCAGTATTGGAGTTTTATTTGGTCCTTTGTATGTAGGGGCTGGGGACCAACAAACTCATTTGGGAGGCCAATTGCTGCCCGGGTGTATTCACATATATAATCCACCCAATTTTCTTATTTCTATCTAGGGCAGAAGCTTCATTAAAAGCAGCAGCATAAAGAGCCAAATCAGGGATAGTAACCAGTCTGTACCAAAAGAGCAAAGGGCGCAATCTCGCTTGGTCACTGATTGACCTAACTCCCAGGTCCATTTTCAAGGGGAAAAGGGGGGTGCTTTGGGGGAGAGATACCAGGCTCCTAAGGAACTTGTTTTCCACAATTGCTAGCTTGCTTGCGTCTACTGCACCCCACAATTCTGCCCCATAAAGAACACTGCTCACTACCTTAGTGCTATAGAGTTTGAGAGCTGGAGCAACAGGCTTGGTGTACGACAGGCAAATCTCCCGCCGCAAGGCCCCGGTTAGCTGTGATAATTTCAGGGACGCCTTATCTAAGTGATTATTCCATGTCATACTGTCAGACAGCTTTATACCCAGGTACTCAAAGGAGCTAACCCTCTCCAATGGGACATTATCCAAGACCAGATTTCGTTTAAAGGTTTTGCGGGGATTCAACATCATCAGCTTAGTTTTAGCGGTGTTGATGACCAAACCCCTCATATCGCAAAAGGCCTTAAACTGATCCAAAAGCCTTTGGAGGCCCATGGGAGTTTTAGATACCAAGAGAGTATTATCGGCAAACAGCAATGTTGCAATTTTCTGGTTCACCAAGGAAGGAGCATCAGCCGGAATTGAACATAACAGGTCAGCAATTTGATTAACATCAAGGGAAAAAAGGGTAGGGGCCAGAACACACCCTTGGCGTACCCCCCGCCGGATCTTAATCGGGTCAGAGAGTTGCCCCTGGTTTCCCCACCTCACACGAGCAAAATTATCATCGTGTAGCCTAACCAGTAGTTCTAGGATTCCCAGAGGCATTCCCATGTTCCTAAGGACCTGCCAAAGTAGATCCCTGGGGACTAGGTCGAAGGCTGTTTTGAGGTCTATGAAGGCGAGGTATAAACTGCCTTTGCCCAGCACAACCACCTTCCATAACAGCATGACAAGACGAAACGCCTGGTCGATAGTGCTGGTCTTCCGCCGGAAGCCCGCCTGTAATGGAGAGAGGATATTATTCTCATCCATCCAGGTCTGGATTTTAGATAGGAGCGATCAGCAGAAGACCTTTTGGGCACAGTCTGTCAAACATATTGGGCATTTGTCATAGCTGTAAACTGTCAGATGACAATGTACAAGTACAACCTCATATCCGTGATGTAGTAGAAAACGTCAACATCCTGCAACAAATAGGTAGCTTCTCCAAAACAGTCACAATGTACATTGTCATGCAGCCTGCTTGTAAACTCATCCAATGCATGTTCACATATGAAACACACAGTTAAACTGCATCTCCCCTTTACATTGCAGAGGGAGAAACATCACCTCCTGAACAGCATCCTGTCCCACTCTTCACCGATGAAGAGGAGGAATTCGCCACCATCAACACGGACACCCTCCAACAGCTGCTAGACTCCATCAGCACCCCATCTCCAGGAGCAGGGCAACCCAGCTGCATCATGCAAACCCCACCCCCTGCACAAACCACACAGCAGCAAGCATCTACAACCACAGTTTTCTCCCAGGACCTCTCGGACCCACACCTGGCATTCCAACGCCGTGTGTTAGAGGTCCAGCCGGAGATGGCTCATCAGGTGGTGGTGGGGTTTGACAGCCTGGAGGCCAAAGTTGATTCCGTTTGTGGGTGTCTGAGTTCCGTCCGGGACCACCTACAAAACATCACGGACACCCACAGTCTGCTCAATGCTCTCCAACACTCCATGGCTGACAACGCTGGAGTCATGACTCAGAGACAGGAACAACTGTCCAGTCAGAGTGGCTCCAGCGATGGCAGCCAGGAGTTGGGCCGCATGCGGAGGATAATGGAGAACATGGAGCGGATGCAGGCGGAACAAATGGCTGCCATGGCTGCACACCAGCGAGATGTAGCTGGAATCTTCCATGCACTGCAGATCATCATCACTACATTGCTGCAGCAAGGTCTGGCGCAGATGAATGCTGCTGCTGCTGCTTCTACATCCACATCTCCGCCCCTGATGTGTCAGTGCCTCATGGTGCTGCAGCCAATCTACCACCACCCACATGTGAGGCACATGACACATCAGAGGACGAAGATGTGGATGATTCTGCCTTATTGCAAAGAAGGAAGTGGTAGCATTCATCTATGCCAAATGGCCAGTTTCTACTTGGTTCTGGGCTCAGCATCATGCCACGGAATATCACCTCCACTGTCCCCCGATACACTCTGTGACACTCACCTTGGACCTCGACATGGACTGCCATATTTTTTCTGGTTACCAATGACACAGCAATCAGACTGCTGACTGAACTCTTCCTCATCCTTTGGACGTGTCAACCCTAAAGGACTCTGTCTGGCCCTCCACTGGGCATCAATGTAATGTGGGGATTGCATGGCCAAGTACTGGTCCAGTCTCCAACTATGTCAATGGACATGTGAATAAATATTTTGAAGTCACACAGATGTCTGTTGTCCATGACCAATCCAGTATAGCAGTCTGTTGAAATGTAGGAGCAGTGAATCCACCAAAAGGTACACCCAGGGAAATAATACAAATGTGCATGTTTTACTTTGATCCAGATAGGCAGTGAGATGACCGGGTATGTGTGAACCAGCTGTGCCCCCATTGCTCCAATACAACAATCTAGCAATATCCCAACTTAGCCCCACATCCATGAAGGAAATAGGAATGTGTGTAAAAAAGTCAAAGTCAGTTGCAGGCCACAAGTAGTGACCCCCTTTACAATTTCAAATAGAATATCTCCTGGCATATCTACCCACACTCTACAGGGTGGACGAAGCCTGTTGTGATGGTGCACATTGCATTTCACATCCCAAGATGGTGCACACCATATACACATTGATGAAGATACGTAAGGGCACATGTCTACCAGCCACAAATTGAACCACAAGGTCTGCCTCAGTGAAGTAGAGTTGGCAATAGGGACTCACCCCAAAGTGTAATGCATCAGTCAGCCCCTTCCTGTGGACGAACAATGCTTACTGACTTTGGAACCCTCACATGCTGTGACCACTGTGAGCGGCTAGGGCAATGTGACAAGGGATGTGAGGTGCACTGCACTGAGCATATAGTCTTGAGCAGTGCCACCATTTCAAGGGTGGCATCACTATGAGCCAATGCCAAAATGTGACAGCTGGGAGAAGTGGCCATGACACTGGCACTACAGGGAGCAATGCATTATTCCACCTCTTGTGTGCAGCAGAACTGTGTGCATGCACAAAAATGCGAAAGGTGACCAGATCATGACTTTCAAACCTTTGTGATTCACAGAAGGCATTTAGGAGTAGTGAAGTCAGTACATCTAACTGTACAACTCCGAAATGCCAGTTGTGAATATCGGAAAACGTAAACTCATGACTTACTCTCAGATGACTTATGTGAATCAGGCCCACTGTTCTGCCATATGCAGTTCACAATGGACCCACATGAAAACTACTATTTGCATGGCCCGGAGGTTCAGCCTCCATGCACAGGAACATATAATTCAAATGAATCTGACACACTTGCACTACGCAGCAAGTGATCCAAGGTCTGTGCAATGCAGATAGACCCAGCGCCAGGAGCATGTGAGATGCAGGGCTATGACGCAAACTGTGTTGCCCGCCGCATACATCCATCTCCATGATGGATAACAGTAGCTACTACAATATCCTCTCAATGCCATGTCCCTATGTTGTGTTGGAAATGGGCAACAATGTGCTGTCCAACTCCGTGAGTCACACGTAAGATGTATGACTTCGCAAACGACTGTCCCTAGAGTTGGCAATAGGGACTCACCCCAAAGTGTAATGCGTCAGTCAGCCCCTTCCTGTGGACGAACAATGCTTACTGACTTTGGAACCCTCACATGCTGTGACAACTGTGAGCGGCTAGGGCAATGTGACAAGGGATGTGAGGTGCACTGCACTGAGCATATAGTCTTGAGCAGTGCCACCATTTCAAGGGTGGCATCACTATGAGCCAATGCCAACATGTGACAGCTGGGAGAAGTGGCCATGACACTGGCACTACAGGGAGCAATGCATTATTCCACCTCTTGTGTGCAGCAGAACTGTGTGCATGCACAAAAATGTGAAAGGTGACCAAATCATGACTTTCAAACCTTTGTGATTCACAGAAGGCATTTAGGAGCAGTGAAGTCAGTACATCTAACTGTACAACTCCGAAATGCCATTTGTGAATAGCGGAAAACGTAAACTCATGACTTACTCTCAGATGACTTATGTGAATCAGGCCCACTGTTCTGCCATATGCAGTTCACAATGGACCCACATGAAGACTACTATTTGCATGGCCCGGAGGTTCAGTCTCCATGCACAGGAACATATAATTCAAATGAATCTGACACACTTGCACTACGCAGCAAGTGATCCAAGGTCTGTGCAATGCAGATGGACCCAGCGCCAGGAGCATGTGAGATGCAGGGGTATGACGCAAACTGTGTTTCCCGCCACATCCATCCATCTCCATGATGGATAACAGTAGCTACTACAATATCCTCTCAATGCCATGTCCCTATGTTGTGTTGCAAATGGGCAACAATGTGCTGTCCAACTCCGTGAGTCACACTTAAGATGTATGACTTCACAAACGACTGCCCCTAGAGTAGGCCTTACATCCTACTTGCCACCCTGTTATCCATGCAAGTCTACTGTGCTCACATCTAAGGTAACCTGACACAATCCATCCTGCTAAGTAACATGTCATGGCCACACCTACACATTCAACGGAGTGTCCAGTGATGATATGAGATGCATACAAGGTGAAAAGCCACACTCCACCACATCACCCCTGACATAAGTGTAAGCAGAATTCAAAAATAGTAACCATTTATTATAGAATTACAGAAATTATCTTACCTAAACTACCAATAATCATAACTACTACTAATCTAAACTAAACTAACTAACTAGAATAAAGTGCAAATGTCCCCTGAACTAACTACCCTAACTAATCCTAAACACACAACAACATATCTAATACATCAACCCCCCTCCCACCCTTAAGGCACATCATGAGACAGGACAAAGACATCCAAGCTATACACAAATTAACTACACACTTAACCTACACAAAGATATATTTTTTTGTATATTTAAAAAAAAAAAAAATTTAAACAACAAAGACATCAACCCCCCACCCAAATGAAAAGGAAACTTATCCCCAAATACTATGTAACATTAATAATCTAAAACTACCTTAAAATCTAACACTACCTATGCCTACACTAAAACTACACTGCCTAACACTTAAAATACTTACCTAACACTACCTAAAATACTAGATTAAACATTGGGGGAAGGGAGAAGAGGGGGATGGGGCTCTACATGGGCAGGCATCATGGTAGTCCCAGGGCTTTCCTCATTTCCTCCATGAGCCTGGCCTGCTCAGACATCTCCCTCCTAATCTCTGCCAGCATCATGTTGTTGTCCATCAGAGTCCTCCTGTCCCGCAAAGTGAAAGCCACAACCTGATCGGCAGGTGCAGGTGGCATTGTCCCCTGTGTGTGTGAGGTTGTAGGGGGATGGGACACTGCCTGTCCACACTGGGACCCACCACTGACGCCAGAGGGTCCTGGGATGGCCTGTGTGCCACTTTTTCTCCCACGTGTTGCTACCTCGGGCACCGACTTCCAAGTGCCAGCCTCCTTGCCCTCCTGGTACCTCCGTTCCATGTTGCAGTACCCTTTTGCAACCTTCTTAATGTGGAGGTACCGGTCCTTCCTCACCTGGAAGGCGTGGGACTCCTCTGGCGTCATGTTGTCTGTAAAATATGAACAATGGAAAATTGTGAGTCCTTTGGACTATGTCAATGTTCTCCATTCAAATCAGGCATACAGATCACTTAAAAATGGGAGCCTACACTCTGGCGTAACCATGTGTATTCCGAGAGTGACCTGCACAACAAAATGTTGAATCCAGGATCAGTGACTACATGCTGGGGCGACTGACATGCCAGTGCATGGCATGGTACATATACAGTCACAATCAAATGAGACTGTCAGTGTAAAATGATGGTGCTGTGACATACCCTGACTGAGGGTGACATGTACAAGGAATCGGAGGAGGGAGGCATTCTCCCTCCGTGTTTAGCGCCACACTCATCCTCTCCTGCAACACAGTGCAGCATCATATGTACGATGCTCATGTGCAGCCCTGCATGTCCCCCAGCGACTGTGTGCAGTGCATCAAGACTGCTCAAACACAGGCACTCTTGTACAAGAGTGCAAGGGTGTCTGTGTGCAGGGGGGGCTTGTTAATGTGTAGGAAGGTTACCCTCCCGGCACAGGAGCAATACTGGGACAGCCCCACTCACACTTTCATCTGTGCTGCATCATGCAGCACACATTGAAACACGTCAGGTGGTTGAACACTGACTCGTACATGAGGCGCTGGGCCTCTCTCCACCACTACTTCACAATAGGTGATGCGTTGCTGTCCAGAGGGGTGAACATAGTTTCATATGGATTGTCAATCATGCATGTCTTGGATCCACTAATGTCACTCTGTAATAAATTTTACTACACAGTCCTTCACAACGCAAACTGTTACAAGGCATTCCCCATTGTAACGTCAACCTGGAGTCATAATGGTAATTGTATCATGATGGGCAATGCTTTCTCACAGATAGCGTGGTTGAGGCCTGCATTGTTAAATATATGGCACTGCAATGATTGCAGGACTAAAGCATGCGTGGTAAATGCATGCGGAGTGATGTCACCAAATTGTACAGAGGGGCTCATTCGCCTGAGCCAGAGTTGACCAGGGAATTACCCCAAAGAGGAAGCATGACAACACCATTGCAGTGGCCAACAATGCCTATGTTATTCTTTGGGCCATCTTTGCTAGGTGTTTGTGGAATGTGCCATTGATATGCTTGCCTCAGAACTACGCACTGCTACTTCTGTGAAGCTGGTATGCAGCATACCTGCAAAATAACTGTGCCGACCTGTGTCTGAGCACGCACGGCCTGAAAACCACAGCCTCCTTGTGCATGATCGGTCACACTTGCACAGTCATCTCAGTTACGAGTGAACATGCATTCCATGTCTGCTGATACTCATCAGCTACATCACTTGCATGTCTCCTATCCTATCAGTGCGCTCTGTCATCCACATGGATGTGCCGTAGTGACAGAACCCATAGACCTAATGTACATGTGTATCACTGACTGGGGATGTGCAAAGTTACAACTGGAAGACAAATGCAGAGCTCCACCTTAACCTACTGATTCATACACACTTATGACTTCAACAAAACATCATCACACTGTAGGCAAGGTACATGTGATACACACCCATTCTGCATACTCCGCCAGCGCTTGTTTTAGCCAGCCATTCATGACACCGCACTATGCCAATATATGATGTCCAAACTCACCAGTGGCGTGTGGGTCCTTGAACTTGTCGATGTCCCCCTGCGTGATGAGAGGTCGTCCAGCTGTGAGACATAAAACCCAATATGTGTTGGTATCAGACGTGAAATTACACGTGTCATGTTCATCTTACATATCATCACCATTACAGACAATGCTCCGTAACTGTACTGTTGCGTGACATTTTTGCTAAATGATTGGGTCTCATTTGCCTGCCATTCACACAAGACCTGTGAATGCTGAGTCTGGCCAGACAAGACGGCAATGCTAGCAAACTTGCACATTCTAGTTGTGTTGAACATTCACAGGCCCCATTTCTACACGCAACATGATGTTATACATGCTCTGTGTAAGATTGCATTGCTGCCGAACGCACATGGCTGTTCCACTGGTGTTGGTGGTGTATGACACTCTGGGGGTGTCCTATTACCTATGAGCTATTGTACATGTTTCAAAGTTTGTCACACGGAGCATATGTACAACGGAAGTGTAGCAAACGTACAAATATTCATGTGCACACCATTTGTACACTTCCTTTTGTGCAGCACACAGGTCCCCGAAACAATGCCTTGGATTGTTTAGGTACAGTCACCCTTTCTGTGCACAAACAATCTTTGTCCTGCACGCAGTATAGCACAATGGTGCCAGCTTTGGTACTACAGTGCTAAGTGTTGCACTAGCGCAGTGGATAACACCAACCTACACCCTATGCTTGTCAATATGATGCAGCATTGTGTTTCTGATGTGCCAACGTTAGGCGTGAACGCATGACGTCTCCTGCCTCACTCTGCCACATTTTAGCACTTGGACACCAGTGTGTCACACACGTAAATTCTGGCTTTACATTACCGTGTTCATAATTAAATTTGGAGTATACACTTACCACACTGTAGGGCAACGATGACTCCCAGGTGGTCCAGCAGGTCACCCTCATGGGCCAGGCAATCCTGCCAGCAGTGCTTCCATTGGCGCACAGTGCGGTCCACCCCAAAGACACGCAGCATCTGCGCCCGCACACGCTCCCACCTGACCTTCCGCACCTTTACGTCATATCCAGAGAGGATACGGCCTCCCATCTCCACCATCCGGGGCAGGTAAAAATTAATCAGCCAGAAGAAGCCCCCCAATGCCCCCTCGGACATCCTGCCCTCCCTGCCCACACCCACCATCTCCCTGCACACACCTAAACCCACTGCCACAAATCAAAACCCAATATAACAGACACAAAAACTACTAAATAAGTTAACTACCCAAAGACAAACACCCAACAAGATTGAGGACAAGAGACAATTAAAAACGTAAAAACAGGTACACCACACTTCACAGGGACACTATCGACAGGACACAGGACACAGCAACACTCTCCAAAACACCACTCTGCAGCACACACCACCAAACACCTCCAGCACTCGCCACAATCACCAGCAATGTGCTCAAAAGAGAAAGTGAAAGTGCACAGCACTTCTCCAGTAAACAGAAAGCATGCAGACATCACTTCCTGTGTGTTTGCGGCCCATTTTTTGACGTAGCGATGAAAATCTGCACTCAAAAAGGCTTTGGGGTAACATTTCGTATAGTTCAATGTGTTTAGCTATGTATTTTCCATCGCTAGTATGAAAAATACATCGCATTTTTGGAATTGCTGGCATTTTTGCACGCTAAGTGCAAGTTCTTACACAGATGAACAGTCTTAGATGTAATTTCATTTTTGGTCCCAAAGAACCTCATGAAAAGCTTGATTTGACCCCAAATGACACCCTAAAATTCATAATTGACCCCAAATGACACCCTAAATTTCATAATTGACCCCAAATGACACACTTGATTTCATAGTTGTACACAAATGACACCCTGATATTCATAGTTTACCACTATTGACACCCTATATGTGATTTTTATCCACATATGACACGCTGAACAGTAGGATTACGTACCACATTTGACACCCTAACATGTCTAGTTTAGAACACTTGTCACCCTAAACAGCATCTCTGTTCAGAGGTGACATATCCACCATCAGTTCATAATTGTGATATTGTTACCACTTAATGTTATACTTACACTTGTCAGAGTGATGTTCTCATGCAGAGGAGAAACATGCACACAGGGTATGTGTGTAGTGTTTTTTTATTACATATACTGTGCTTGGGGTCATTTTGGACTGATGTATGATTGCTAAGGACAGTCGCGATGTGGCGTGCTCAGGTGAAGAAATTGTTTATGATTCTGTTCCTTCGGGCTCTTCCTGCTGCAGAAGCTGTGGGGTGTGCTCCACCTGCCTCATCTTCCTCATCATCCTGAGCCTCGTCCGGTGCATCTGGCACTTGGATCCATTGGGTATTGGTGCGTACACATATATTATGCAATACACAACATGCTAGGATAATCTTGCACACTATTTCTGGGCTCCGAACCCCACTGGACTGACCACCACTGCATCCACTTCACCTACAGGAAGCCCACCACGCACCACCGCACCGAACAAATTCCTCGCCGCTGCTGGAGCAGAGTCACGGAAGACCAGCTAACCACAACCCTCGCCCTGAGCCCACCCGCCGAACCCTCCGACCCAGACACCGCCGCCCGCAACCTCAGACAGTGGATCGACGACTGCGCCAACACCCTCGCCCCGCTCAAGAATCCGCCCAACAGCCACACCAGCAAGAAAGCCACCTGGTTCACCGAAGACCTCCAGGCCTCCAAACGAACATGCTGAAAACTGGAGAAGATCTGGCTCCACGAACGGACAGCGGACAGCTACGCCGCCCACAAGAGCGCCACCCGCAATCACCATCACCTCATCAGATCCGCCAAAAGGGCCTCACTCAAAGACCGCCTAGACAACAACGCACACAACAGCAAAGAGCTCTTCAACATCGTGAAGGAACTCTCCAACCCCAGCTCCAACACCAACGACATCCAGCCGTCGCAAGACCTGTGCGACTCACTGGCCACCTCCTTCCACCGCAAAATCGCCGACATCCACGACAGCTTCAACACCACGACCGCCCCGGCAACCACCGAGACCACTGCCCCCACAACCACCAACCGCCTGCTCTCCTGGACCAACATCAACGACGAGGACACCAGCGAGATCATGAACACCATCCACTCCGGTTCACCGCTAGACCCGTGCCCTCACCACATCTTCAACAAAGCCAGTACAGCCATCGCGCCCCATCTCCGGAAAATAATCAACATCTCCTTCGAGACAGCAACCTTCCCGGAAAGCTGGAAGCACGCCGAGGTCACCGCCTTACTCAAGAAACCCAAGGCAGACCCCAAGGACCTCAAGAACTTCCGACCCATCTCTCTGCTCCCGTTCCCCGCGAAGGTCACCGAGAAAATCGTCAACAAACAACTGACCCGCTACCTCGAGGAGAACAACATCCTGGACCCTTCCCAGTCCGGCTTCCGCAGCAACCACAGCACCGAAACCGCCCTCATCGCCGCCACCGATGACATCAGGACCCTGCTAGACAACGGAGAAACAGCAGCCCTCATCCTCCTGGACCTATCAGCCGCCTTCGACACGGTCTGCCACCACACACTACGAACACGCCTTCACGACGCCGGGATCCAAGAGAAGGCCCTGGACTGGACCACATCCTTCCTTTCCGGCAGAACACAAAGCGTCCACCTCGCCCCCTTCCGATCCAAGGCCACCAAGATCATCTGCGGCGTACCCCAAGGCTCCTCCCTCAGCCCAACGCTGTTCAACATCTACATGGCACCCCTCGCCCACGTCGCCCGACAGCACAACCTCAACATCATCTCCTACGCCGATGACACCCAGCTGATCCTCTCCTCACCAAAGACCCTCACACCGCCAAAGCCCACCTCCACGAAGGAATGAAGGCCGTCGCCGAATGGATGAGGACCAGCCGCCTGAAGCTGAACTCGGACAAGACGGAGGTCCTCATCATTGGTTCCAACCCTTCAGCCTGGGACGACTCCTGGTGGCCAACATCACTGGGAACAGCCCCGCCACCCACCGACCACGTACGCAACCTAGGGGTCATCCTCGACCCCACCCTCTCCATGACTAAGCAGGTCAACGCCGTTTCCTCATCCTGCTTCAACATCCTCCGAATGCTCCGCAGGATCTTCAAGTGGATCCCCACCGAAACAAGAAAAACAGTCACCCAGGCCCTTGTCACCAGCAGGCTGGACTACGGAAACGCCCTCTACGCAGGAACGACGGCTAAGCTCCTGAGACGGCTGCAACGCATCCAGAACGCCTCTGCACGTCTTATCCTCGACATCCCCCGACGCAGCCACATCACACCCCACCGGAGAGACCTGCACTGGCTCCCTGTCAACAAGAGGATAACCTTCAAGCTCCTCACCCACGCACACAAAGCACTCCACAACTCCGGACCAGCCTACCTCAACAGACGACTCAGCTTCTACACCCCCACCCGCCAGCTCCGCTCGACCAGCCTCGCCCTCGCCACAGTCCCCCGCATCCGGAAAACGACCGCCGGCGGCAGATCCTTCTCCCACCTCGCCGCCAAGACCTGGAACACCCTCCCCACCAACCTCCGACAGACCCAAGACCTACTGGCCTTCAGAAGACTCCTCAAGACCTGGCTCTTCGATCAGTAGCAGCACCACCCCCCTCTTCCCCCAGCGCCTTGAGACCCTCGCGGGTATGTAGTGCGCTTTATAAGTGACATGATTGATTGATTGATACAATAGTCTTCCACCTGTGATGTCAAGGCACCCGAAACGTGACTTTAGCACCCCAAATGTGCTCTCCACAATGCCCCTGGTGCGTCCATGCACCAAATTATACTGCCTCTGGGCCTGGGTGTTGGTGGCTCGGAGGGGTGTCATCATCCATGGGGTGAGTGCATATCCTTGATCACCTGTAACATGTAATGGAGAGATGTGTCCATTAGTAGTTATGCATGCTGTGTGGCAGTGTTAATCGTTTTATGGTGTGTGATTGGTGCTACTTTGGGATTAATGTTTGCCATGTGTAGCTTCTGACAGAATGACATGCGTCAATGCGAATTACATTGCCTCACAACTGCTCATCCCTCACCTGAGGCCTATGTACTTGTGTGCGCTGCGCAGTTGCATCACTAGCACTACAACAGTGCACCAATGTCAGGCCTGTCTGCACATGTCCGCATGCCTGACACCTACACCAGCAGGGTCCCTGGCTCTCCTTACGTCTAGCGCTACCACTCATCCGCACTCCTCGCAGTCAACGCCAGGAGAACATTTAGATGCCAATGGGCCACACCAGACACTGGGTTGTATGTTGGAACAACGAGTTCCACAACCACGACTTCCCTAACAACGAGAGCGCAACCACGACCTCGTCTTAACCACGATTTATTTTACCACGCATTCCTTTACCACGTTTTTTCGTGTTAAAGAAATGCGTGTTAAAAAAAATGCTTTTCTACTACTATTCCGATCCCCCAAACCCTCCTGCCCCTTAAAAATGAATTCGCCCCTCACCCTTTTAACAAACACTAAAAACGAATCCCAAACCCCTACCCCCTAAAAACAAACTCAATCCCCTTATTACTAATTCTCCCCTCTTAAAAATAATCACGATCACCCCCACCTCCTAAAAACGAACTCTACCCCTTTTATTCTAATCCCCCCCACACCATATAAACAAACATAGCCCCATAAAAACTAATCCCAAACCCCCACCCCCTAAAAATGAACTCAACCCCCATAAAACTAATTCCCCCCACCCTATAAATAATCACGATCACCCCCAACTCCTAAAACCAAACTCAACCCCTTATAAACTAATTCCTCCACCTTAAAATTAAATACGATCATCAACGCCCCCTAAAAACGATCTCTACTCCCTACAAACTAATCCCTCCCACACCTTCTAAACTAACATGATCACCCATACCCCCTAAAAACTAAACCTAAACCCCTCAAAACTATCCCCAAACCCCTCCTCCCCCTAAAAATTAACCCCTCTTACCTGTTCCTCTGCGACTGCGACGCTCCCCCCGAAATCTATCCTGCCCGAACACTAGACCGAATCAGCCTTAACCACGCACATGCGTGGTTAAGGCTGAGTCGTTGTTCGGGCAGGGCGGACTTCCGCTTTCGTGACTCCGGAACTCGTTGTTCAGGATGTTTCCCCAGACACTGCTCACGTTCTGTTCAGCTGCTACCACTGCCACTAGAACTTCCCCACCGCCCAACACCTGCAGTTTCCAATTCAGACCTGCCACAAAGCAACAGTCAGTGGCACCCTCACCTGCAGGGCCCACAGAGGGTGGGAACGCTTCACAATCACCGTCAACATCATCACACGCCACGTCATCTACTCCATGGACTACGTACTCATCCATGAGCAGAGCCTCCACCTCACATACCACAGGAACTCCAAGTCCATTACCCTCTGGCAGATGCTTGCTGACATTGAACTGAGCCAACTCTTCTCAACACTGAGCTACAAGGCAGGGCACACCTTTGACCCCATCTTCACATGTGGAAACTGCGTCCACTTCATCGACACCACTCAACACCCATGGTGTGACCAGCACAGCGTACACTTCCTTGTCGTGAAACCCCATGACACCCAAACCCACAGCCGGCGCCACACAGAGTTACTGGAGCTGAGTCACTGAGGTTCTGGTACACTCCACCATCAACAGCAACACCCACACCGCTGCAGGCACCGCCAACAGCACTGGTCAGAATTAACACACATGTATCTCCAAATGCGCATACACACTTGGCCCAATATGCTACTTCTACATACAGCGTGCAATGAATGCCACCTTGGTCACCAACAACATCCAAGATGACAGATGCATCTGCAGAGCGCCTGGAGTAGAACTGGAGCTAAATGGAGGGAACCATTGGTCATCACCACCTACGAGGACACCTAGCTCATACTCTCCCTCAACAAGGCGCAAACACACACCAGACTGGGGTTCCAGGGAGGATTGCAGCAAGTTGCAACATGGATGTTCAACAGCTGGGGGGTGCTCTACAAAGGGGAGACATAAGTCCTCATCCTCGTGACCACCCCATCAGCATGTGGCAACACCTGGTGGGCCACTGCCTTCGGCAGCCCCCACACAACAACTCAAGGTACCTAGGCATCGTACTCGACTCCTCCCTCTCCATGTACAAACAGGTCTACGCAGTGGCCTGCAGCTGCTTCGATAGCCTCTACATCCTCCATGCTACCTTCACATGGTTCCCACCCCCGTCAGGTAGAACAGTCACCAACGCTGTCATTGCCATCAGGCTGGACAACCGAAACGCACTCTATGCCCACATGGACATGTCTGTGCTCTGCACACTCAAGACTGTCCAGCACACCACCGCCACACTCGGCCTTGTGTATATTCTTTCTTCATAGGTCGAGTACCTCCATCGCACAAACTTGGTTCCCACCTCTCCCCACATTTGCAAATGTGTGGCAGAGGGGCTATGCCTTTGGGGATGGGTTGTCTACATGCTGGCCACAGTTACCACAGTTACTTGTGTTGTGATGTCTGGTAGGTGGGCATGTTGATTGGCATGTTGTATGTGAGTTTTGAATGTGTGCATTCTCACAGTTGTGAGTTCCATGATTGTGGAGTTGAGGTGTGTGGTGTGTTCAGTTGGCACTTACCAACGAGCAGTGCATTTCCATATGTGCCATCCTGAAAGCATTGGTTGATGATAGACTGGCGAAAGATGTAGGAATCATGCACACTGCCTGGGAACTTGGCTACGACATTGGTGAACAGGCCCCGGTGGTCCACTATTGCCTGCACATTGATGGAATATGTGTGCTTTCTGTTGCGGTATATGTGTGCAGTGTCGGCAGGAGGCACAAGTAGGACATGTGTGCAGTCAATTGCCCCCAACACATGCGGGAAGCCAGCTATGGTGTAGAAGCCTTGCTTGGTCTCCAGCTGTTCCTGCACAGTGTTGGGGAAATGAAGGTGCTGGGGTATCAGACTGATGATGGCATCCAAGACAGTTGTGAGGAACTTTGATAGGGCTGGCTGTGAGACTCCTCCGACTCGGGCAGTTGTTGGTTGGAAGGTACCAGAGGCCAACGTGTGCAGCACAGCGAGCAGCTTTGTTTGCGGAGGGATGTTGGTTATCCTCTGTGTTGGTGCCGTCAGCCTGTGGGCTATCTGGTTCAGGATGCGGAGGATGGATGTCCTTTCGAGCCTGTAGTGGGCAATGACATCCTCTGGCGTTATGTCTGTGAGGCTGAGGCGTGGGCGATGGACCCGCTGTCTTATTCGGCGCAGCCTCGGTGGTGGTCCTGGGGGAGATGGCAGTGGCAGTGGTTGCTGTGGCCTTCTTGGTGCTCCGAGCTGCATGATTAGTACCTCCATGGCATCAGTGGGTCTTCAGATGTGGCTCTGGGCTAGTCTCCCTTATGTACTGCTATTTATCACTATTTTTTAGACCTCCTTTTTTCTGGTCTTAAGTTCCAGCAGCTAACGGGCCTCAGCATGTGTTTTTTTATCGCATCGCCGGTCCGGGCGATCGTTGAGAATATCGCGAAGTGGGGTTAGCGTGCGTTTTAACACGGGAACGCCTACATTGCATATGATTAGCGTTAGTTGTCACTGACATCGTTGGCGATGTTATTAGCAGCCGCTATCGCCAGTAAGCTGTCGCTAACGGCTGTTAGCAACAGCTTGTGAATACGGCGATAAAAATATCGCCGCTTTAGCGGCAGAAAAGTGCGATGTCGCCTTGAGAATATGCCCCCGTGTCTTGATAATTGGTTATGTTGGTATCCTGCAGAGAGTTTGTTAAACACGCACTATCTGGGAGCAAATAACAATAGACAATGATAAACATTAGATCTTAATGCATTTTCTCTTAATAAATCTTAAATATTGAGATACAAGATTAATACCAGAGTGTTAACATGGAAATAGTCTGCAAGGACGCAGTCTTTAAAATAATGCCTTTCCAAAGCTGCCCTGAAATTATCCAGTAGCGCCTTGACAGTCTTGTGGCGCTTTTCTATGATGCAGGGGAGCAAGGTCTTTGTAATTAAGAACCCAAAAACTGTTTTCAATAAAGTTTTGCTCAGAGCTTAATAAAGATGTCTTTTTTTTTGTTTCCTTGAGCGTGGTTTCCTGAATACAGTTGTAAATAATAAATTTAAAAAAGAAGAAATAAAGGTTCTTTATTACCATGAATTTCTGTGTCTTTTTCTTCTTTCTAGGAAAAAGCAGGAAGCTGAGAGGTTGCCTTGACGATGACACGCCTCTTTCGAGGGATGAGGACTGCTGCCAGAATCCTCCCTGGAAGCCGAGGAAGCTGAGGACTGGATCACCAAGAGGAGAACCAAGACTGTAGCCAGGAGAAATCAGGTGAGTGCCATTGCGTTGAAGAGATGAGGCCAAGCGATCTGTCAGCATGCATCCTTGCCTTAAATAAACCAGGAATACGTGTTGGAAAGGTCGCGAGGAACACGGGGAGAGTGGCATGTTTCTTATTTGCCTACACATGCAGGAATTAAAGCATGTGTTTAACGGTCGTTCCATAAACGAGGGAAATGTTCTTAATTTAAATACACGAGAATTTTAACATGACACGTGTAAATAACTGTTCTGCAGTTCATTTTTCACGTGTGAACAAAGGAGTGTCTACTACATGGCAATGTTTTAAACAGGTGCATAACACCAACAACAGTGTTTCACCCTTGCAAGTCTGTTTCTTGACATTGTGGAACACAACAATCATGCACATCCAAACTCTCCTGGCACGTATGTGGATACTCTCGCATGACAGCACCCACAAGAAGTGTGTGAGGTGACACTCATAACATGTTGTATGACACTCATGACAGCTGTATCCTCCTGATCTTGTTGATGGTGACCCCACCGTACTGGTGCCACCACAAGGGGAGAAACAGCTCAAAATGCGGTCCAACCAGGCAAGCCTCACAGGTTATTATAGGGCATTTCGCCCGAATGCAGTGAATATTTTAGTATCGGCTCTCCTGCTGAGCCATAATGCTTTTCTTCATGTTTTTCTGTGGTTTTCTTTGCGGCCTCGTGCTGTGCTCTTTATCTCGGGGTACCTGGTCCCTCCTGGGCGCACCGCATACAGAAACTGCATGTTTGGAGACAGCTCATGGAGCCCACCCCAGGCTCTCCCCACCAGCTCCACGCGCCGGCAGCACTCCAGTGTGCTGCAACGGGAACCTGCAGCACTCATGTGGCCTTACCACTCCTGCATGCTGGTGCATATGGCTGTGGCTGGCCTCCCTCTCCCCCCAGTCATGGGCATGGGAAGGTGCTCTGGCCGGCCACTCTGGGGAGTGCGGCAGTACTCCCTCCCTCACTTCGGACACCATCGGGGCCAGGAATGGGGTCACAAAGGCACAACCTCACCATTTTTAATTAGTTTTTCCTTTGGTGGCATTGGGGTTCCAGGGATGGGGTCCTGGCCCTCCTCGAGTAAAAACATGCCCGGGGGATCTGGTCCCCGGGTCCAGGTAAAGGAAGGTTCCAGAAGTCAGGCAGCCCTGGTCAATCCTAGGGTGCCATGTCACCTCTCCCCACCTGTCCCAACCCTCCTAGACAGCATTCAGGGACAGTCCAAAATAGCATTATCCAGGGGTCACACGTCACATCAGCTCCTGGGGTCTCAGCGCCACCCTCGCTGACATTACTGCCAGGGATTGGTACACTAGAATTTCAATTTGAGCCCCCTGCGTTGGCTCCAGTTATCTGGGCTCTCTTCAGTGGTCTTGGGCAGGCCCATCCCTGGTGCAGTGCGACAACTGAGTGATTGATGCAGATCATTTCAACCCAACCCTTTCCTCTTCAGGAGCTGCGTGAAGTACTGTTAATTGCTACCTTTATGTGGGGAGCCCTTTGTTGCTACTGCTGGAGAGAAATGTAATTAACTGGGCACAGAAGGGTGACAAAAGGCCTGGGCTCTGATCCTGAGATGAGCCAGAGAAATATGAAAACTCTGGATGACTCATAAAGTATACAGGTATTACTTTGGAAGTTACATATTTGATTTCCCCACACAGGTTACACCCCAATTCCAGGCCTGAGTGGTCTCTGTATGCCAACTTGCGCTCTAAGGCAGTTATCTCCTTATGTGTATAATGGAGTGTCACTATATACAAAACAATAAACCATGCTGACTATCCCTATCAGTGTAAACTAACATTATAAGGCCTAATCCAGGTTAATATCTAACCCGCAGAGTCCCCATTGTGCCAGGCTCCACAAAACCGGTGTCTCCCACGCACTGCCTGCAAACGTGTGCACACAAGTGTCCAAATGTATTCACGTGTAACCAGCCAAATGGCCCTTACCCTTGCTGTCTCACAGCAGCCTTAGCTTAGAAGGTGGACACGGGTGATAAACACGCACAGTCCCTTTGCCATTTGATTACCTTGGATGAGACACATGCACTAAAGGCTCACCGACAGTAAAAAGTCCACAACCAGGTGAACTAAAAAGCAAAAATCCGGGCTTACTGATTGAGCGGAACCCAATTGCAACACACACCACTGCCAGCTGAAAGCCATCACTCATGGATATTCTCACCTACTCAGTGGTAAAGAAATATCAATGGGTTCTGACCTAACATACCATTCCCCAGTTGTCCGCTACCACTGAAAACTCCCACTGGCCCTCCTATGCTAAGACCACCCACCTAACTCGACTATGTGGTTGCCGATCCCTACAGGGAACCCAGACTGCAGTAAACCCTACTGGTTCTAGATCAGATGCATACAGGACACTAACCGCCTATATGAACTGAACAGGTCAAGACCCTCCTTGCCCTGGGTCTCACAAAGCTGCATCCACCACACTATTCCTGGCAAGGGTTTAGTGCTTCAGCACTGATGCCAACTCAACAGACAGGTCTAAAACATGTCCCACGGGTAATTGGTCCCCACCCCCTCTGGAGAATACACAACCCAGTACCCTCACTCAACTGAGTCACACAAGTCCCTTGAACAAGCAGATGACCATCACCCACAGTAGTTTCTCTGGAATCTACACTGCCATCACACCCTTTCGGGATGACTAGTAAAGGTTTCCACAAGTCACCTTGAGGCCCACACTGCCTCGTTTCAACACACTCAGCAGATGACTTGTTCCCTTCTACTGTGTCCTTACCTGGCAAACCAGAGCTTCGAGGGGCCCCAAGGCATCCACCCCCAAGGCTAGTACACCACTAATGCACCAGGCAGGGGCCTGCTTAGGGTAGCCCCTCATGCGCACCCTCACCAGGGATATCCACCCCTCCAGCACACCTAAAGTGCACTCACCAGAAGTCTGCACGGCGCAGTCATCCACAGCATATCTCACTGGTAGCTCAGAGTAACACTCCTAGACAGAAGTGACTACACCAACCCAGCCTGAAGCACAGGGTCCCTTCACTTAAGATAGGCCCCACCTGGCCTCCTGGTTTGGCTACTGCAGGCATAACTACCTCTGCACCAAGCTGGGGGCCGCACCCAACCGGTAAGTCAATGCCTGGCAACCCTAGTGCATCTACCCCAAGCCTGGTAAACCAATAATGTACCAGTAGGCAAGGATCTGCATAGGGCAAAGCTTCCTGCCACCCTCACCATGCTTGGGGGGCCGCACCCACCAGCCAAACCAATGCCTGGTGAGCCAGGAATTTGAAGGGCATGCACCTCAAGGCTGGTATACCAGCAATGCACCAGACAGGGGGCCTGCTTATGGCAAAATCTCCTGTGCACCCTCACCATGCCGGGGGCCTTACCCACCAGCTACAGGGCCTCGGCCCTCAGTCCTGGGATCTGACCCCACAAGACCTTCCTGATTGACCATCCAGTTGGAGATTGCCCTATCCACCACCTCAGTCACAGGAAAAAAACAGTCCTAGGGTGACATCCTATACTGCTCTCAGACAGTTTCCTACCCTACTCTGGCATCTCAGGGTCCACCACTATACCATCCCGGGAATCTACGGAGTCTTACCCCCTCTCATATCTCCTCAGGGTTAGCCACTATACCTTCAATCTCAGGAACCATCCCTCCACAGGGCAACCCACCTCTATGGGCCACCCTAGGTTAGCTCCCCCTCCCCATCAGATAACCAATGGGGCCCATGAGAACCACAACTTTCTCTCACCCCTCTCTGTGGGAAAATGTCTTGGGAACCTCTAACCCTCCTGGCGGGAACCCCTAGGTGGGGTCAACTACTCCTCGGTACCCTCCTGCCCCACCCTTTGAGTGGTTTCTGACTTGTGCCAATGGCCGTCAAAACTGTAAAAAGAATGACTCATGATGGAATCCTTCGTGGGAAATCTGCACTGCCAATGGCAAGTGTGAGTGTTTCATGGATCCCATAATCACCCCCTACACAACCAGAAACATGGACCACCTCTACAACCAGATCTATGGTTACTGTTGGGTCCCTATACCTATAGAGAAGAATCTTCCTCATACAGGCCCAGTGTGTAGTGCAGGGGTTCAAAGGACACTCTAGTATGGAACAATTTAATGGGAACACCGAGTGTGAAAGCCCACCCCACCCTTACATCATTCCAAGAAATGCAAACTGGTCCTAACAAACACAGTTACATTAACCAACAATCAATGTTTTCGCATGACATATGTGTGTGAGGGCTTTCCTTCCCACATCCAAAGTTCACCCAACCAAACCTTTGAACCCCAATCAGAGCGCAAGGCTCTGATTGGGGTTCAAAGGTTCATTTATGCATAGGTAATGTGTGGCAAAACTGGACTTATCAATGTTATCAAAGTGTACCAGAACTGAATATTTTTATCCCACCACTGCCATCAATATAGGGAATTGGGTTATTAGTTGTGTGGCCTGCACAATTAATAGGTCCACAATTATCCTACCTGGGAACCAAGCACCCCATTGTAGCTGTTGACTCTCTAGGGGTAGTGAGGCAGAGCAGTCCAAGGCATACTCAGGGGAGGTGGTGTGGGCTAGTAGTTACCACTCACTGACAAACAATAATATTACTCAATAAATGACTGTCCAGCCTGTACTTTATATTTAGAAAAAGAATCACATTTATTACAAACACTACTAAATAATACACAATAATTTACAAATATGTACATTAGCAGGTGGAACATATGATATATATAATTGTGTAATCACCTGTGACCCCCTAAAGGGGTTTCACAAACAGATCAAATGAGTCATTTGGTTTTGTGGAGGTTTAAGAGCAACACACCATATGCTAAAATCATCATTGTGCACTTAAATGCAATTTTCAAAAATAATACTCCAGCATAAACACATTTATTAATACAGATGAAACATATTTATTGTGAGCAGAAATCATTGGTATCATTATGGTGAACCAATAAAGCATTTAGAATGAGTAACACGTGTGTCTGTGTACTTTTTATACATTTTCATTATCAAATTGCCCTTCTAGAAGCAGTCCCTTGATAGTATATTGCAACTATTCACTTGGCTGCCCCTTTCCCGGCTATATATTTTTTATAGATGTCTTCCTTGCGCCATCCCCCGGGCCCTGGCCCATCCTGCGGGAATTTGCCAGACAATGCAGCCCCATGCCCTCAGTGGCAGAAAAGGTCAAAGGACATTAAACTTTGAAATGCCATAACTAGGGCCCCGTTGGGCAAATTTGGATGATCCTGGGCTCATTATACTCCTGGTGCACAAGCAAAGCAGTGCAGTCCTCACAGAGCTGGTTCCCTGCTTCAGCTTTCCTCCTGACCTTCATTTCTGGGTGCAGAAAAGTCCAGGGCTTTCCTCCAACTGGTCCTCATGGGGTGTAAGGGGGCTGGCCTCACTGGTCCTTGGGGAGACTCACTGGTCTTGGGGTCAACTGGGCAGAGACCTTGGTCCTGAGTGGGGGTCAGGGTGTTCCTCCTTCCAGTTCTCCAAGGCAGTCCCAGGAGCCAGCAGGAAAGTGTATAAAAATCCACAGGAAAGACAGAGTCCTTTAAAGGGGAGAGAAAGCTTCCAGAAGTCAGGCGCCCCTGGCAAATCCTAGGGTGCCACACCACCTCTCTACCCCTGTCCCAACCCTCCTGCACAGCATGATGGGACAGTCCAAAATATGTCATCCAGGAGTTACTGGTCACATCTGCTCCTGGAGTCTCATCTCTGCCCCTCGCTGACATCACTGCGAGGGACTGGCACACTGAAAGTTGAAAGAGAGTCCCCCTCTAGGTTGGCTTCATTAGACAGGACTCTCTCCTTTGTTCAGTGGGCGTGGGCAGGCCCACCCCTGTTACAGTGTGACAGCTGTGTGATTGATGCAGATTATTTTGCCCCACTTCTTTTCTCCCCAGGAGCTGGGTAAAGTACTGTTATGTGCTCCCTTTGTGTGGGGAGGCCATTGTTCCATATGCTGTAGAGAAATGTAATTAACTAGGCACAGTAGGGTGACTCTGATTCAGAGAAATATGACTACTCTGGATTACCCATAAAGTGTACATATATCACTTTGGAAGTTACATAATTAATTTCCTCGCAGAGGTTACAGCCCAATTCAAGATGTCAATGGTCTCTGTACACCAAAGGGGAGAGAAACTGCACTCCAAGGCAGTTCTCTACCTATGTGTATAATAGAGTGTCACTATAGACAAAACTGTAAATCAGGACTCACATGATCCCACCGAGGCAGAGTTTGCAAGTACTCTGTCAAGCTGACAGAATCCCACTCTATCCTATTTAGATGTGTGCTGGCTGAATTGCCGTCCGCGTTGACAGAGTGTTTTCCATTGCGTATAATGTTCACCTCTGTTGACGTGGCAGACTTCTCTGCTGACTAACATTACTCTGTCGTCGTCAGGGTGGCGTCGAGCCTATTTAGATTTCACAGTTTTGCTGACGGTGTTCTAGCAGCGTATTGCCAATGGAGTGATTCCGTCACAGGACACATTCAACATTGGACTATTCCTGTGGCTGTAGGATGGATGCTAGCATCACACTTCTGATGTGTTTTGGCTATTTAAGTTCATATGCATACCACACTCTAGAACACCTTCCATTTCAGATAATGATCCTTTGCCATTCCACTGCACCACAACATTTTCAAGCAGAATCATTTCCAGTTGAGTCAGCTTTATTTTTATGCCTTTCTCTGTTTTTTGCCTCTTATTATTTCTCTCATTTATTTTCTTGTGGGTTATAACATTTATTTAATAATTTGTTCATTTGATAATGGCAGGGAGGAGAAATCCCCATTTTAACAGAGATAGAATTGTCCGTCATGGTGGATGAAATTATAGGAGTAGAGCCACAATTGTTTGGAGCCCAAGTACAAAATACAACCATATCCCAGAGTGAATGCTGTAGCAAATAACCTGGAGGAAATTAGGAAAAGATGGAACAACCTGTTGGGGAGAGTGTGTTCCCTGGCCTCTAAGCATCACTTGGAGGCCCAGAAGGCTGGTGGTGATTCTCCCAGCCCCCTACTTACAACTTTTTCCCTGGGAGGAGAATGTTTTGCAGATCCTACATCCTGGAGGCTTGGCAGGAATCTCTAGTGGAGTGGAGACTGGTAAGTTACACTTTTGAATGTGTCACTAAACCTAAATCTTGTTTTATATTTTTATTTAGCTGTTTCTAGTTTGTTTTGCACATTTGTGACACATAAAACATATATATATATATATATATATATATCACTTCAACCTCGGTGTGTAAACACCGAAACGCCTTTCCCCTTCCTCTTGCAACGGCGGTCCGCGGTGAGGGGGCGAGCCTCTAAATGCACAATTCAACGCTGAATTAGCCAAAACAGCAGCCGCGGACACCAAAGCTTTCAGCAAAATTATTTATTTGGCAGATTCAAGACACCTCTCGACGCGTTTCGGGACCAAGTCCCTTGATCACGAGTGCCATTGCTGTGTCTCAGATTCATTTAAATAACCACGTGATTCAAAACCAAACATAAAAAGGACTTCACACAGTACGGAGTTTCTTCACTCCTACTTATAAAAATGAAATAAACATCAAATACATATCACTTGCGGTAATAACATTAGACCTTCACACAAAAATAATATATATATTTGGAGATACATTAACACCATTCACTGCTGTATTTTAACATTTCATGTGACCTAATTCATTTCCTTCGTATCCAACTTTATTGAAAACAAACACAGATTTGTGCCTATGACACAGCCTCGCTGTTATCAGTAACTTATACATCCCTATTCAGCGCTTCATTACTGCACCTCTATAACATTTCATCCACTTTTATTTACTGGTTCAATCAACCTAAATCATATTATCACTGCCCAAGTGGGCATGTTCAATGTTTTTAATGTTTTAAGGTTTTACTGAATCGTTTCAATATATTCAATTTCGTGCTTGTTCCTGCCCTAGTGGGCATCATGATTGCCATATTAATACCTCAATACTTAGCAGCTTCATAACAAAACTATATTTTGTTATAAAAGATATTTTTACTCTCTTGCGTTTCTTTGTGGTAACCGCGGACTCAAATCTAAAAGAAAAAAATAAAACAAAAACATTGTATTAAAAAATGTGAATCACCCATGTTTCCTATTTCCAAAAACCACACACAACTACATTGACAAATTATCTACAACTGACTCATCAGCATTGGTATTGACATAATTCATACACAATTTGCTTAACATCGTCAAAATACTTTAAAATTCTTTTTACAAAAATGAAAGGAGAGAATTACACTCGAAACCTAACTGGACCACTTATGTCTCCTCACGGCTTTTTACTACCTATTGTTCCCTCACCCCAGGTGTACTGCAAGTTCTTCATCAATGTTATGGCCTATCGGCACCACTGTCCCATACTGTATAATCAATTTTGACTCTAACCGGCGCAAACTTTGCACTCTGTTTCCTCCCCTTACATCAGTTTTCACTGTGTCCAATACACAAAAGCTCAATAAATTGCTGTTTTGACTATGGTGACTCTGAAAATGTCGCGCAACTGGATATTGTTTATCTGCATTCTTTATTGCGCGCAAATGTTCTAATATTCGTATCTTTGCTTTGTGTATGGTGCTCCCTATATACACCTTCTGACAAGGACAGAACAGTGCATATACTGCATATTCTGTAGTGCATGACGTGTGTTTGACAATTTTAAATGGTTTGCAATTAGGTGACAAAATGCATTCTTTTCTGTTTTTACTATTTTTGCAGGCCTTACAGCTTCTGCAAGTGTAAAAACCCTGCGTCACTGTATTTCTTACGACGCCTGATTCTACTGTCCTGCACAGAGTGTCTTTTAATGATTTAGCCTTTTTAAAAGTTATCTGAGGGAACACTTCTAAATTTTCTGCTAAATCTTTATCTGTTCTTAATGCTGGCCAAAATCTGTTCAAACTTTTGCGTACCTCTGGGGCTTGTCTGCTGAACGTAGTTATAAACCGAATCTTGTCTTGTGAGTTTGCCACTTCACTGTCTTTCTCCTCTACTGCTAGTAAGGATTTCCTTGTTCTTTTCTCCACCTCTCTTCTAGCCTTATCGATGACTGATTGTGCGTACCCTCTCTCTAAAAATCTTTCAATCATTCTATTTTCTTCCAACTTAAAACTCTCCATTGTACTGCAGTTCCGTTTGGCTCGCAGTAATTCCCCCAGAGGTATACTATTGACAAGAGCCCTTGGGTGCGAACTCCTCACATGCAATAAGCTATTGCCAGCAGTAATTTTTCTGAAAAGGGCACTCTCAATTTTTTCTCCCAATACTGTTAGTTTAAGATGAAGAAACTCAGTTGACTCTTTAGACCAATTACTGGTAAATTGTAAATTATAGCTATTCTCATTAAGTGCCTTCGCAAACTCATCTGCTTCATCTTCAGTCCCCTTCCACACACAGAAAATGTCATCAATGTAACGGACCCACATTGCTACCTTCTCCTTGTACACTGGTAGTTCCTTAACTATTTTCTCTTCCCAGAGCCCCAAATAGAGACCCGCAAAGCATGGAGCAAAGCAGGTCCCCATAGAAGTTCTGAGAGTTTGCTTATAGACCTTATCGTCAAAGAGAAAGTAATTCTGTTTTAGACAGATAGACATCATCTCAATTAACATCTCTGTGTGTAGAAGGTATGAGATTGATCTTTCTTTGAGGAAGTGTTTACATGCTTTCAGGCCTAAATCATGAGGGATAGATGTATAAAGGCTCATCACATCTAATGTTAGCAGTGAATAGCTGTTGTTCCATTGAAAATTGTCTAAACATCTAAGAAAATCTCCCGTGTCCTTAATATAGGATGGGAGTTTTCTAACTAAACCTTGCAAAAAATAATCAACATATCTGGAGGTATTTTCTAAACAGCTGCCCCGGGAAGACACAATAGGTCTCCCCGGTGGATTCTGTTTATCTTTGTGGATTTTTGGCAATAAGTAAAGAGCCGGAAGTTTAGACATTTACATTCCAAAAATCTCAACTCATCTTGTTCTAATAGTCCTTTCTTATGCCAATCAAATAATTGTGTTTGAAATTGTCTAACAGAATGCTCATATTCCATTCTGTTACTTCTATGATAGTTGTTTTTATCAGCTAGTTGTCTCATACCTTCCTCGATATACTTCAATTTAGACAACACAACTACATTTCCACCTTTATCAGATTTTTAATAACTATTGTGTTGTCATTCTTTAAACTTTCAATTGCTAATTTTTGTGCCTCTGTAACATTATTCCACCTGGACCATTTCCTCTTCTTAGACAATTTCAATAATTCCTGCGTAACTCCCTTTTCAAAAACATCAATCGCCTCATTCTTAATCTGAGGGAGAAAAATTGATATAGGTTTAAAATGACTCTGTGCACTCAGATTTAAGGGTACATTCTCGTTCATCAGGCTTGTGACTAGATCCCTTTCAGCTTAGACCTCTTAACTGAGTACATTCAATGTGTGAAGTAACTCTCCTTCAGCAATTGTCATTTTGCTAGGAACCTGTCTTTCAACATCTACATTCATTTTAACTTTAGACGCATACCACTTTTTTATACGTAATTTCCGTGTAAAATAAAAAAGATCTATCCTACTCTGGGTATAGTTAAAATCATTTGAGGGACAAAACGTAAGACCTAAAGATAAAAGTTCTACCTCTGCATCATTCAATGTTCGTTCAGATAGATTAATTACCGTTTTTCTATTCATTATTTCAGCCTCTTTTGGCCCCTTGTGCGACTTCCCACTGGGCTTCCCGATTCTCCTGGCGTTGATACATTTCCTCTTCTTCCGTCTCTGTTTTGCGTTTCCACGATTTCGACGCACATTTGGTCTGTTGCCCATTTGTCTTCCTTTTGCAACAAGACTGAACTCCATTAAAATGCTGTCTTTTGGTACTCTGCAGTCTTTAGCACTTAAGACATCACTTGTGCTTGCTACGCTGCCATCAGTGGAGTTCTCAAAGCTAACTTGCTCCTCCTAGTTGTCAGTGGGTGCCTCCGGATTCACGCCTGCCATGCTGGATAAGACTCCTCCACTTCGTAGCTGATCATATTTCTTAGCAAACGTAAGAATCCGTCCTCTCTGGTAATCAATCAAATCCCGTTGGAACTTGCTTTGTTTTTTGATCTTTATTTCATCCTCGATCTTATCCAAACTCTTGTCCATTTTCTCCATTTCTTTCTGAAACTCCTCAGTTCCACAGAGCGCTTTAAGTTGTTGAGTGATATCATCGATGATTCCTGTTAGTTTTTCACAGTCTTTTTTCGCGTATTTCACTAGCATTCTAAGCATATTCGTTGAGCATTGGTGATTGTTGCTTGCCCACTCTTTAACTAGTTCTGGATCCGGATCATTAAAAGTCGGCGTTGTGAAAATTCTCAATCCTCTCGGAATTCTGCTGACATCTATATATTTTTGAAGCGTGGTGGCCTCCCACCATTTGTTCTGTTCAGTTTTAAGAGCCTTCCACAGCTTATCCCATAGCATTCTTTTGTTTGGCGAGATCATACCATCATTAGATGCCGTATTGCTTTCCGATGTAGTCTCCATTGTGCAATTTTCAAATAATTTATCCGCTGCTTCCAAGCACTTGTCAATCCTTGTCGGCGCCATGTTTCTGCTCTTTATTAAGTATGCTGAAGCAAGACCGCTCCCGTCTTCTCGGTATGCAGTCTCACTAGCCGTTTGCTGGATCTCAGTCTTTTTATTGAAAACGGGTGCTAATTCCGTCGAGCTATGGTTCATGACATCCACTCATTGCTCCGTGGCTCAGCAGATCCTCGCACCATACCGGTTCTTTTCCCAGCGGGAAGGGGTTACTTTCAAATACCACTTCAACCTCGGCGTGTAAACACCGAAACGCCTTTCCCCTTCCTCTTGCAATGGCGGTCCGCGGTGAGGGGGCGAGCCTCTAAATGCACAATTCAACGCTGAATTAGCCAAAACAGCAGCCGCGGACACCAAAGCTTTCAGCAAAATTATTTATTTGGCAGATTTAAGACACCTCTCGACGCGTTTCGGGACCAAGTCCCTTGATCACGAGTGCCATTGCTGTGTCTCAGATTCATTTAAATAACCACGTGATTCAAAACCAAACATAAAAAGGACTTCACACAGTACGGAGTTTCTTCACTCCTACTTATAAAAATGAAATAAACATCAAATACATATCACTTGCGGTAATAACATTAGACCTTCACACAAAAATAATATATATATTTGGAGATACATTAACACCATTTACTGCTGTATTTTAACATTTCATGTGACCTAATTCATTTCCTTCGTATCCAACTTTATTGAAAACAAACACAGATTTGTGCCTATGACACAGCCTCGCTGTTATCAGTAACTTATACATCCCTATTCAGCGCTTCATTACTGCACCTCTATAACATTTCATCCACTTTTATTTACTGGTTCAATCAACCTAAATCATATTATCACTGCCCAAGTGGCCATGTTCAATGTTTTTAATGTTTTAAGGTTTTACTGAATCGTTTCAATATATTCAATTTCGTGCATATATATATATAAAACATATTTAAACTTTACAGAAACACCCAGTCACTGGATGATGTCATCAGTGATGTCATTTGAGATGTCATCAGTGATGTCATCAGTGATGTCACTGACCATGTCATGAATGATGTAATATGTGACGTCATCAGCAGTGCATTGCGGGGTGCGAGTTATAGTTAGCTCAACTAAGGAGTACGAGTGAAGTGTCCAACTAGTTAAAACGCCCCTGAAACCTGTGGTTTTTTCAGTGAATTTCAAAGGTTTTTAAATGCTAATTTCTAACTATAACGTCCCTGAAACCTGTGTTTTTTAGTGAATTTCAAAGGTTTTTAAATGCTAATTTCTAACTATAACGTCCCTGAAACCTATGGTTTTTTCAGTGAATTTCTAAGGTTTCTTAAATGCTAATTTCTAACTATGCCTACAGAGGTAGGACATGTGCAGAAAGAGGAAGAAAGACGCAGAAAGAAGCAAGAGAGATGCAGAAAGAGGCAACAGATGTCCAGAAAGAGGAAGAAAGGTGCAGAAAGAAGCAAGAGATATGCAGAAAGAACCAACAGAGGTGCAGAAGGAGGCCTTGTTGCAAAGTCATCCTGTGCCCCCAACTTTTTGCTGACTGGTACTGGGGGTAACTGACTCGGACTAACCAGGCCCAGAGCCAGTGCTATGCTGAACGACACTTAGAATACGGTGAAAACACCTACATACACTAGGGTACACTATGGGTTGGGGTACCCCTGTGATTGGCATGACCTCCCTGTAAGGCCCTATTACATAATAGGGCAGGGGGATTAAAACTACCTCTAAGTCAGAGGTGCAGAAAGAGGCAAGAGTAGTGCAGAAAGGGGGGCGCTAGAGGGCACCAAGCAAGATGGCCGCTCCTGTGTAAGGCTCTTGCGGCTCGGGGCCCTATCCGGCTGGAATCCTGCTCATCGCATGCCCTTTTCTGCCTCCAACGCAACCACACTGACAGCGGAGGTCACTGGATGCTGCTGACGCCGCTTTGCACTGGTCTCAAACTCCGGAGAGCACCTAAATCGCAGCGAAATCGGAGACCCTAAGATGGCGGCCGCCACTGCCGCCCGGCACTGCTGACTTGGAGAGGAGCCCGGAGGCCCCTCACGATCCTTCCCAACTCCGGCGCGGCCAGCTCTACCAGCGCATCAAGTAACCCTACCTCAACGCTGCGCCTGGCCTGCCTGAGGAGCTGCGGTGGCCGGCCCTGGGACGGCACGCCCCGGCAGGCGGGCTGCCGCGCGCTGCGGACCGCGGAACCAGCCCATCGCCCCCGCTTCCACACTGTGAACACTGGTGAGTGCGGCGCCCCCGTCCTAACCTGCGGGAAACTCACCATACTGCCTCCGCTGCTGCGCCCGACTCACCGGAGTCAGACGGCCTGCTGACCCATGCCTGCCTCATCGTCTTCTGGCCGTGTGGCAGCATTCTCCTCCCCCACCACACACCCGCGCGCCTCCCAGCCGCACTCCGCGCTGAACCCTCAGAGCCGCTCCGGACCCATCAAGGCCCCCAGATTTGTTCCTATGCGCTGAAGGAGCTGATTGTACACATCGCACGGGGACGACGACCTTCCGCCTCGAATTAGAGGGGCCCCCCAGCTAACCCCTTGAGCCCTGATTGCTTCGCTTCCCTGCATCTCCCAGACCCTGCAGCCATCTATTTTTCCCCCTCCGGCCCTGCTGGGATTGCCTGACCCTCCCCGCCTTTTGAGTAGCGGGGATCCTGCCACGAGACTGAAGCCGCAACAAGATGCTGACTTGCTGCCCCCACTGGGTCTGGCTCATACCCGGCTGTAGTCCCATAGTAGGCCCGGGGAGACCCTGCAGCAACCCCCCATTGGATTCCTTGCTATGGATGACATGGCCTGAGAGGTGAACGGGGCCATCACTACCATCGCCTGCTGCGACATCACCTCGCCCAGCCCTTATTGGCCCTCCAGTATCTGTGACATAGTACCTGCGCTGGGGCTTGGGGAGCCCGGGCGGTGGTGGGAGGCTACCCCGGAACCAAAGCTCACGCTACCCAGTGCCGCCAGCCGCAGATCCATTCCTCTGCCATTCTCGGGCCCTCTGGCGATGGGCCCCTCTGGAGTGCTGATGTAGCCAGATCGCTGGACGCAAGCAATATCGTCTCCAGACCCCTCTCCCTACGCGTGGAGCCATTTCCATCATACTGACTGGGCGGTCTCCCGACTCTACCATATCCTGCACTGGCGCGCCACTGGACCCCTGGATGCCGCGTGAGTAAACACTAAACCCTCCTGCCACACGCACCCTTTCGTTGCGCTGCGGCACTGTTCCCAGGGGCTCACCCGCCGCCTTCACCCCGCTGGGCCAGGTAGTCAACATGGGGAGGACTGATGGCAAACAACCCAAACTGAATTTCGAGGCACGGAAGTCCACAAGAACACAGACCGAAATGGACGGGGAACACACCGACACCCAGGGTTAGCCCACGTCCACAGACGACCTGAAGGTCCTACTCCTTGCCATACAATCTAGCCTGTCCTCTATCGAAACGAAAATGGACACTATGAACGCCCGCATAGACACCCTCTCGCATAGAAGCGATCAACACGACCAGTGTATCAAGGAAGCGGAGCAACGTATTTCTGACTTGGAAGATGCCTCCACCTCGACGGGGAAAAAATCACTAGACATGGAGAAAGTCCTGAAACTTATTGCTGCAAAAAATGAGGACTTGGAATCGCGCTCGAGGCGCAACAATCTGCGGATCCTAGGAGTGCTGGAATACACGGCCCCAGGCAGGATGGAGGAGTATGTGGAGCGCATGCTCACCACCGCCTTTGGCAGAGAGGCCTTCTCGCCGGTCCTCATCATCGAGAGAGCACATCGCTCGCTGGCCCCACGCCCTGTCCCTGGCGCTCCTCCTCGCCCCATCATCGCGAGGCTCCTCAACTATAGAGACCGCGACACCGCCTTGCGACTAGCCAGGGTCCGAATGAAGGTACTCTTTGAAGGCATAGAAGTCTCATTATACCTAGACTTCACAATGGCCGTCCTGGAGGGGCGCAGGAAGTTCCTTCCCGTGAAAAAGAAACTCCAGCAACTGAACATCGAATATGCCATGCTCTTTCCTGCTCGGCTCAAAGTCGTTCATCAGGGAAAACATCACTTTTTCACTAATCCTCAGCACGTCCATGACTTTCTTAAAACCTTGCCTAAGGACCCTATAGGCCGCGCCTCCCCCCCCCGTCGACGAGGGAGGTACATCGGATATAGAGTGACAACACTGCCCCACCCTGGGACTTTTGCAACTCTCTCCACTTGAACACTCTTCTGACCATACGAACCCCTTGACCTGGGGCCTAGAACACTGCGCCCGGCATCATGACCTGCTCACTGTCCCCCGCTGGGCCCGGTTAGCGTATGTCATGCCCACCTAATCCACACGCAATACCGTCCACAGGCTTCCTGGGCTGCTGAGACTGTCTACTGTTACCCCCCAAGCGCCCTCGCCAGAGTGAGGAGTACCTGGTTCGCCCTCTTCCTGCTACCCACTCAGGAAATCCCTCAAATGTTCTGGTTCGTAATGTTGTCCGTCCCGTGTCCACCGTCCCCCGTTGGGAGCGGAGAACGGGCAGACTTTGGGGAAGGTGGGAGGGGCACACGACACAGCAGGATTGGGCTGCCGCTGTGGGAGGGGGAGGGGGAAGGGTTTGTTCTATACCACTTACTGCTGTTTCGTCAAATATACACACGTCCAGGATAGTTGACCACTGCCGGAAGCATACATTGCCCACCACCGCTACTTATATACTGCGCCATGGAGAATCGACTTAGTCCCCCAACTACAACTTCCTGACATGGAACGTACGTGGCCTAGGAGACCCCCGCAAACGCCGGCACATCCTCTCCTATCTTGAACGCCACAATGTACACTGTGCAATGCTCCAGGAGACACACCTAGCCCCCACTGCCCCTGCCACATTCGCATCTCGTTGGCGGACCAGCAAGTGTTTCTCATCATACTCCTCTTATGCACGGGGGACAGTCATACTAGTTAAACGCACCCTCCCTTTCACCTCCATTGGGTCTTATGCTGACCCGCAAGGTCGATACAGTATCCTATGGGGCAGATTGGCGGTTCAATCTTTAACACTGGTGTCATGCTATGGACCTAACACTGACGATCCCAAGTTCTTCCGGATCCTCTGGGGTAAAATCATTGACAAAGGCTCAACGCATATTAAGTGGGGGGGAGATTTTAATGTTAGCCTAGACCCGCCAATAGATCGATCGCATCCGCAACCCCACCACTACTCCAACACCCATCGCACCCTCAACCACATCATCAATGACCATGGTCTCGTCGACGCCTGGCGCGTTCTCCACCCACATGCCAGAGAAGGATCCTGCTTTTCCGCTGCCCACTCCTCCTGGTCGCGCATAGACAGCTGGCTTATCACTAGAGGACTGACCCCATGGCTGCTGCGTGCATCTCATCTCCCTCGCACATACTCCGACCACTCACCAGTGCTCATCACCATCACACCCCCTCACGAAGAATCACCATACCTGTCCTGGCGCTTGCACCCGCAGGCTCTGTTAGACACAGTATTCAAGGCTGAACTCAAGCAAGAAATCACCGATTTCTTCGCACGCAATGACAACTCAGTCACACAATACTCCACAGTCTGGGAGGCCTTTAAGGTTACTGTGCGCGGGATATGTATTGCCAAAAGCGGAGGAGTCCTGAAAGACATCCGCTCGACACTCCATAAGCTAGAACTAGAGCTCAAACAAACAGAAACGCAACTCCAGAATGCACCCCGGAATTACAGGCACACCTGAAAGACCTGCTCAATGATTACCAGGACACCGCTGAGAGGGAGTGTAGATTCAGGGGGAAATATCACCAAGCTCGGCGATATGAGGAGGGTGAAAGACCTGGAAAAGCGCTTGCGTCCCTGATCCGTCCACCGCGATTCTCAAATACTGTCCTAGAAATTGAGGACGAGGATGGTCAATTGCTCAGAGATACTCCAGATATAGCTGCTGTCTTCAACGCTTCTACAAAACCCTATACTCTTCGCATAGGACACATCCAGTTGACTTTACCCCCTTCTTCGAAGACACTGCAATTGCCTGGCTCGGGGATAATCAGAGGGAATTTCTCCTCGCGCATCACGAGGACGAGGAGATCATAACTGCTATAATGCAACTACAATCTGGCAAGGCCCCGGGACCTGATGGCCTCCCGGCCGTATTCTATAAAACTTATCGGCATGACCTCATTCCCGTGTTGCGACATGTCTTCGAGGAAGCCCGCGAAACTGGCATACTACCTCAAACGATGCGCGAGGCGCTCATCATATCTCTACCGAAACTGGGCAAGCCGCCGACACAATGTGATTCATACAGGCTCCTCTCCCTCATAAACGTCGATGCTAAAATCCTAGCAAAACTGATTGCCAATCGCATCAGCCCCCTCATGCCTGTCCTGGTCCTCCCCAACCAGTCAGGTTTTGTACCCAGCAGAGGTACGTCACATAACTTGCGCACCCTATTTGCGGTCCTCCACGACATTGACCCCGACATGAACGCAGCAGCCATCTTTCTCGACGCCACCAAGGCGTTCGACTCCCTAGAATGGGACTATCTTGCATTTGTCCTACAACGTATGGGATTCCCCGCTCCTTTTCTCGCATGGATTAATTTATTATATACAGGCCTGAAGGCCAGCATCACGGTAAATGGCGCTCGCTCATCCCCGTTCACGATCGCCAGAGAACTAGGCAAGGGTGCCCGCTTTCCCCACTTCTTTTTGCCCTGGCTATTGAGCCCTTGGCCGCCAAAATTAGACAGCACTTCCGAGACCACGCCCTCATATACCCAGAACGACAAATGCTAATCTCCTTATACGCAGATGACCTCACCCTCTACCTTCGCGACCCTGAGGTGAGCCTCAACCCCATCCTTAGGCTTCTCATCCTCTTTGGACACCTCTCCGGGGTGAGCATCATCTGGGGAAATCTCAGATCTACCCCCTCACCAACGCCACTACGAAATTCACACCCGACTACCCCCTCGCGTGGTGCGAGGACACAATCACGTACCTCGGAATAGTCGTCACCCGAAACCGGAGTGAATTGATGACAGCCAATTATGGGCGTACGCTTGATCTCTTAACTGAGAAAATTACCAGGTGGGTTGACCTACCACTATCACTAGCTGGTAGGACCTCACTCATCAAAATGGTGATATTGCCCAAGTTACTGTATCTTTTTATGAATATTCCCTACGCCCCCAGTCGGCACTTCTTCAAAGCCTTAAAAACTCAACTCATCCACCTCACATGGGGAGGTAAACAAGCCAGGCTGCGCTGGGACACTCTCACTCGGCCATTCGAGGCCGGGGGCTTTGAAGTACCAGATCTGGAGCTATACTTCAGCTGCGCTCAGGCTCACTTCGCAGCGTATTGGATAAACCCTCCCCACCTGGCGATCGAAGACGGTTTCATGACCCCCACCCCCTGCTCAGCTTACTTAAGTACGCCAGCTATCCCGAGGCACTTAGCCTCCACCACTGTACACTGCACCATCAGTGCTTGGCATGATCTGGCCGACCGCCTCCACGCCACCATTCTCTACTCCCCCCTACTGCCTCTCCATGGCCGACTCGACCTCCCTGTCACACAGGAAGGAGGCTGCCGTCAGCTCCTCCGCAAGCTTTCCCTCCAGACTTGGGGTAATCTCTACATCAACGGCACATTTCGCACCAGCGAGGAGTTCTTTGGCACCACACCACCCACCCCCTTAGACCGCTTCTTGTACATTAGGCTGCGGCAGGATATGAAGGCCCTAACCCCGTGCTTCCCGCAGGAACCTCCCATCATGACTCCCTTACATGCCCTCCTACAACATACCGCTCCCACACATGTTGTTTCGCTGCTATACCGCACTACTCAAAGAGACTGCACGCATGACCCCCCTGGCTACGACACTTTGGGATGAAGACCTAGGCTCCCCCCTCACTGATGACCAGTGGTCCTACTGCTGCTGACAAACTGGAACTGTCTCGGCCAGCAGCAGGCTACGCATCATCCACTACAAATACATCCATCGCCTTTATTATACACCTGCGCGCTTGAAACGCCTTCACCTCCGCGACAATGACCGCTGCGATCGCTATGGGTGTGAAGGAGCAGACTTCCGACACTTAGCCTGGGACTGCCCCCCCATACAATGTTACTGGACGGAAGTGCTGGCAGCGCTCGACAGAATGACTGGGCTACACATCCCCGTTGACCCCCTCATTACACTGCTAGGGCACACTGAAGCACTAGTTGCCGCGACACGGAAATACGTCTCCCTGGCGCTCCTACTCACCAAGAGACGCATAGCCTGCAGGTGGGGTAGAGGGAGAGCTCCCAAATTTAAGGACTGGCTGCAGGATCTTATCTATTGCCAAGATCAACTTCAAACCTATGCCGAGCTCTTGCCAACTTCCTCTCACCCACGCGACATATGGGCTCCCCTTCAGACATACCTGTTGGAGCAGACCACCTCCACAGACGCAGCCGAAGGGCCCCGGCCTGGCAGAGATGAGATAACCCAAGACCACGCGACCTGAACCGTGTGGTAGTTCTCCCAGGCCACGGTACACCACTTAGAGAGACAACAAGGTTTACGGAAGCATTGCTTATGGGGCTAACAGTACATTCATGGTATCTGACTGGTCAACTTCTGATTTTAATAATGTTCAGCAGTAATGTGTGTTCTTTTGGGATTTGGTTCACATGTGCATGGTTCTACTAAGCTATTCATCAAACTGTTTCACCTGATGCGGCCGGCCCGAAGCGGTTGTAGGCGGCTTGCTGTGTAATCCTACTCCGCATATACTGTTATACCAGATGCTTTTCTCCACTGCCGGCCCGACTGGGGTTGTAGGCACTCTGCTGTGTTTCACCTAAGCTATCCTACAATAAAGATTGTTGGAAAAAAAAAAAAAAGTAGTACAGAAAGAAGCAACAGAGGTGCTGAAAGTGGCAAGAGAGGTGCAGAAATAGAAAAGAGGGGTGCAGAAAGAGGCAAGAGAGATGCAGAAAGAAGCAAGTGAGGTACAAAAAGAGGCAACAGAGTTGCAGAAACAAGCAAGAGAAGTGCAGAAAGAGGCAAGAGAATTGCTAAAAGAAGCAACAGAGGTGTGGAAAGAAGCAAGAGAAGTGCAGAAAGAGGCAAGTGAGGTGCAGAAAAAGGCAAGAGAGGTGCAGAAAAAGGCAAGAGAGGTGCAGAAAGAGGCAAGAGGGGTGCAGAAATGTGCAAGAGAGTACCAGATAGAAGCAAGAGCAGTGCAGAAAGAACTAACAGAGGTGCTGAAAGAGGCACAAAGGGTGCAGAAAGAGGCAAGAGAAGTGCAGAAAGAAGCAACAGAGGTACAGAAACAGGCAAGAGTGGTGCAGAAAGAGGGAAGAGAGGTGTATAAAGAGGCAAGAGAGTTGCACAAAGAGGGAAGAGGGGTGCAGAAAGAGGCAAGAGGGGTGCAGAAAGAAGCAAGTGAGGTGCAGAAAGAGGCAAGAGAGGTGAAGAAAGAGGCAAGAGAGGTGCAGAAACAGGCAAGAGAAGTGCAGAAAGAGGCAATAGAATTGCTGAAAGAAGCAACAGAGGTGTAGAAAGAAGCAAGAGAAGTGCAGAAAGAGGCAAGTAAGATGCAGAAAGAAGAGGTGCAGAAAGAAACAAAAGAAGCACAGAAATAAGGAACAGAGGTGCAAAAAGAGGCAAAAGGAGTGCAGAAAGAAGGAACAGAGGTGCAGAAAGAGGCAAGAGGGGTGCAGAAAGAGGGAAGAGGGGTGTGAAAGAGGCAAAAGGGGTGCAGAAAGAAGCAAGCGGGATGCAGAAAGAAGCAAGAGAGGTACAGAAAGAAACAGAAGAAGTGTAGAAAGAAGGAACAGAGGTGCAAAAAGAGGCAAAGGGAGTGCAGAAAGAGGGGTGCAGAAAGAGGCACGAGGGGTGCAGAAAGAAGCAATAAAGGTGCAAAAACAAGAAAAGAAGTGCAGAAAGAAGCAACAGAGGTACAGAAAGAGAAAAGAGGGGAGCAGAAAGAGGGAAGAGGAATGCAAAAAGAGGCACAAGGGTTGCAGAAAGGAGGGAATAGAGGTGCAGAAAAAGGCAAGAGAAGTGCAGAAAGAAGCAACAGAGATGCAGAAAGGGGGAGGAGGGGTGGGGAAAGAGGCAAGAGGGATGCAGAAAGAAACAAAAGAAGTGCAGAAAGAAGGAACAGAGGTGCAAAAAGAGGCAAGAGGAGTGCAGAAAGAAGCAAGAAAGGTGCAGAAAAAACAAAAGAAGTGCAGAAAGACGCAACAGAGGTGCAGAAAGAGACAAGAGGGGAGCAGAAAGAGAGAAGAGTAGTGCAGAAAGAGGCACAAGGGTTGCAGAAAGGAGGGACAGAGGTGCAGAAAGAAGCAAGAGAAGTGCAGAAAGAAGCAACAGAGATGCAGAAAGGGGGAGGAGGGGTGGAGAAAGAGGCAAGAGGGGTGCACAAAGAAGCAAGAGAGGTGCAGAAAGAAGCAAGAGAAGTGCATAAAGAAGCAACAGAGGTGCAGAAGGAGGCAAGAGAACTGCAGAAAGAGACAAGAGAGTTGCAGAAACAGGCAAGAGAGGTGCAGAAAAAGGGAAGAAGGGTGCAGAATAAGGCAAGAGGAATGCAGAAAGAAGCAACAGAAGTGAAGAAAGAAGCAAGGGAAGTATAGAAAGAAGCAACAGAGGTGCAGAAAGAGGCAAGAGGGGTGCAGAAAGAGGCAAGGAGTGCAGACAGAAGTAACAGAGGTGCAGAAAGAGGCAAGAGGAGTGCAGATGGAGGGAAGAGGGGTGCAGAAAGAGGCACGAGGGATGCAAAAAGAAGCAAGAGGTGCAGAAAGAAGCAAGAGAAATGCAGAAAGAAGCAACAGAGATGCAGAAAGGGGGAAGTGGGGAGGAGAAAGAGGCAAGAGGATACAGAAAGAAACAAGAGAGGTGCAGAAAGAAACAAAAAAGTGCAGAAAGAAGGAACAGAGGTGCAGAAAGAGGCAAGAGGGGTGCAGAAAGAGGGAAGAGGGGTGTGAAAGAGGCACGAGGGGTGCAGAAAGAAGCAAGAGGGATGCAGAAAGAAGCAAGAGAGGTGCAGAAAGAAACAGAAGAAGTGCAGAAAGAACGAACAGAGGTGCAAAAAGAGGCAAAAGGAGTGCAGAAATAGGGAAGAGGGGTGCAGAAAGAGGCACGAGGGTTGCAGAAAGGGGGGACATAGGTGCAGAAAGAGTCAAGAGAAGTGCAGATAGAAGCAACAGAGATGTAGAAAGGGGGAGGAGGGGTAGAGAAAGAGGCAAGAGGGGTGCAGAAAGAAGCAAGAGAGGTGCAGAAAAAAACAAAAGAAGTGCATAAAGAAGGAACAGAGGTGCAAAAAGAGGCAAGAGGAGTGCAGAAAGAGGGGAGAGATGTGCAGAAAGGGGCACGAGGGATGCAGAAAGAAGCAAGAAAGGTACAGAAAGAAACAAAAGAAGTGCAGAAAGTGGCAACAGAGGTGCAGAAAGAGACAAGAGGGGAGCAGAAATAGGGAAGAGGAGTGCAGAAAGAGGCACAAGGGTTGCAGAAAGGAGGGACAGAGGTACAGAAAGAAGCAAGAGAAGTGCAGAAAGAAGCAGAGATGCAGAAAGTGGGAGGAGGGGTGGAGGGGTGGAGAAAGAGGCAAGAGGGATACAGAAAGAAACAAGAGAGGTGCAGAAAGAAACAAAAGAAGTGCAGAAAAAAGGAACAGAGGTGCAGAAAGAGGCAAGAGGGGTGCAGAAAGAGGGAATAGGGGTGTGAAAGAGGGGAGAGGGGTGCAGAAAGAGGGGAGAGGGGTGCAGAAAGAGGGAAGAGGGATGCAGAAAGAGGCACAAGGGGTGCAGGAAGAAGCAAGAAATATGCAGAAAGAAACAAAAAAAGTGCAGAAAGAAGCAACAGAGGTGCAGAAAGACAAGAGGGGAGCAGAAAGAGGGAAGAGGAGTGCAGAAAGAGTCACACAGGTTGCATAAAGGAGGGACAGAGGTGCAGAAAGAGACAAGAGAAGTGCAGAAAGAAGCAACAGAGATGCAGAAAGGGGGAGGAGGGGTGGAGAAAGAGGCAAGAGGGGTGCAGAAAGAAGCAAGAGAGGTGCAGAAAGAAACAAAAGAAGTGCAGAAAGAAGGAACAGAGGTGCAAAAAGAGGCAAGAGGAGTGCATAAAGAGGGAAGAGGCATGCAGAAAAAGGCACGAATGGGTGTAGAAAGAAGCAAGAAAGGTGCAGAAAGAAACGAAGTGAATAAAGAAGCAACAGAGCTGCAGAAAGAGACAAGAGGGGAGCAGAAAGAGGGAAGAGGAGTGCAGAAAGAGACACACAGGTTGAGGAAAGGAGGGACAGAGGTGCAGAAAGAGGCAAGAGAAGTGCAGAAAGAAGCAACAGAGATGCAGAAAGGGGGAGGAGGGGTGGAGAAAGAGGCAAGAGGGGTGCAAAAGATGCAAGTGAGGTGCAGAAAGTAACAAAAGAAGTGCAGAAAGAAGGAACAGAGGTGCAGAAAGAGGCAAGAGGAGTGCAGAAAGAGAAGAGGGGTGCAGAAAGAGGCACAAGGGGTGCAGAAAGAAGCAAGAGAGGTACAGAAAGACACAAGATAAGTACAGAAAGAAGCAACAGAAATGCAGAAAGAGGGAAGGGGGTGGAGAAAGAGGTAAGAGAAGTGCAGAAAGAAGCAACAGACATGCAGAAAGGGGGGATTGGGGTGGAGAAAGAGGCAAGAGGGGTGCAGAAAAAAGCAAGAAATGTGCAGAAAGAAACAAAAGAAGTGCAGAAAGAAGCAACAGAGGTGCAGAAAGAGACAAGAGAGGAGCAGAAAGAGGGAAGAGGAGTGCAGAAAGAGGCACAAGGGTTGCAGAAAGGAGGGATAGAGGTGCAGAAAGAGGCAAGAGAATTGCAGACAGAAGCAACAGAGATGCAGAAAGAGGGAGGAGGGGTGGAGAAAGAGGCAAGAGGGGTGCAGAAAGAAGCAAGAGAGGTGCAGAAAGAAACAAATGAAGTGCAGAAAGAAGGAACAGAGGTGCAAAAAGAGGCAAGAGGAGTGCATAAAGAGGGAAGAGGCGTGCAGAAAGAGGCAAGAATGGGTGCAGAAAGAAGCAAGAAAGGTGCAGAAAGAAACAAAAGTGTAGAAAGAAGCAACAGAGGTGCAGAAAGAGACAAGAGGGGAGCAGAAAGAGGGAAGAGGAGTGCAGAAAGAGACACACAGGTTGCAGAAAGGAGGGACAGAGGTGCAGAAAGAGGCAAGAGAAGTGCAGAAAGAAGCAACAGAGATGCAGAAAGGGGGAGGTGGGGTGGAGAAAGAAGAAAGGGGGGTGCAGAAAGAAGCAAGAGAGGTGCAGAAAGAAACAAAAGAAGTGCAGAAAGAAGCAACAGAGGTACAGAGAGGCAAGAGGAGTGCAGAAAGAAGAAAGGGGGGTGCAGAAAGAGGCACAAGGGGTGCAGAAAGAGGCAAGAGGGGTGCAGAAAGAAGCAAGAGTAGTGCAGAAAGATGCAACAGAGGTGTAGAAAGAGGCAAGAGGGGTGCAAAAAGAGGGAAGAGGGGTGCAGAAAGAGGCACAAGGGGTGCAGAAAGAAGCAACAGAGGTGCAGAAAGAAGCAACAGAGGTGCAGAAAGACGGAAGAGGGGTGGAGAAAGAGACAACAGAGGTACAGAAAGAAGCAACAGAGGTGCAGAAAGAGGGAAGAGGGATGGCAAAAGAGGCAAGAGGGGTGCAAAAGAAGCAAGAGAGGTGCAGAAAGTAACAAAAGAAGTGCAGAAAGAAGGAACAGAGGTGCAGAAAGAGGCAAGAGGAGTGCAGAAAGAGAAGAGGGGTGCAGAAAGAGGCACAAGGGGTGCAGAAAGAAGCAAGAGAGGTACAGAAAGACACAAGATAAGTACAGAAAGAAGCAACAGATGCAGAAAGAGGGAAGAGGGGTGGAGAAAGAGGCAAGAGAAGTGCAGAAAGAAGCAACAAACATGCAGAAAGGGGGAATAGGGGTGGAGAAAGAGGCAAGAGGGGTGCAGAAAAAAGCAAGAGAGGTGCAGAAAGAAACAAAAGAAGTGTAGAAAGAAGGAACAGAGGTGCAGAAAGAGGCAGGAGGAGTGCAGAAAGAAGGAAGAGGGGTGCAGAAAGAGGCAAGAGAGGTGCAGAAAGAGGGAAGAAGGGTACAGAAAGAGGCAAGAGGGGTGCAGAAAGAGGCAAGAGGGGTGCAGAAAGAGGGAAGAGGGGTGTGAAAGAGGCACGAGGGGTGCAGAAAGAAGCAAGAGGGGTGCAGAAAGAAGCAAGAGAGGTGCAGAAAGAAACAAAAGAAGTGCATAGAGAAGCAACAGAAATGCAGAAAGAGGCAAGAGAGGCGCAGAAAGAAGCAAGAGTAGCTTGCACACCATTAGTACCAATTTAACACCCACATTAGGCAGTAAGTAACAGGTGACCATTCTAGGTTTACAAAGGACCTTCCACCACGCTGTAACACATGTCGCTGCATTTTTGGTAACGTTGGAGGCGTTTGAGCTAGAAACAAGGCTTTTTTTGTTCAAATTTGCAGATTAGGCAGCAGATGATGAATTATGTGGCTAATGCGGAAAATGTATAATTGTACGAAAGTTGGTGCAGCCAAACAGTCACATAATTCCAGTGGCCCTGCTCATACCTCTGACTATGTCCAGAAGTGCTCCTCAGTGATTCTTTCTTTTTTTTGTCTCATTGAGTTCATAGTCTAGCTTCTATGGAAACGAGGAAGACTAAACCTGAGGTTACCACTCCACAACACAGACTACCATACCACATAATTACTCTCCGTAACACATAATCCCACTCTATATAATTCCTATACACTAAATACCACATACTTACTATCCACATAATTTCACTGCACAACATACCACATAATTCCACTACACACAACCTACATCCAGTCCCCTCCAAGAAACATTAATAAAACACTTTTAGATTTACAACGCTAATAGCTCTAACTCTTGCAAATGCAAGACCTATTACATTACAAATGCTTCTTTAACTGGTAGTCGCGTTTGCAGAGTGGTGGAGAAAGGGGGCTGGGCCTCCAACCAGTGCTCAGGAATTCCACTGCATAGGACTTACAGGAGGTACCAGGAGGGCTACTTGGCCGCCAAAGTCCCTCAGGAGTAAAGTGGACTTCATGCCCCAACCAATACTGTGCCAGGAGGCGCGTTTGCAGAGTGGTGGAGAAAGGTGAGCGTGGCCTCCGAAGACCTCTTAGCAATCCCACAGGGTGGGATTTACTAGAGGTAACAGGAGGGGTAGTTAGCCCCTAAGGTCAACCTTGGGGGCCAACTACCCCTCCTATTACCTCCAGTAAGTCCCACACAGCAGGATTGCTAAGTTCTCATAGCAGGCCACGTCCACTTTCCCCAATACTCTGCAAACGCACATCCCGGAGCACTCTTGGATGGGGATTAAAGTCCCCTTTGCTGCTGGGGGTCCTTAGAGGGCAACTACCCTACCTGATACCTCCAGTATGCCCCAGATAGTGGGATAGCTGACAGGTGGACACAGGCCATGCCCCCTTTCTCCACCACTCTGCAAGCGCGCCATTCATTAATTACATTCAAATGCACCTTTCACTGTTTACCACCCACCTTTACACTATTCCCTGTTAATATTTTCTTAGCATAAGCTTCATGCAAAGCAGCATTATTTATTATCGTTTTTAAAGCAAGATGCAAGATGCGAATTGCGGCCTAAACGTGCATTAATTTTGTTTCTTTTGAAACGCAATGTAAAATGCGGCCTAGTTCTTTCATGCATTACTTCACATTAGTGCATGCATGCGCAAAGCGGTCTCTCATGTGGTTCATGTGATTTGCATGTTAGTTTTTACTGCACACTGTTAGTAATTATTATGGGGGAGTTAATCCGAGCAGGTCTCTTTTGCGATACCCTGCTCCATCAATACCCCTCTGATGGCTTCCTGGAGCCATCATAAAATACCCACCATACCAAGTGCCATCTTTATTTATGTAAAGATCGGTATTCTTTTCTCTTTTCATCAACTTTTCATCTAACTCCTTAGTTTTGTCATAGTAGTCTCCTTTCATATCTTCTAGTTCTATCTCATCTCTTTTTCTCTTCCTTGCTTTTCGTTTATTTGTTTCTGTCATCTCTTTTCTTCCACACTTACACTTGTAACATTTATATATTGTTATCATTGCTAATGCTACTCCAGCTACTGAAATGATTGGCATTATTATTTTCCCTAATAAGCTACTTCCAAAGGTAGTAAACCATTTACTTACAGAAGAGAAACTCTTACCAAATTTCTCCCAGACACCGACAACCTCCAGTTGGGTCAAGTCTTCATGTAATTTTGTAATATTTTTAATATATCCCTCAATACTTTTACTTTTGTCAGGGTTATAAGTACAGCAGTGCTGAATTTTCAACATGCCACAGACTCCACCCTCTTTTGCCAATAAGATATCAAGGGCAAGTGGATTTTGCAGCACCATTGATCTGATTGCAACCATTTCGGTATCAATCATCAAGAACCCACCAGCAGTATCTGTCGATAAACGATCAACCACTGTGGACAATTTTTGAATTTTATGCGAATTCAGAGCGACTCCAACTGATGGTATCAGTGCACCAAAAATATCACCTACTATTTCCGAGAAACTAGCTCTCTTCTTACGTGTTAGTCCTTGTTTTACTTCATTGATTCTATCATTACTTTTGTCTACATGGTAGACCTTTGGGAAAACAATTGCAAAATAACAACTACCATACCAATGTGCAGGTAACCTGTAATAGGCTTTCCTACCACACACATAATAGACTCTGGGAAAACAGGATCAGTTCCACCCTTCAATCCCCAACCTCCAGTAATTTGGTAAGTATGCTCACATTCGCTAGAACCAAGGAAATAATTATTATAGTTAGTTTTCAGTCTAAGCAAACAGATTTTCCCATTTTGATACCAGTCCAGGGACATTGCAGCATATGTCTCCCCTTTCTCATAATTTCCTTCTCTAAACGCCCATGGTAGTACCTGTGACTTCTGTTCAGCAGCTTTTCTTTGGAAACTTTCTCTTCTATATTCTACCATATCTATGAACACTTTTTCTTCAACCCATAAACTACATGTTAGATTGTTTTTGTAAGCATATCCTATATCTAGTGTCTTAGTAATATGGAAGAATTCTCCCATATAACGTGCATTTTTACTACTTAAAACATTGTTTAGTTCCTTTATAATAGGTATTTCTGAAAATACTAAATCTATATTGGAATAATGATACTCCAGCTTTCCCGTCATGTAAAAGAGGCTGGTTAAAACACTGCAAGACACACCATATGTTAAAGGTAGGTGATGATAGGCCACCCCCTCTGAGAAAGATGAAGTTAATTGCATGCACACATAACAATCACTCACATTCATTGTATTAACATACTCGTATACCAATTTTGTAAAAACATTTAACGAGAAATCACTAATTGATTTAGCATGATGGAAAAAACTTCCATCTATCTGTTCTATGTTAGAATTAGGGGTTTCTTTAGTAACATCACTCACTCTTTCACTTATTACATCATTAGTATTGTTTCCATTATTAGTTACCATTAGAATAGGTACAACGACTCTTAATAATATCCACATAAATGTCAGTAAAAAGACACTACATAAGCAAGCTTTAATACATCTACGTTTTAGGCTAATTTTGGATGTTCATGTCAAGTCTCCACTCACCTGAAATTCAGGATGTTCGATTTGAGAGATGAGACGCTTGTTCTCTACGCCCCCAACAATCTACGCCTGTCAACCGTATGTATAACACAGCTTAACAAGAACAGATCTTCAGGGGAAGGTGAAAATGGGACAAAATAAAAAAGAACAGAAAGAAAACACTCTGCTGGATTTGGATCTTGGCACGACTGTAGCGCTGATCGCGATACCTTAAACACTCTGTAAACACAGCAATTCTTCTGGGACAATATCTATGTACAAACGATAAAGATCAATAAACATTCATTAACCTACTTAGTTGAATACATCCACTAGTATCCTGATTTACATTATACATAGAGATTATACCTTTCACTTTAATTTGCTGCTCAACATATAGCAGAGATAATGTCTCCCTTTTATCATCAGATGCATTACGTGCTTAAAGTGACGTTCTTAAACACGTGTATAATGTTGCTCTCTGTAGTGAAATAAAAGAACACCCTGTCACCTTTTCAGCATAACACACCAATAACTGAAATTTAAATGTTCCATGAAACACTTACTAACAAAACACCTTTTTATTGTCTTCAAGAATATCATAAAATAAAAGTAATACAACACAAAATAAGTTTCAGCAGAAAATGTCCACTTATTCCTGAGTAGGAAATGAGTCTGTCTCTCTTTAATTTGAAAAGTCTTATTTGTCTCACTCTTGAAATACGAAGAAACTATAATTTAAGGAACCTTGGAGCATTTCCTCTGAGAGCGCAAAAGTCGTAAATTATCAGCCTTTGGAACAAAACAGAAAAGTACCTGTTTAATCTTTGACGCGCTTCCACTGCAAGCTTTGTTAATTAGAAATGCCTTACTTGACTGAGCGCTGCTTTTTCTTTCTTTGTTGCAGGCCAGAGTTATTTCCTAGACGGAATGAAGGAGGAAGTCGTGGAGTTATCCTGGAAACCACCAAGGACTGACTGGAACCGAAGAGCAGGAATACTGCCTGCGGCGCGGGAACTCGAAGGAAATCAGGTAAGTGGGAATCGTGAAGACGAGCGCAAGCACGTCTCATTCTGCTTTCAAGCCTTTTATAGGCTTCAGGTGGGTGGGGTGGTTTAACAGAAATGCAAATTGCCAACTGTAAAGCGGGTGTGGTAGGCACATGTTAACTGTCATTAGTCCTGCTGATCCATGGTTTCCTATGCAAATTGTCAACTGTAAAGCGGGTGTAGCAGGCACATGTTAACTGTCATTAGTTCTGCTGAATCAAATTGTTTCAAGCTAAATGGACTCAGATACCAAGAACTACTTAATGTTTATAACAGTATTACAGCATACCATCCCAGTTTATACAAGAAAAATAAAAGCATGAAAGTTCACACTTGTGCAATTCCATAAAGCAATACCAAAATATAGCAAACCAGAAATAAAGACTGAGCATGCTACATATATTGGGTCAATTCTAATACACAGTATGAGGATTAGCCATGTTTATGGCGCAAATCCTAAGAGTCGCCCCTCTCAAAGGACGCCCTACAAGGCGTGGTTTTTGTGGACATCATAGATGGAACTGTCGAACCAATTTGGGGGCATGGACAAAGGAAGCTGGTTCCCATGAATTCTCTGCATCGGAATAACCTTTCCAGGCTATTAAATAATGGAGCCGACCTTGAATTCTTTTTACATCAAGAATACGTCTAACTTCATATTCTAGATGTCCGTCAATGGGAATGAGTGGAGGTGGAGGTTCTTTTCTAGTTTCAGGATTGTATATTTTCAACAGAGAGACATGAAAGGTGGGGTGTACAGGGTATTCAGGGGATAAATCCAATTGAACTGTAACAGGGTTTATGAGTTTATTTATTGAAAATGGTCCAATATAACGTGGCTGTAATTTTCTTGGGCCTACAATATTAAGGTTCTTAGTGGATAACCAGACCTTATCTCCAATGTTGTAACATGGAGCGGAATTTCTGTGTTTATCTGCTTGTTTTTTCATTAAAGTCTTATAGTTATTTAAATATGTTTTGGCTTTTTCTTGAATGTCCAGTAAATTTTGCAAACGATCAGTGACTGCAGGTATAAGGGAAGACCCTACAGAAATTGGCAAGGCCTTGGGATGATATTCATTTAAGAAGTAAAACGGGGTACAATGTGTTGCAGAATGAACACTGTTGTTATAAATGAACTCCGCTAATGGCAAGGCCTTGTCCTATTCACTAGTAATGTCAGTCATTAGGCAACATAAGGTCTGAAGTAGTGTCTGATTTGCCCTTTCCGTTTGCCCATCCGTTTCTGGATGGAAGGCTGTAGATAGGGCTATTTCCATTTTTAGGTTTTTACAGAGTTCTTTCCAAAACCAAGACGTGAACTGACTTCCACGATCGGAAATAATCTTAGATGGCAGGCCATGCAAACGGACAATATTAGTCATAAAAACGTTACTAAATTCTACTGCAGTTGGTATTTTATACAATGGAACGAAATGTGCCATTTTTGACAAATAATCTACAACCACAAGGATGGTGGTGTACCCATTGGCTACTTGTAAATTAGTAATAAAATCTAAACTGATAGAATGCCACGGGCTTGGGGGAGTAGATAAAGGTTGTAATAACCCTGCTGGTGCTTTATGTAAAGATTTATTTTTGGCGCAAATGGGACAAGATGCTACGTAGTTTTGAACATCTTTAGACAAGGAGGACCACCAAAATTGTTTCTTACACTTATCTAAGGTCTTTTGATATCCGGGATGACCTGCTAAGGCTGAATCATGATTCCATGTTAACACTTTATTTTGCAATTCGGTAGTGGGTACGAATAAAAGACTATCATGGTAGAATAACCCGTCCTGAATTGTGTTTTTTGGATTTGCTAACCATTCCTGTATATTTAACTTAATGTGTTCTTCTCGTATCAAAGTCATGAAACTTTGTTGTACAATAGGTGCTTCAATTTTGTGAGGAGGAATAATAGGAGGGCTTTCCATCTTTTTCCTAAAGTCAGCTGTATGCCCATAACGTGACAGAATATCTGATTGGATTTGTTTTGAGCCTGGCCTGTAAGTAATGACAAAGTCAAATGCGCTAAAGAAATTTAACCATCGCATTTGACGAGGTGTAAGTGCCTTAACAGAACTGAAGAATTGCAAATTCTTGTGATCGCTAAAAATGGTCACAGGATATCGAGTACCCATTAAATGATGTTGCCACTCTGTAAAGACTAGTTTAATTGCTAGTAGCTCTCTCTAAGCCACCGTATAATTCTGCTCAGCAGGAAGTCGTTTTTTGGAGTAGGATGCTACAGGATGTAATTGCCCATCCTGTGAGTCCCTCTGGGAGAGAACTCCTCCCACTGCAACCTGTGACGCATCCGCCTCCACAAAGAAGGGGAGCTCAGGATCAGGATGTCTCAGTAACGGTGCTGAAGTACATTTTTCTTTTAATCTGGTGAAAGCTTGAGCTGCCTTGTCTGTCCAAGAAAAAGCCTGTCCCTTTTGCAACAGTTTAGTGATAGGCACTACAGTTTCTGCAAACTGAGGGATAAAACGCCTATAAAAATTGGCGAATCCCAACACTTTTTTACTTCCTTAACAGACGTCGGATCTGGCCAATACAATATGGCACTCACTTTCTTTGGATCCATCATTATACCAGCTGGTGACAAACAATACCCTAAAAATTCTACAGTATCAGTATTAAATATGCACTTCTCCAATTTTGCAAAGAGGTGGTTTTCTTGTAATTTTTTCAACACCGCCTTTACGTGCTGCACATGTTCTTCTTTATTTTTGAATAAATGAGAATGTCATCTATGTACACTATTACACAGATGTCAAGAAACTCGCTTAGGACCTCATTAATAAAATATTGAAAGGCCGCAGGGGCATTACACAGACCAAAGGGCATGACCGTGTATTCGAATAAACCAAACTTGGTTCTAAATGCTGTTTTCCACTCATCATGCTCTTTGACCCGTATAAGATGATAAGCCCCTCGAAGGTCCAATTTAGTGTACACAGTGGAATGACGCAGCTGGTCAAGTAAGACTGGGATCAATGGTAACGGATACTTATTTTTAATAGTGGCTTTATTCAACCCGCGATAGTCAATGCACGCTCTTAAGCCACCATCCCATTTTGGGGCGAAAAATAGTGGCGAAGAGACGGGGAACGTAGAATGTCGGATAAAGCCTAAGGCCAATAGATCATCCAAATAACTTCACAGGTATTGTGTTTCTTCCTCTGAGAGAGCGTACACTCTACTACTGGGAAAGGGAGCTCCTGGGATTAAATCTATACGACAATCGTATGATCTATGTGGGGGTAGAGTAGTAGCTTTTACAGGGTCAAAAACGTCTTTAAACTCCTGATATTCCTTAGGTATAGTAGGAGAAGGTGTTGTGGTGGTGGCGCAATGTAACACCGTCATGGAGTCAATGTGTGCTTCCTGGTAACAATGTGACCGGCAATGTAAAGAGTCTAAAGTCACTGTTCTTAAATCCCAATTAATTTTTGGGTTGTGCACCATCAACCATGGTACACCTAAAATAAGTCCAAAGGTGGGTGTGTCTATGAGGTCAAAGCTTATTATTTCTGTGTGACCATTCTGACAGACCATAGTGATGGGACAAGTCTGATTGGTTATTAATCCAGATGACAATGCAGAACCTTCAACAGCACAAACTGGTTCTGGTTGTGCCTTAGATACTGAGGGAATATGCAATTTTTGTGCTAATCAGATATCTAGGAAGTTTCCTGTCGCTCCAGAGTCTAAAAGAACTGAAACTGAATGTCTGATTTGTGTACTTAAAATCAATGTCACCTGAATGATGAAATGTCTGGGTATACAAGCTACTGTGTTGGCTAAATGTTGGGAGATCTGTGAAACTGTGTCTCTCGTCAAGGCGACCGCCGTTCCTGACAAGCTTTTTGAATTTCCTGCTCTGTATTAATGGAAGCTGTGGCATTAACCTTTTTAGGTACTTTTGTTTTAAAAGAACAATCTCTGGCAAAATGTCCAGACCGACCACAATATAAGCATAGATTTAATTTACGCCTCCTATCCTTTTCTTCTGCAGATAATGGTCCCTTGATCCCTCCTATCTGCATCGGTTCTGGTTCTGGTAATTTGCTTTCAGCATCTTTCTTGTCATTCTTAACCACAATCAATCTAGTATCTATTCTAGATCTTTCCCCTTTTCGTTCTCCAAGGCGATGATCTAGTTTTACCACTAAATCTACGAAGTCTGAGTAATCTTCTGGTAACTCAACAATATGTGCAAGAGCGTCTTTCAAGTCATCCCGCAATCCTCTATAGAATAGGGAAGTGCGTTTTTCCTCTGGCCATTGGGTCTCTGTCAGCAACCTGTTAAAGGTGGTTAAATAACTCAACAGGTCCTTACTTCCTTGTTTTAAATTCAACAACTCATTATCGCTAGCCTGAACATATGTGTGCTTAGCGAACAGTCATGGTGGCTTTAAACAACTGCCAATTATACAAGATGGGGTCATTCCTATCTATGTATGGCATAGACCAATTAGCGGCTGTGCCCCCCAAATAAGACAACACAAAGGCCACTCTGGATGCATCGGAAGGGAAAGCTTGTGGCTTACAAAAAAAATGTAGTTGACACTGACTAATAAAGACATTAAACTTAGCACTATCACCAAAGAAACGTTCCGGTGCAGTCAAAGGTACAATATTAGGAACCGCTACTGTTACATGTACTGGCGATGATGCTACATCAGATGCCATGAAAGTGTTCGACGTTTTTGATCGAGCACCAGTTTCTGCAGGGGTCTTGAAGGCTTTAGGAAAGGGACTGTCCCATAAAGACTCCTAGGTTTGTATCGTATTAACTCATTACGCAACTCTGTATTTTCTTCTTTTAATCTTTGCATTTCTAACTGCAGATTCTGTAGCATTACTGCTACAGTTTGATCTTGATTAGTGTCCTCAATCAAAGCTTGGGCCATGGCTTGAGCATCAATGCGGTCGTTCTCTGGGTCCATATCTCTCAAAAAGAACTTGAGTTTTTGTGAAGGCTTGCGCTTCTGTCAAGTCTCCACTCACCTGAAATCCAGGATGTTCGATTTGAGAGATGAGACGCTTGTTCTCTACGCCCCCAACAATCTACGCCTGTCAAACTGTATGTATAACACAGCTTAACAAGAACAGATCGCCAGGGGAAGGTGAAAATGGGACAAAATAAAAAAGAACAGAAAGAAAACACCCTGCTGGATTCGGATCTTGGCACGACTGTAGCGCTGATTGCGATACCTTAACCACTCTGTAAACACAGCAATTCTTCTGGGACAATATCTATGTACAAACGATAAAGATCAATAAACATTCATTAACCTACTTAGTTGAATACATCCACTAGTATCCTGATTTACATTGTACATAAAGATTATACCTTTCACTTTAATTTGCTGCTCAACATATAGCAGAGATAATGTCTCCCTTTTATCATCAGATGCATCACGTGCTTAAATTGACGTTCTTAAACACGTGTATAATGCTGCTCTCTGTAGTGAAATAAAAGAACACCCTGTCACCTTTTCAGCATAACACACCAATAACTGAAATTTAAATGTTCCATGAAACACTTACTAACAAAACACCTTTTTCTTGTCTTCAAGAATATCATATAATAAAAGTAATACAACACAAAATAAGTTTCAGCAGAAAATGTCCACTTATTCCTGAGTAGGAAATGAGTCTGTCTCTCTTTAATTTGAAAAGTCTTATTTATCTCACTCTTGAAATACGAAGAAACTATAATTTAAGGAACCTTGGAGCATTTCCTCTGAGAGCGCAAAAGTCGTAAATTATCAGCCTTTGGAATAAAACAGAAAAGTACCTGTTTGATCTTTGACGCGCTTCCACTTCAAGCTTTGTTAATTAGAAATGCCTTACTTGACTGAGCGCTGCTTTTTCTTTCTTTGTTGCAGGCCAGAGTTATTTCCTAGACGGAACGAAGGAGGAAGTCGTGGAGTTATCCTGGAAACCACCAAGGGCTGACTGGAACCGAAGAGAAGGAATACTGCCTGCTGCGCGGGAACTCGAAGAAAATCAGGTAAGTGGGGAATTGTGAAGACGAGCGCAAGCACGTCTCATTCTGCTTTCAAGCCTTTTATAGGCTTCAGGTGGGTGGGGTGGTTTAACAGAAATACAAATTGCCAACTGTAAAGCGGGTGTGGCAGGCACATATTAACTGTCATTAGTCCTGCTGATCCATGGTTTCCTATGCAAATTGCCAACTGTAAAGCGGGTGTGGCAGGCACATGTTAACTGTCATTAGTTCTGCTGAATCAAATTGTTTCAAGCTAAATGGATTCAGATACCAAGAACTACTTAGGGGTCGATTCCGATTCGGGCCGGAAATTTCTCCGACCGAGCCGGACCCGGAGAGATTTCCGACCGAATCGGACCCGTGCAGTCCGACCGAACGAGTACGATGCGGCCGTATGTTATCGGACACGAGTCGGTCGGACTCCATTGAACTCAATGGGAGCCGGTCGTACAACGCGTACGCGGGCTCCCATTGCCTCAATGGGTGCGAGGCGGACAAGGGCGCCCCTACAGCGGGTGCGCCGCGAGCGCTCGCGGCGTACACGCACAGGTAGGGGGACCCTTGGGTCCCCCTGTGTGCGCCTCGCGCGGCTACGCGTACAGGGGGTCCGACACGGACCCCCAAAGTACGGCTCCGACAGCTCTTACGAGCCGGAGTGCGCGGCTCGGTCGGACTGCTCGCGGCGCGCATCGTACTTACCCGGCCGGGAAACGTCTCCATTGCGCGGTGCGAATCGGGTCCGACCGAGTCGGTCGGAGCGGTTCGAGTCCGAGCGAGTCGGTCGGAGTTGTCGGGACGCCCGGACGAGTCGGTCGGCGATTCGCATCGTACTCGCTCGGCCGGACCAGCGTACGGTTCGGTCGGGAAACAGGCTTTCGCATGGCTTTTTTCCCGACCGAATGGTATTGGGTGCGCCTCCGACCGAGATCGGAATCGGCCCCTTAATGTTTATAACAGTATTACAGCATACCATACCAGTTTATACAAGAAAAATAAAAGCATGAAAGTTCACACTTGTGCAATTCCATAAAGCAATACCAAAATATAGCAAACCAGAAATAAAGACTGAGCATGCTACATATATTGGGTCAATTCTAATACACAGTATGAGGATTAGCCATGTTTATGGTGCAAATCCTAACAGTTCAGTCACTTTTGCTTTGGCCATTTTGTATTCTACAAAAAATAAAAAATCTATAAAAACTCTAAACTTTACTCAAACATTTCTGAAAAATAGTGTAATCCTACACTTCACGGGCTTTCTTCTTTTACCCCCTTCTTTTGTTTCTCTTCTCTAAGTTTTCTGAGTCTTTCCATTCATTTCGTCTGGCAAGGTTCCACCTTAATTTTTCACAGTTCTTTTAAGGTGGATTTAATTTGCTTTCATCCACTTGCTCAGTGCCAGTACCGTCTTTTTCTTCACTTGGATCTGAGCTTTCAATTTCTTCCAAGATCATGTACGTCCATTCCGGTGCTGTGTATTTCTTGCTTGGAATTCTTACTCTCCTTGTTTTTCGTACTGAATCTTCTCCTGACTCTTCTTGTTCGGTTTGACTTGAGACCTCATTAAGTTGCTGTGGTCTTCTTTTTGATTTTCTCCTCGCAAGAGTGTATTTCCGTCTTTTCACTCCACTTGGCCAATTGTCACCTTTTCTCGGTCTTTTAGTTTGAACTATTTTTTCACCTTCTTCATCTGGTTCACAGGTTCTTTTATTTGGCCTTTCTTCTATTTGTTTTCCTTCTTGACTTTCAGTAACTTCCCTTTCTTCTGGTTCTACAGCAGTCTCATGAGACCCAGTAACTGGTGCCCACTCTACTTGACTTGTGCTTGGCTGTTCGTCATCTGTTTGTTCTTCAGAATCTGTTACTCTAGATTCTTCAGCTTCACACACTTCAGCCTTTGGTCTTGGGCTTTAGTTTACCAGTTGCTGCTCTTCTTGTCTTTCAAGTGGACTTGGGACTCGTCTGGTATGGCTCGCATGGATCCAATTTGGCAAACCACCACACTGCACTGCTGTCGTCGTCACCAGAATCACCTGCTAAGGTCCGTTCCACCTGGGTTCTAAACACGATTTCCTCACGTGTTTCTTCACGAGAACCCACTCTCCAGGACTCAGATCATGAGCTTGATTCGGGTTTGTCGTAGTAGCATTTTCTCCAACCTGGTGAGACACAGAACGCACCAGATCAGCCAATCCTCTGCAATAGTCAAGCACTATATCATCAGATATAGTCATCAGTTTGTTCGCCGGTATAAATGCTTGTCTCATTGCTCTTCCCATTAGGATCTCATGTGGACTTAATCCCGTCTTTTTGTCAGGAATGCTTCTAAGACTCATCAATACAAGGGGTAAAGCATCAGGCCATCTCAGTGTTTTGGATGCACACACCTTTCCTAACCTAGATTTTATTGTGCCATTTATCTGTTCTACCACTCCAGATGCTTCGGGTCGATAGGAACAATGCAGCTTTTGCTCAATCTGTAATGCTGCACAAATCATCCGAATTATCTCATTGCTAAAATGGGTTCCTCTATCTGTTTCTAAAGTGACTGGAAATCCAAATCTAGGTATCAGTTCTCTTAGAAGTAGCTTTGCAACTGTGAGACTATCATTCCTTCTCGTTGGATAGGCTTCCACCCAATGAGAGAACAAGCAGACAACAACCAACACATATTATACCCATTGCATGGGGGAGCTCAATAAAATCCAACTGGAGTCGGGTGAATGGTCCTGCTGCCTTTCCAATTCGTCCTCAACTAACAACTGTCTTTCTGCCTGGATTTTGTTGCTGACAGGTGACGCACCTCTTACAGAAACTCTCTGCAATGGCCCTGAACTTTGGGTTATACCATGATTGCTTGAAGAGCCTGATCATAGCATAGCGACCCCTGACCTTGACTGGTAGGTTGCTCCCCCACCACACAGCTCCGTCTGTGTGCCCTGCTACTGCCCCTGATTGTGCTCGTTTTTCCTTTCTGTGCCCCCTTGCTGCCCCTGATTGTGCTCGTTTTTCCTTTCTGTGCCCCCTTGCTGCCCCTGATTGTGCTCGTTTTTCCTTTCTGTGCCCCCTTGCTGCCCCTGATTGTGCTCGTTTTTCCTTTCTGTGCCTCCCTTGCTGCCCCTGATTGTGCTCGTTTTTCCTTTCTGTGCCCACTTGCTGCCCCTGATTGTGCTCGTTTTTTCTTTCTGTGCCCCCCTTGCTGCCCCTGATTGTGCTAGTTTTTCCTTTCTGTGCCCCCTTGCTGCCCCTCATTGTGCTAGTTTTTCCTTTCTGTGCCCCCTTGCTGCCCCGGATTGTGCTCGTTTTTTCTCCTTTCTGTGCCCCCTTGCTGCCCCTGATTGTGCTCGTTTTTCCTTTCTGTGCCCCCCTTGCTGCCCCTGATTGTGCTCGTTTTTCCTTTCTGTGCCCCCTTGCTGCCCCTGATTGTGCTCGTTTTTCCTTCCTGTGCCCCCTTGCTACCCCTGATTGTGCTTGTTTTTCCTTTCTGTGCCCCCTTGCTGCCCCTCATTGTGCTAGTTTTTCCTTTCTGTGCCCCCTTGCTGCCCCTGATTGTGCTCGTTTTTTTCCTTTCTGTGCCCCCTTGATGCCCTGATTGTGCTCGTTTTCCCTTCTGTGCCTGTTTCCCGCCGCTGCGCCTGTGGCCCCGCCTCCTCACTGCCCATTCGCTGCCCCATTCCCTGTTCCTCCCTCCCACCTCCCCATTTATGGCGGCCGCTGCGTGGTGAAGAGAGCGACCCCTGACCTTGACTGGTAGGTCGCTCCCCACCACACAGCTCCGTCTGTGTGCCCTGCTGCTGCCCCTGATTGTGCTCGTTTTCCTTTCTGTGCCCCCTTGCTGCCCCTGATTGTGCTAGTTTTTCCTTTCTGTGCCCCCTTGCTGCCCCTGATTGTGCTCATTTTTCCCTTTCTGTGCCCCCTTGCTGCCCCTGATTGTGCTCGTTTTTCCTTTCTGTGCCCCCCTTGCTGCCCCTGATTGTGCTCGTTTTTCCTTTCTGTGCCCCCTTGCTGCCCCTGATTGTGCTCGTTTTTTCTTTCTGTGCCCCCTTGCTGCCCCTGATTGTGCTCGTTTTTCCTTTCTGTGCCCCCTTGCTGCCCCTCATTGTGCTAGTTTTTTTCCTTTCTGTGCCCCCTTGCTGCCCCTGATTGTGCTCGTTTTTCTTTCCTTTCTGTGCCCCCTTGCTGCCCCTGATTGTGCTCGTTTTTTCCTTTCTGTGCCCCCTTGCTGCCCCTGATTGTGCTCGTTTTCCTTTCTGTGCCCCCTTGCTGCCCCTGATTGTGCTCATTTTTTCTTTCTGTGCCCCCCTTGCTGCCCCTGATTGTGCTCGTTTTTCCTTTCTGTGCCCCCTTGCTGCCCCTCATTGTGCTAGTTTTTTTTCCTTTCTGTGCCCCCTTGATGCCCTGATTGTGCTCGTTTTCCCTTCTGTGCCTGTTTCCCGCCGCTGCGCCCCTGCGGCCCCGCCCCCTCACTGCCCATTCGCTGCCCAATTCCCTGCTCCTCCCTCCCACCTCCCCATTTATGGCGGCCGCTGTGCGGCCGTGCAGCGGACGTGCGCAGCGGGCGCGCCGCTGGCACGCCGAAGGCGTGCCTAAGGCAAGCCCGTCTGCGCCCGTCCGCGCCGTGTCCGCGCCCAGCGCCAGACCCCCTGGTCCGGGCATCCCCCGCGCCCGCCACATCAACAGACGCCCGATACGACGCCAGCACCCTCCACGCACTCAACCCCGGAAAAGATCACGCCTGCTACCAGGCCACCCCGAGCGCACCCAAGGGCCCTTCACCTTCCGGAACTGCAGCTTCGCCAGCACCCGCCCCGCCAAACCACCGCCCAGGAAAGAACCCAACTACCTCAGATGCATCCTCCTCAACACCCGCTCCGCCCGCAAACACGCCATCGAACTCTGGGACCTTCTCGACTCAACCTCCCCAGACGTCGCATTCCTGACGGAGACCTGGCTGAATCCCGCTTCAGCCCCCGACATCGCCATTGCCATCCCGGATGGATACAAGATCACCCGCAGGGACCGCACCAACGGAGTCGGAGGAGGCATCGCCATCGTCCACAGGAACACCCTCAGAGTCTCAACCAACACCGACGACACCCTCAGCACCGCCGAACACATGCACTTCCAGATCCACACCGATCCCAACACCACCCTCAGAGGAACCCTCATCTACAGACCCCCCGGGCCCCGACCACAGTTCAGCGATTCCATCGCTGACTTCGTCAGCACACACGCCATCGCCTCCACGGACTACATCCTCCTCGGGGACCTGAACTTCCACCTCGAGAACAACAAGGACACCAACTCCACCACCCTGATCGACAACCTCGCCACCCTCGGACTCAGACAGCTCATGACTACACCCACCAACGCAGCCGGCCACACGCTCGACTCCATCTTTTACGCAAGCCCACACGTCTCCTTCAACCACACCTCCAAACCCCACTGGACTGACCCCACTGCATCCACTTCACCTACAGGAAGCCCACCACGCACCACCGCACCGAACAAATGCCTCGCCGCTGCTGGAGCAGAGTCACGGAAGACCAGCTAACCACAACCCTCGCCCTGAGCCCACCCGCCGAACCCTCCGACCCCGACACCGCCGCCCACAACCTCAGACAGTGGATCGACGACTGCGCCAACACCCTCACCCCACTCAAGAATCCGCCCAACAGCCACACCAGCAAGAAAGCCACCTGGTTCACCGAAGACCTCCAGGTCTCCAAACGAACATGCCGAAAACTGGAGAAGATCTGGCTCCACGAACGGACAGCGGACAGCTACGCCGCCCACAAGAGCGCCACCCGCAGTCACCATCACCTCATCAGATCCGCCAAAGGGCCTCACTCAAAGACCGCCTAGACAACAACGCACACAACAGCAAAGAGCTCTTCAACATCGTGAAGGAACTCTCCAACCCCAGCTCCAACACCAACGACATCCAGCCGTCGCGAGACCTATGCGACTCACTGGCCACCTTCTTCCACCGCAAAATCGCCGACATCCACGACAGCTTCAACACCACGACCGCCCCGGCAACCACCGAGACCACTGCCCCCACAACCACCAACCGCCTGCTCTCCTGGACCAACATCAACGACGAGGACACCAGCGAGATCATGAACACCATCCACTCCGGTTCACCGCTAGACCCGTGCCCTCACCACATCTTCAACAAAGCCAGTACAGCCATCGCGCCCCATCTCCGGAAAATAATCAACATCTCCTTCGAGACAGCAACCTTCCCGGAAAGCTGGAAGCACGCCGAGATCACCGCCTTACTCAAGAAACCCAAGGCAGACCCCAAGGACCTCAAGAACTTCCGACCCATCTCTTTGCTCCCGTTCCCCGCGAAGGTCACCGAGAAAATCGTCAACAAACAACTGACCCGCTACCTCGAGGAGAACAACATCCTGGACCCTTCCCAGTCCGGCTTCCACAGCAACCACAGCACCGAAACCGCCCTCATCGCCGCCACCGATGACATCAGGACCCTGCTAGACAACGGAGAAACAGCAGCCCTCATCCTCCTGGACCTATCAGCCGCCTTCGACACGGTCTGCCACCACACACTACGAACACGCCTTCACGACGCCGGGATCCAAGAGAAGGCCCTGGACTGGACCACATCCTTCCTTTCCGGCAGAACACAAGCGTCCGCCTCGCCCCCTTCCGATCCAAGGCCACCAAGATCATCTGCGGCGTACCCCAAGGCTCATCCCTCAGCCCAACGCTGTTCAACATCTACATGGCACCCCTCGCCCACGTCGCCCGACAGCACTAACCTCAACATCATCTCCTACGCCGACGACACCCAGCTGATCCTCTCCCTCACCAAAGACCCTCCACACCGCCAAAGCCCACCTCCACGAAGGAATGAAGGCCGTCGCCGAATGGATGAGGACCAGCCGCCTGAAGCTGAACTCGGACAAGACGGAGGTCCTCATCCTTGGTTCCAACCCTTCAGCCTGGGACGACTCCTGGTGGCCAACATCACTGGGAACAGCCCCGCCACCCACCGACCACGTACGCAACCTAGGGGTCATCCTCGACCCCACCCTCTCCATGACTAAGCAGGTCAACGCCGTTTCCTCATCCTGCTTCAACATCCTCCGAATGCTCCGCAGGATCTTCAAGTGGATCCCCACCGAAACAAGAAAAACAGTCACCCAGGCCCTCGTCACCAGCAGGCTGGACTACGGAAACGCCCTCTATGCAGGAACGACGGCTAAGCTCCTGAGATGGCTGCAACGCATCCAGAACGCCTCTGCACGTCTTATCCTCGACATCCCCCGATGCAGCCACATCACACCCCACCTGAGAGACCTGCACTGGCTCCCTGTCAACAAGAGGATAACCTTCAAGCTCCTCACCCACGCACACAAAGCACTCCACAACTCCAGACCAGCCTACCTCAACAGACGACTCAGCTTCTACACCCCCACCCGCCAGCTCCGCTCGACCAGCCTCGCCCTCGCCACAGTCCCCCGCATCCGGAAAACGACCGCCGGCGGCAGATCCTTCTCCCACCTCGCCGCCAAGACCTGGAACACCCTCCCCACCAACCTCCGACAGACCCAAGACCTACTGGCCTTCAGAAGACTCCTCAAGACCTGGCTCTTCGATCAGTAGCAGCACCACCCCCCTCTTCCCCCAGCGCCTTGAGACCCTCGCGGGTATGTAGTGCGCTTTATAAGTGACATGATTGATTGATTGATTGATTGATCTCTTCCAACATGTGCAATTCCATGGTATACCCTTGCCATTTGGGATAGTAAACTGTCTGGCATGACTGGTCTTTCGTCTATATAGACCCACACTTCGTCCTCTGCTCTCTTTCTGCAGCCTGAATTTATCCAAATTCCCTTTTCCTCATCACTTGCTTCTGCCTGTAGCTGTCTAATTTCGTCCCAAGTTTCAAATGAAGAAGAAAACATAAGATGGCAATTGGTATTTTCTTTTTCCATCTTTCTGTTTAGAGCAATTAAATTTCGTGCACAGAAACGCGCTACTTGATCCGCGTATCTGTTGCTCTTCGTCACATAATCATCTCCTGATTTATGTGCAGAACATTTGACCACTGCAATCCTTTTGGGCAATTGTAAAGCATCCAATAAATCTTTTACAATTTTGCTGTTTCTTATAGGAGAACCTGAAGAAGTCAGAAATCCCCTTTACATCCATAGCTGTCCGAAATCGTGGACAACCCCGAAACCATATTGACTATCAGTAAATATGGTTACCCTCAGGCTTTTGGAAATTTTGCACGCTCTAATCAAAGCTATCAATTCAGCAATTTGGGCAGAGTTTACTCCTTTTAGACAGGATGCTTCTAAAACTCCCACTATGGTGCAAACAGCATAGGCAGAACATAATTCACCTTTCACATTTCTCAAACATGACCCATCAACAAACATCACACAGTCTGGTTCTTCTAATGGAACATCCTCAATATCGGGCCTGGGTTTTGTGCACAACTCTGTCACATCCAAACAATCATGATCCACCTCCTCTCTTACTTCCTCACAATTTGAATTCAGCATCAGGGTTGTCGGATTTACTGTTGTACATCTTACCACAGTCACATTTTCAGCATCCAAGATCACTCTTTCGTAGTTAGTTAGCCGACTAGAAGTCATATACTGTTTTCTTGTGCGAGTCAAAAGGATCTCAGCTGAATGTGGCACATACACCTTGACTGAATGTCCCATCACAATTGCTTCACTCTGTTCCAGACTCACACAAGTGGGAGCTACTGCTTTCAAACAGCCTGGTAACACTGTGGCTACTGAATCCAAAGTAGCAGAAAAATATGCTCCTGGACGTCGTGCCATTCCATGTTTTTGAGTTAAAACTAATAGTGCACACCCATCTCTTTCACAACAGTACAATGCAAAATCCTTTGCATAATCTGGCATTCCCAATGCAGGTGCTTGACAAAGACTGTTTCGCAATTTAGTAAAAGCTTCCATACTTTCATCATCCAACACAATCGGATCTTTCACATCTTTTCGTGTCAACCTGTAGAGGTTTTGCAATCAGTGAGAAACCACTGATCCACTGCCTGCAGTATCCATCCGTTCCCAAAAACATTCGAACTTCTCTCTGAGTTTTTGGCGGACTCATTTGTTTAATTACACTAATTCTTTCTGGTGTCACCTTTCTGACTCCTTTTTCTATTTTGTGTCCTAGGTACTGGACTTCCTGTTTACAAAATTGCAATTTTGCTGGTGACACTTTGTGTCCTCCTTCTGCCAAATGCTTCAATAAGGCAATGGTATCTGTCACACATGCCTCTCGTGTCTTTGATGCCACTAGTAGGTCATCAATATACTGAACCAAAACTGAATTTCCTGGCATGACTAAGGTCTCCAAACATCTTTTCAGAATCTGATTAAAAATTGAAGGACTCTCTGTGTACCCTTGAGGAACTCTGCACCATGCCAAAACACGGTCTCCGAACTGGAATGCAAACAAATACTGGCTTTCCGGATGTAAAGGAATCGAGAAAAATGCTTGGCACAGATCAATCACTGTGTACAATTCAGTATCGCAGGGAATTTAGTAAAGGATCACTGCTCGATTTGGTACTACTGGACAAAAGGGTACTACAATTTTATTGATTTTTCTCAAATCCTGCACTATCCTATATTTTCCACTGGGCTTTTAATTCCTATAATAGGCGAATTACAAGGACTACTCATTATTTCTTTCAGAATTTCCTATCCAATCATTTGGTCAATCACAGGAGTGACTCCTGCAATTACTTCCGGACACATTTTGTACTGAGGAGTGTTTGGATATATGGCACCCTCTTTCACCGTAATCTGAATCGGATCTACATTTGTCGTTAGGCCAATCTCCTTTCCAGTAAAATCCCATACATCCAACCTCACTGTACTTTTTAATTCTTTGGGCAAATTCTCTTCTGTGAGAAGTGAAAACAACTCATCCACTTCTGTCCCTTGCTTCGCTAACATCATTTTGAATTAGACATCCTCATCAGGTGTCTGAAACGCAATACCATCTGGCGTACAAGAGATGGTACAATTCATTTTACATAATAAATCCCTTCCCAAGAGATTTACTGGACTCGAGTCACATACCACGAAACAATGCATGTCTCTGAAACTCCCAATATGAACTTCTATTGGATTTGTGACTGGCCATCTAATATGCTCGTTTAAGACTCCTACAACTTGGATAGTTTCTCCCGAGAGGGATAGGTTCGGAATTTCTGCTGCTCTCACAGTGGAAAGGGTAGCACCAGTGTCCACCAGGAATGTAATATCATTACCTTCCACCTTTCCATCAACAAATGGACCTGACTGATCTACCGCCAAGGATGCGCCAAGTACGCACTCTTCCTCCCTCCTCAGGCACCGTCATTGAGATGAGTCTGAATCACTCTCATTGCACTGCAACCAGTATTGCGGAACCATTTGCACACTTTGATTCTTACCAACTTGATCACCTCCGTGAAATCCAATGTTCGCACTGCACCTCTGCACTTGAGCATTCACATTATTGGGTATAGGAGCTTGTGGCACCTGTAACTGTGGAGCAACTACCTGCTGCTGCTGCTGTTGTTTCACACCCACCTCATTCTGCATCTGTGGATTTAAATTTTGATTTACCCCATTATTCTTTTGAATAGATCTACACTTGTTCTACCAATGTCCATACTTTCCGCACGCATGACAAGGACATTTCTTCTTAGCCTCTTCTTTGCTCAATTTACCTCTACCTCTACCTCTACCTCCACTGGATACCTGACCAATTTGAGTCTGACCATTAATTTTATTACCTGTTTGAGAACCATTGTTTACTTCTTGCTGCTCTGCTACCTTCACTTGTGCCCACATCATTTTCTCCTTTAATTTATGTCTTGATTCAATGTCATCACTACAATACTTCGCATACCTCAAAATCTCGTCAATTGTTTTGCTCTGCCAACAAATCAAATGCTGCTGAATCATATTACTAATCTCCGGTTTCAAACCAAACACAAAACGATACACAAAATGTCCCATATCTTTGTCTCTAATATTCTCAAATCCGCTGTACTGTTTAAATACCTGCAACAACCTTTCATAATAGGCATGTACTGACTCTTTTGGTTCTTGGGTCGTCCTGTCTATCTTAACCCAATCTGTTTCCTTTGGAGAAATCTTTCCTTTCAAAAAGGTGATTACCTGATTATACTTTCATCACCTCATCAGATGGTGCATCTGTTTTAGGATCTCTAGGATATTCTTCTTTTGGCCAATCAACAGTAATTTTACATTCTGTCCACAAATTAGCTGGTACAACAATCTCAAACAAACCATCTAAATCTTTTAACAAAACCTTTGAAACTTTCACAAACCTCTCTACCTGTTTATACCACTCGACAGGTTTTTCCCTTAACCTGGGAAAGTCATTTGTAAAAGATAATATATCCTGTCTCGTCCAAGGAACGTGAACATATCCACCACCTGGAACTTCTCTCATTGGACACGCCCTTTCAACTTGTTCCGTCTCTATTAACGGAAACAACGACGTTCCTTTGCCAGCTGCCTCTTCTTTCTTTTTCGTCCATCTACCTTTCCACCGCTCTACATCTCCCCATTTTTTCAGAATATTCATCAACTCTTTTATCTGTAATTTTTTCCAGACGCATTCAAACTCTCCAAATCCTTTTCGGTAAAGGCCAATCTGTACGATTTCTGCAGCACCTTTGACTTCTCTATTTCTATTCCATATTCACTAGCAGCCTCTGCTATTTTCTCATGAAGATTCCTCACTCTCCAAGTGATACTTTTAAACAAAAACAACAGCTCTTCATCTCGGTAAGTCCCTAGTCTATCTGGACTTATTGTACCAATAGTCATCTCTTCCAAATCTACTCTCAATTGGCTCACATTTATACTCTGTGGTTGAGGTTTTTGCTTTTCCATTCCCTTTATCCAATCATTCAATTCCTCTCGTGAAGGACCTGCTGAACTCCCTGTCGTTGGAATGACGCTTGTCCCTATTCTCCTTGGATCTATTTGTATACCTCTTCTAGGGGTTTCTGTTATCATCTCACAAACCGGAAGATCTAATAATGTAGTATTCGTGTCATCCTGTCCATGCTCATCTACTATAAAGAAACAATATGGACGGACCCTGAAATAGTGGAGATCTATCAATCACTATGTGTGGTAAGTCCAAGGACCATTAGGTATATTTAAAAGACCCCTCACACACCAACCTAGTTGGTGTCATGCTTCATCATTGGGGTCCCAACCGGGAGGCCTAATGCCGCCCGGTTGTGCTACGACGCCTGATTACAGCGGAGCAGGTGTAGTGTGAAGATGTGATGTAAAAATTAAAAATACCTCTGAGAATCCTTGCCCAGTAAATTTATTAGTGGCGGCTCAGGGTATGGTTAAAAACTATGTGAAACCGACTAACAAGAAATATTCATCTGTAGTGGTTTAGGTGATGCGGTCTACATGTTTCAGCCCGTCAAAAAATTCAAATGGGCTTTCGTCAGGACCTAGAATTCAAGTGAGTGGCAAAGTGAAGGCCACGTGAAAAGTAAAGTACCAACACACGCACTAAGGTGTGTGGACCCGGTGTCGATATACTTACAGACACCACTCAAAAAACAATTAGTAGAAAAAGAAAGCAGCCGGGACTTCGGGAGACCGCAGTAGGTAGTCTCATGGGAATCCTCACGGAACCAAATCGGTTGATCGGTTGAAACCCCTCTCATGCCCCGATTAGCTGCTTTCTTTTCTACTAATTGTTTTTGAGTGGTGTCTGTAAGTATATCGACACCGAGTCCACACACCTTAGTGCGTGTGTTGGTACTTTACTTTTTCACGTGGCCTTCACTTTGCCACTCACTTGAATTCTAGGTCCTGACGAAAGCCCATTTGAATTTTTGACGGGCTGAAACATGTAGACCGCATCACCTAAACCACTACAGATGAATATTTATTGTTAGTCGGTTTCACATAGTTTTTAACCATACCCTGAGCCGCCTAATAAATTTACTGGGCAAGGATTCTCAGAGGTATTTTTAATTTTTACATCACATCTTCACACTACACCTGCTCCGCTGTAATCAGGCGTCGTAGCACAACCGAGCGGCATTAGGCTCCCGGTTGGGACTCCAATGATGAAGCATGACACCAACTAGGTTGGTGTGTGAGGGTCTTTAAATATACCTAATGGTCCTTGGACTTACCACACATAGTGATTGATAGATCTCCACTATTTCAGGGTCCGTCCATATTGTTTCTTTATAACTTTACCCAGGGGATTAGGACGTACCCCAAAATCCTCGCTCTCTTTTTGTTTTTCGGCATGCTCATCTACTACCATCTCCATTCCACTCTGACGCTACTCCTTGGAACTGCCAACGTATGTACTTTTGATATATTCTGTTTTTCCCATACAATGGAACTACGGGACCAACTGTTACCAGTACCGTCAATGCTTCTGCATTTAGACTTAACTGATTTATTTTCTGGATCTGCTCTACTTTTGCCTTATTTATTACGTCCATTTCTTTTTCTCGTACTACTCTAGCTATTTCCGTAATCTGTGGAGCTAATGGAGTTCCCATTAGTGGTGCACTCTGTGTCACCTCACCTGAATTTTCTTGATATGGCGGAGTTCCTTTGGTCATAATGTCCTCTAACAACTCATCATCAGATTCATTCGGGTCATATCTTAAACTTGAAGTTTCGATATTTTTCTTTTTCTCTTTACACTTGCCTCCTGTTTCATCTTCAGCGACTAAAATTGGGTACAAACCCTCAGTTACCACAGCTCTCCTCCATCTTTTCATTGTATCTTCTCTTCTCTCAAAAGGATATCTAGTCATTAAATTTCTATATCTCCTACCACCTCGATATTTCTCCCTTTCAAATGCTTCTACTTCCCATTCCTCTAGCGCTTCATACTGAGTAGGTCTGGGATTTGGCTCTAACAAATTCATTCGATTTCTCAAATTCTGCAAAATCCTTACATTAAACAAACTATGCTGTGGGAAAGCTATAACACCATCATCCTTTGTGTATTCCACCCAATTCTCTAACCAAGTACACGTATGGTATCCTCGCTCTAACATCATATAGGAAGCAGGCGTACTCGGTGGTGAAATATGAATTCCCTCTCTAGTCACTATTGATTTGTCCTTTTTAAAGAAATTCTTTATTTTCTTAAGCAACTTCATTTTCCAACTTTTTACACTAATGTATCTCAGCAAAACAAACACTTTCCGTAGTTCTAATTATTTTATTTGTCAGTTCTCATCCAATACCAGTGCAACTCACTTCAACTGTTCAATCATAGCTCTCTACGTATCTGCTATCTCAACCAATACCAGCGCGGCTCACACCAACCGGCCAATCCGAGCTTACTTAACGTTCGCTGCCTGACCAATGCCACCGTGGCCTTTTTGTGACGTCAGTATTACTCCTTCTACTGACCCTCCCTTTACAAAATAATACAGCAATGTATTTCTAAGTTTTCTTAATCAAAATTCTTGTTAGTAACAACACAAAACAATGCTACCTTGTCTGTTCCTCTAAATTAAGAGATAGTTCTTCACTTCAAAACGAGAAATTCTTTCACTTCCAGTAAAACAACGACCAGCGTTATTTTACACCCAAACAAACTACAGGTGGACTTGGTACTCCTCTAGGGATAAGGCCAAAGTTTCGCAAGAGGACTTTTTGGTGTAAAAGAGGTCTTGGTACTCCTCTGAGGATAAGGCCAGAGTTTCGGAAGTGGACCCTTTGCTATTTCCAGACACTCTACTCATATACGAAGTTATCATTAATATAACACCTACAGCCTTCAGTATTATAACAACAGACAAAGTACTTCTGCAGTGTGATATCTTATCCACACTCTTCTTCTGCCTACTTCAGGCTAAATTTCCATCCCGGGATCTCTCAGGTACCTACGTACCTATACTTCTAGACAACATAGAACAGGACACTAACCTTTTCTTGTTAAAAACATATAATCAATAATCAATAATTATTACCAAACTAATCAATAATTAAACCGTCCTCTGCTGCCAGAATCCTGATCCAGCGCTACACTTTATCAGGGATCAATACTCATCAATATTTCATACAAATGGCCCATACACATTCACCCAACTCATAAATCCCTGTTGCGCTGGAGGTCAAGCTTAAATGTCATGAAAAATTATTTCCTTCACAGATTCACGTTTAACATTTCTAAATACATAACTAGACCTATATTATCAACTCTCTTTCCTCTCGGTCGACGGACCAATTAGTTGAGTAGTTGATGGTAATAATAGAACTTAACTAACTATCTAACTAGCTAAATAATCACAGACTCTCGATAAAATTAATAAAGTTTATCTCAGATAAATGTAATTGATAAATGCTCATCACATACAGGTTGCAATGCAAATAATGAATCCCACAAAAGGAGAGAAAATCAATTAACAAATTGCAAACAGTGTCATACACATCATCCATGAACGATATGCATATGAAGGAGTGGATAGATGAAGAGACATAAGTTTCAGCAAATAATGCAAAACAATATACTTATGATGGAGTGGATAGATGAAGAGACATAAGTTTCAGAGACAAAATTACATTTGCAAATAATTATGCAAATTACGAGTCAAAAGATAATACAAACCCAAAGATCAATGAAATACCACCCCCCTGGCCAAGGGAGTAGTGGGGGTCTCCTGAAATAGAGTCAGGAAACAAAGATTTCAGGAACGGGACAGGACAAGGACAGGAACAGCTAGGCCTCTCTGCAAACCGACGGACTGCGACGCATCTCCCCTCTCAATCTCTCGAACCTTCTCCTCAATCTCCTACTGCTGCTCCACTCTCTCTAACCACACCCCCAAAGGCACCCCAGTTATACCCCAAAACCTACATGTCCAACCCACATTAATTGAAACATTACACAGAATTCGACTGCTCATTGCAAGCTTGGGGAGGTGGTGTATCACACCACCGTGATTTCATTCAAAATTCTTTATGCTCATTGTTCTACATCCTTTCACATTACATAATTGTTGACCAGTCCATTCAATTAGGTTCTTGCTACATTTCATTATTTTCACACAAATTTCTCAGCCACGTCCGCGGAAGAAGTCTTGAGTCCCACGGCCAGTCTCATCTTTTGGCAGGCAAACAATGTTCTCTGAGGTGATCAACCTTGAACTTTTGTTCATCGTTCTGCGGCGCTCATCGCTTCTGTCTGTTTTGTCAGATCATTCTTGTTCATTTTTCCAGCCCTTCATCTATCCGGTCAATTTAAGAAAATACAGGCCCATTCGGCTCACTATGACGAAATAAACACATACATTCAATAATTACATGGAAACGCACCTTTCACTGTTTACCACCCACCTTTACACTATTCCTTGTTAATATTTTCCTAGCATAAGCTTCATGCAAAGCGGCATTATTTATTATCGTTTTTGAAGCAAGATGCAAGATGCGAATTGCGGCCTAAACGTGCATTAATTTTGTTTCTTTTGAAACGGAATGTAAAATGCTGCCTAGTTCTTTCATGCATCAGTTCACATTAGTGCACGCATGCGCAAAGTGGTCTCTCATGTGGTTCATGTGATTTACATGTTATTTTTTACTGCACACTGTTAGTAAGTATTATGGGGGAGTTAATCCGAGCAGGTCTCTTTTTGCGAAACCCTGCTCCATCAGGGAATTAAGTCCCCTTGAATCCTGAGGGTCCCTAGGGGCCAACTAGCCCACTAGGTACCTCCAGTAAGCCCCCTGCAGCTGTAATGCTGAGAGCGGTCCGAGGCCACGCCCCCTTTTTACACCACTCTGCAAACGCGCCTCCTGGCGCACTGCTGCTCGGGGGTTAAAGTCCACTTTAGTCCTGAGGTCCTCAGGACACAAGAGGACCTCATCGCCCCACCAGCAGTGCGCCAAGAGGTGCGTTTGCAGAGTGGTGTAAAAAGGGGTGTGGCCTCAGACCACCTCTCAGCAATCCCACTGTGTGGGGCTTACTGGAGGTACCTGGTGGGCTAGTTGGCCCCCAGAGACCCTCAGGATTCAAGGGGACTTAATCCCCCAACTTAGAGCTCCATGAGGCGCATTTGCACAGTGGTGCAGGGAGGGTGCGGGCCTCCTGCGAGACACCAGCTTTTTTTTAATTGCTTTTTGGAATGGGGGCTGCGTGGCCCCCCTTCCCTAATTATCTTTGGGCCTTGGGGACCCCATCCCCCAGGGCCCGAGCATTTTTTTTTTAAACGGAAAGGGGGCCGTGGGGACCCCATCGCCTGGGCCACTATTGGCCCCGGGGACCGCATCCCCGGGGCATGGACACATATTTATTTTTATTTGTTTTAAATAATTTTTAGGAGGGGGGCCGCGTGGCCCCCCTCCTGAGGCCAGTTTTGGCCCCTGGCACCCCATCTCCCGGGACCCGGCCTTATTTATTTTTTAAATCAAAAGGGAGGGGGGCCACGTGGCCAGTTTTGGCCCCGGGGACCCCATCCCCAGGGGCCTGGCCTCTTTTATGGGGACCATGGCGGGAGCCCCAATGCCCCCACGGTCCCAGCCGGCTCCCCGCCTCCTGCGGGAGCCGGCATTGCTTTTGGGCAAGGGGAGCTGCTAACATGCAGCTCCCCTTGCCCAAAAGAAATTCTGCTTTGCTTCTTGGAAGCGAGAGCAGGTTTCCTGCTCTTGCTTCCAAGAATTAAAACAGTGTTTGCTATGACAGGGTGGGAGCCGTGCTCCACCCTGCCATAGGAAACGGCAATGTCCTGGGGGTGGACACCCTGGGATATTGCAGGAGCCGGACCTAGGGGGGTGGCGGTCCCCAGGGCCATCGAGGGCTCCAGGAGGGGGTCCGTCCGGCCCCCCTCCCATCATGATTGAAGCCCCGGGGAGGTGGTAGTCCCCGGGGCCACGGGTCCGTAACGGACCCTCATATTAACATAATTTGTTACCGAGTCACAAGATGGCTGCCAACACTTCTTGGTTTGGAGTGTTGGCAGCCAATCAGAATAAAGCTCATGGTCGGGAGGGTTCGCGAATCCTCCTCTGTGCTCAGATATATAAATTTGAATTTTTTGAATTTCTCAGCAACTACTGAACGGATTTACACAATTTTTAAAAAAGCACACTTTCTAGACCAAGACCTACCTTTTTTCCACATTTGGTGTAATTCCGTTCAGCAGTTCGGGCTGTAACTTTGTATAAAGTTCCCTATGGAAATTAACATGGGGAAAATGCATTTTGGGACCCCACTTTTTCTCGGCTCCTGCCTCACAAATCACCCCCAAACTTTGAAGACAGGAGCTGACCTGAGCTGGTCATTAGTTTGGAAAATTTCGCAAAGATTCGTCAAACGGCGCCAAAGATATTGACAAAAGAAAAAACACTTTTTGAATATAAACAAGGTCCTAACTATAACTACCTACTGGCGACAGCCAGTAGGTAATATATATATATACATATATATACATATATACATATATATAAATATATATATTTATATGTATGTATATATATATATATTCAAAAACCCGTAGCACTCTCTAGACCTCCTCTTTGGCAAAAAGAGAGAAATGGACCCGTGGCTGGATCGCAAGTCGTATTTTATTTCTCCTTACTCCTCACGATGACGCGTTTTGGGCAACAACTGCCCTTGATCACATATGTAACGCAGTCCGCCATACTGTTTTAAATGCTTAGTGCACACCCCCTAGTGTCACGTGACAATTGACATAAACAAAACACTAAACATTTGCATTTTTAACGCACATTATTCCCATCACGGATTGTCCTTTGTATTTCAAAGCAATATACATGTAGACATCGAATAATTTGATGAATAATTTAGTGAGTAAATAATACAATCCACTCAACATCACAAATTCAAATATATACATATGTTTGTATCGGGACCGTGTAAACCTTGTCATTTAAAATAGAGGCATAAAAGACATGAATCAATAAATAAATAAATAAATATGCAACAATAAATAATTAACTGTGGGCATATTTAAAATGTCAATATCTTCATCCATTCATTTTGTCTTTATCAAATAAAAGACCTTGTTTTGAAACCTCTGTGTTCCTATTACTGCATAAATGCAGGTTTGTATGTCCTCCCTGTGACTGTAAACATTGTTTTAGGGAACTCTCTCAGCCTTAATGCTATGTTCCACGGTCCCCTTATTAAATATTGTATAGGTTGTATATTACTTATATGTATATATATGTGCACTCCGCAGCAGGTAGGTTTCACACCCTTTATTTGCAGATGAAAGTATAATTGCATTCCGACCTTTTTCAATCCTCCTGCCTGACGCGTTTCAAAGCTTTTCTGCTTCTTTTTCAAAGGCATCCGTGATTTCACAGCAATGTTCCTTTAACACAGTATTCTACGTGCTCCTTCATTTATAGGCCTCCGGTGTGCCTTCCTTAATGGATTTTGTTTACTGTTGCACGCTGGTACTTGTGGTCATATTTGGCAATTAATTATACCTTCCAGTAGGTTCTGTGTAATTCACGTTACTTTTAAGGACAAATTAAACCCTCCAGTGGGCCTCGGAATGGAATTACACCTTCCCAATTCATTGCACTGCTGTGTCTGCCTCGGAAAGGAAAATTCCCCTCCTGCAGCCCCTCGTTAGTTTCATGGGCGGTGCAGTCATCCACGGCCGGAAAGAGCTGTGTATCTTTGTTTCCAAAAGTTTTCCCTGCATTAAGAACGCACTCCGCAGCAGGTAGGTTTCACACCCTTTATTTGCAGATGAAAGTGTAATTGCATTCCGACCTTTTTCAATCCTCCTGCCTGACGCGTTTCAAAGCTTTTCTGCTTCTTTTTCAAAGGCATCCGTGATTTCACAGCAATGTTCCTTGAACACAGTATTCTACGTGCTCCTTCATTTATAGGCCTCCGGTGTGCCTTCCTTAATGGATTTTGTTTACTGTTGCACGCTGGTACTCTTGGTCATATTTGGCAATTAATTATACCTTCCAGTAGGTTCTGTGTATTTCACGTTACTTTTAAGGACAAATTAAACCCTCCAGTGGGCCTCGGAATGGAATTACACCTTCCCAATTCATTGCACTGCTGTGTCTGCCTCGGAAAGGAAAATTCCCCTCCTGCAGCCGTTAGTTTCATGGGCGGTACAGTCCTCCATGGCCGGAAAGAGTCGTGTATCTTTGTTTCCAAAAGTTTTCCCTGCATTAAGAACGCACTCCGCAGCAGGTAGGTTTCACACCCTTTATTTGCAGATGAAAGTGTAATTGCATTCCGACCTTTTTCAATCCCCCTGCCTGACGCGTTTCAAAGCTTTTCTGCTTTTTTTTCAAAGGCATCCGTGATTTCACAGCAATGTTCCTTGAACACAGTATTCTACGTGCTCCTTCATTTATAGGCCTCCGGTGTGCCTTCCTTAATAGATTTTGTTTACTGTTGCACGCTGGTACTTGTGGTCATATTTGACAATTAATTATACCTTCCAGTAGGTTCTGTGTAATTCACGTTACTTTTAAGGACAAATTAAACCCTCCAGTGGGCCTCGGAATGGAATTACACCTTCCCAATTCATTGCACTGCTGTGTCTGCCTCGGAAAGGAAAATTCCCCTCCTGCAGCCCCTCGTTAGTTTCATGGGCGGTGCAATCCTCCATGGCCGGAAAGAGCCGTGTATCTTTGTTTCCAAAAGTTTTCCCTAAAGTAACGTGAATTACACAGAACCTACTGGAAGGTATAATTAATTGCCAAATATGACCACAAGTACCAGCGTGCAACAGTAAACAAAATCCATTAAGGAAGGCACACCGGAGGCCTATAAATGAAGGAGCACGTAGAATACTGTGTTCAAGGAACATTGCTGTGAAATCACGGATGCCTTTGAAAAAGAAGCAGAAAAGCTTTGAAACGCGTCAGGCAGGAGGATTGAAAAAGGTCGGAATGCAATTACACTTTCATCTGCAAATAAAGGGTGTGAAACCTACCTGCTGCGGAGTTCGTTCTTAACCCCTTCGCTGCTAGGTCTTTTCCCCTCCTGTGCTAAGCCTTTTTTTGGCTATTTGGGGTAGTTCGCGCTTAGGCCCCTGTAACTTTTTGACCACATAACGTATCCACGCCAAATTTGCGTCCTTTTTTTCCAACATCATGGGGATTCTAAAGGTACCCAGGGTTTGTGGATTCCCCTGGAGGGGACCCAGAAATTAGCCAAAATACAGCTAAATTTTGGTTTTTGGGGAACAATGCGAAGAAAGGGCTACAGATGAAAGCGTCTGGTTTTTTCCCTGCACATGGCATCAAAAAAGGGGTTGTGGTGCTGAAATCACCATCTTCCCAGCTTTCAGGGACAAGCAGACTTTTGTCAGAAAACCAAATTTTTTTACACAGTTTTGGCATTTTTCTGGGACATAGTCTTTTTTGCTATTTTTTGTGCTTTCAACCTCCTTCCAGTTAATGGTAGAAATGGGTATGAAAGCAATAATGGATCCTGGAAAGCCATACATTTCTGAAAAGTAGACAAAATTCTGAATTCAGCAAGGGGTCAATTGTGTAGATCCTTCAAGTTTTCTTTATAGAAACAAACAGTTAAATATAGGAAAATTGAAAATTAGTTGAAAAAATCAGCCATTTGTGTCAACGTTTTCACCTGTAACTTCTTCTACTTATGACAGTTATTTGAAAGCAATATACCGTTACATCCGCTGGACCTTTCTGGTTGTGGCGATATATAGGACTTGTAGGTTCACCAAGAACCCGGCGAACCCAGAGCCAATAACTGAGCAGCGTCTTGCAATGGTTTTTATTATGTACCGGGTATATAGCAATTATTCTGGGAAAATTTATACATGGAAAAATCGGTATGAAAGACACCTATGTATTTCTGAAATGGGAACAAAATATAGAGTTTAGAAATAGTAGATATTTGCACATTTCCGAAATTGGGAGTACCCATACTAGCATGAGAATTATAGGACATTTTTCAAAATGACTTCTTTTTTACACATTGTCTTTCATTTGGAAGGCAGAAATGCATCAAAAGTCAATAGATAATAATAGTTGCTCTACAATTTTGTTTTACCCTAAGTCTCCCGATAAAAATGGTACCTCACTTGTGTGGGTAGGCCTAGTGCTCGCGACAGGAAACATGGCAAAACACAACGTGGACACACCACATTTTCACAGTGAAAAATGACCCTTTTTTTGAAAAGTGCTTAGCTGTAGTTTTTGAACCCTAGCTCTGCCGGCACCTAGGGAAACCTAGCAAACCTATACAGTTTTGAAACCAGGCCACCCAGGGGAATCCAGGATGGGGTGACTTGACTGGCTCTCACCAGGTTCTGTTACCCAGAATCCCTTGCAAACCTAAACAATTGTCAAAAAAAACACATTTTTCTCACTTTTCTGTGGTGGAAAGTTCTGGAATCTGCGTGGATCCACAAAATTCCACCCACCCCGCATTCCCCAAAGTCTTCCAAGAAAAATGGTACCTCACTTGTGTGGGTAGGCCTAGTGCCCGCGACAGGAAACAGCGCAAAACACAACGTGGACACACCACATTTTCACAGTGAAAAATGACCCTTTTTTGCAAAGTGCTTAGCTGTAGTTTTTGAACCCTAGCTCTGCCGGCACCTAGGGAAACCTAGCAAACCTATACATTTTTAAAACTAGACACCCAGGGAATCCAGGATGGGGTGACTTGACTGGCTCTCACCAGGTTCTGTTACCCAGAATCCCTTGCAAACCTAAAAAGTGTAAAAAACACATTTTCCTCGCTTTTCTGTGGTGGTAAGTTCTGGAATCTGCATGGATCCACAAAATTCCACCCACCCCGTGTTCCCCAAAGTCTTCTGAGAAAAATGGTACCTCAGTTGTGTGGGTAGGCCTAGTGCCCGCGACAGGAAACGATGCAAAACGCAACGTGGACACACCCCAATTTCACTGTGAAAAATGACCCTTTTTTGGCAAAGTGCCTAGCTGTAGTTTTTGAACCGTAGCTCTGCCAGCACCTAGGGAAACCCACCAAACCCACACATTTCTGAAAAGTAGACACATGGGAGATCCCAGGGAGTTATGGCTTGCGTGGATCCCCCAATGTTTTCTTACCCAGAATCCCCTGCAAACCTGACATTTTGCTGAAAAAAATCACTTTTGTCACACATTATTGTGTGGGAAAGTTGTGGCATCACCGGGCTGACACAAATTTCCTACCACCCAGCATTGCCCCAGGTCTCCCGATAAAGATGGTGCCTCACTCGGGTGGGAGGCCCAAGTACCCGCGACAGGCAAGGGCGCAAAACGTATTGAGGCGACATCAAAAATGCCTATCACAAAACGACCTGGTTTTGCAAGGGGGGTCCCATGACTTTTTGGCCCGGGCCTCGGCGGCCACCTAGGGAAACCTAGCAAACCCACACATTTCTGAAAAGTAGACACCCGGGGGATTCCAGGGAGGTATGGCTTGCGTGGATCCACCAACGTTTTCTTACCCAGAATCCCCTGCAAACCTGAAATTTTGCTGAAAAAAATCACTTTTTTCACACATTTTTGTGTGGGAAAGTTGTGGCATCACCGGGCTGACACAAATTTCCTACCACCCAGCGTTCCCCCAGGTCTCCCGATAAAAATGGTGCCTCACTCGGGCAGGAGGCCCAAGTACGCGCGACAGGCAAGGGCCCAAAACGTATTGAGACGATATCAAAATTGCCTATCAGAAGACGACCTGGTTTTGCAAGGGGGGTCCCATGACTTTTTGGCCCGGGGCTCGGCGGCCACCTAGGGAAACCTAGCAAACCCACACATTTCTGAAAAGTAGACACCCGGGGGTTTCCAGGGAGGTATGGCTTGCGTGGATCCACCAAAGTTTTCTTACCCAGAATCCCCTGCAAACCTGAAATTTTGCTGAAAAAAACACTTTTGTCACACATTTTTGTGTGGGAAAGTTGTGGCATCACCAGGCTGACACAAATTTCCTATCACCCAGCGTTCCCCCAGGTCTCCCGATAAAAATGGTGCCTCACTCGGGTGGGAGGCCCAAGTATGCGCGACAGGCAAGGGCCCAAAACGTATTGAGGCGACATCAAAATTGCCTATCAGAAAACGACCTGGTTTTGCAAGGGGGGTCCCATGACTTTTTGGCCCCCACCCTAAAAATGCGTCCCAAAAAATCCCTGGTGTTTAGTGGGCTTTCTGCCCCCCGGGGGGGCAGAAAGGCTGTAATGGTGGCGGGTGGGGTAGGGGCATTGGCGTGCCCATTTTGGGCAGCCCCCACCCTAAAACAAATTGCACAAAAAAAAATCCCTGGCATTTAGTGGGCTTTCTGCCCCCCCGGGGGGGCAGATTGGGGCTACTGCCCCCATCTGCCTCCCAGGGGGGGGCAGAAAGGCTGTAATGGTGGCTGGGGGGTGGGGGCATTGGCGTGCCCATTTCGGGCAGCCCCCACCCTAAGAAAACAGCACCAAATAAAAATCCCTGTGTCTAGTGGGCTTTCTGCCCCCCCGGGGGGGCAGATTGGGGGCTACTGCCCCATCTGCCCCCCAGGGGGGGCAGAAAGACTGAACTTTGGCAATTTTTTTGAGGGGAGCAAAAGCCCTTGCCCAAGGGGCCGCTCCCCCCTCCCTGGTGCCTTAGTGGGTGGATCCCTGCTTGGGGATCGCCCTCCTGGGGCAATCCCCAAGCAGGGATCCACTGGGGAGGGGTACCATTGGAAAGGGAGATTCTCCCTTTCCAATGATACCTCTCCCGTCTTTCTACGTGCTCAGGGGCTGAGATAGCCCCCTGAGCACGTAGAAGTGAAACTGAAATGAGCCTAAAGGCTCATTTTAGTTTCGTTTTCAGTGAAATGAAGTCAGCGCGACGTGCGCGCTGATCTTCATTTCACTGAAAGGGAGGGGGGGGCCTCGGGAGCTGGGGAAGCTCTTCGTGCCCCTGGCCTCATGACGGAATGGTTCCGTCATGAGCACCTATGCTCATGACGGAACCATTCCGTCATGAGCATCGAAGGGGTTAATGCAGGGAAAACTTTTGGAAACATATATATATATATATATATATATATATATATATATATATATATATATATATCTACTGGCGGTCGCCAGTAGATAGTTATAGTTACAACCTATTATCCATAGGAAATCCGCGACATTCTATTTGAAATAACTCTCTTGCCGGTTGACGTATCTTCGCAAAATTTTCAAACTTTGTGGGGCGCACCGGTCCGTTCCTACCCTGAAAGTCTCGGGGGGATTCGTCAAGCGGGGGCCGAGAAAAAGGGGGGTCCCAAAACGCGTTTTCCCCATGCAATTTTCCATAGGAAACTTTAGACACGGCTACAGCCCGAACTGCTGAACGGAATTACACCAAATTTGGCAAAGAGGTAGTTCTTGGTTCAGAAAGAACCCTTCTTGTTAAATGGTGTAAATCCGTTCAGTAGTTGCTGAGAAAATCAAAAGTAAAAAGATAGATATATCTAGGGCCGCGGATCCTCCCGAGCACGAGCTTTATGTTAATTGGCTGTCAACACTCCAAATCAGGAAGTGTTGGCAGCCATTTTATCCTCGGTAGAACCGAGGGACAGAAACAAGTGCGCAAAGCGCACAAAGGGGGCAGAGTAGAAACACCCTGACCCCCTAGGTCTGCTCAGGGGGTCCCACAAGGACCCACTGGGCAAAAAAAATGTTTTGTTTTTTTTAAAAAATCGGCAGGATGCGCTCAGGGAGCGCGAATCCTGCCGGAAAAAAAAAAATCGAAGCGCGGTCTCCCGCGCTTCGATGTTAATTGGCCCTTGGGTGGGCCAAGTCCCGGGGGCATGCTGGGGGGTTAATTTTATGTGTGGGGGCCTCTAAGGGCTCCCAAGCCCCGGGGACCACCACCCCCGGGGCTTTATGTATAATGGTGCGGGAGGGCTCTGAGCCCTCCCGCAGCCCCGGGACCACCACCTCCCGGGGCTTCTTTTTTAAATTAAAAACCTGTGTGGGGGGCTCCAGCCCCCACATGCCCCGGGGACCACCACCTCCCCGGGGCACAAAGAAAAATTAAAATGGGGGTCCCCCAAGCCCCGGGGACCACCACCTCCCCGGGGCTTTCAAAATGTAGGGAGGGGGGCCGCGCGGCCCCCTTCCTGGAGCCTGTGGTGGCCCTGGGGACCGCCACCCCCAGGGCCGGCTCCTGCAGTGTCCCGGGGTGCCTACCCCGGGACACTGCTGTTTGCAATGACAGGACGGGAGCCTCGCGGCTCCCGTCCTGTCATTGCAAACTGCTTTGGATATTGGAAGAGAGAGCAGGGAAACCTGCTCTCTCTCCAATATCCAAAGCCGATTGCTTTCCACAAGGGAGCTGCATCTTAGCAGCTCCCCATGTGTAAAGCAATGCCGGCTCCCGTAGGACACGGGGAGCCGGCGGAACTGTGGGGGCTTGGGGACCCCCACAGTCCCCAACGAGAGGCCAGGCCCCGGGGGATGGGGTCCCCGGGGTCATAAGTGGCCACGGAGGGGGCCACGCAGCCCCCTCCCCAAAGTAAAAAATGGTATTTTTTTTTAAAAAGTGCAAGGCCGGCCCGGGGATGGGGTCCCCGGGGCCTTAAATGGCCTGAGGAGGGGGCCACGCAGCCCCCTCCAAATAGAAAAAAAAGAGGTCATGCCCGGGGGATGGGGTCCCCAGGGCCAATACAGGCCCAGGGAAGGGGGCCACGCAGCCCCCTTCCCGTTTTTTTTTATTTTAATTAAAAAAAGGGGTAAGGCCCTGGGGGATGGGGTCCCCAGGGCCTAAAAATAGGAAAAAGGAAGGGGGCCACACAGCCCCCTTCAGGGGGAAAAAAACAAACAAACAAAAAACGATCGGGCCCGTAGGCCCCGCCCTCTTCCTTCACCACTCTGCAAACGCGCCCCTGGCGCGTTTGCAGAGGAGACAATTCCCCTTGAATACTGGGGTCCCTGGGGGCCAACTAGCCCACCAGGAACCTACAGTATGCGCCAGGGGCTGCCTTGCAGAGAGGTGTACAGAGGCCACGCCCTTTTACACCTCTCTGCAACGCAGCTCTATGGCGCTTTTTGGAAGTATATGGTGGGCTAGTTGCACCCCAGGGACCCTCAGGATTCAAGGGAGTTAATCCCCCGACTTAAAATGCGCCACGGGCGCGTTTGCACAGTGGTGAAGGGAGGGCGGGGCTTCAGGTGACATGTGTGCAAACAGGCCCCGTGGCGCGTTTTAAGATGGGGAATTAAATCCTCTTCAATCCAGAGGTTCCCTGAGGGCCAACTAGCCCAACAGGTACGTCCAGAAAGCGCCACAGAGCTGCGTTGCAGAGAGGTGTAAAAGGGGTGTGGCCTCTGTACATGTCTCTGCAACGCAGCCCCTGGCGCATACTGGAGGTTCCTGGTGGGCTAGTTGGCCCGTAGGGACCCTCATGATTCAAGGGGACTTAATCCCCCAACTTAAAACGCGCCACGGGGCGCGTTTGCACAGATGTCACCTCAGGCCCCGCCCCTCCCTTCACCATTGTGCAAATATTCCTCTAAAATCAGCCGAAATACGAATTCCGATTTACTCACCTGTTATCAGGAGAGACCTCAGTGCTGTATCTTTCAGCCCAGTACTGGTCCTGAAAAGTAATTTTAACCGTACTTACCGGTAACTTGAATTTCCTTCCATAGGCTAACATTGACTGGTTTCACTTGGAAATTCTTCTAAGTGTGGAGTTTTGGAACTTTCAAATATTCCTCTAAAATCAGCCGAAATACGAATTCCGATTTACTCACCTGTTATCAGGAGAGACCTCAGTGCTGTATCTTTCAGCCCAGTACTGGTCCTGAAAAGTAATTTTAACCGTACTTACCGGTAACTTGAATTTCCTTCCATAGGCTAACATTGACTGGTTTCACTTGGAAATTCTTCTAAGTGTGGAGTTTTGGAACTTTAAAATATTCATCTAAAATCAGCCGAAATACGAATTCCGATTTACTCATCTGTTATCAGGAGAGACCTCAGTGCTGCATCTTTCAGCCCAGTGCTGATCCTCAAAAGTAATTTTAACCGTACTTACCAGTAACTTGAATTTCCTTCCATAGGATATCATTGCCTGCTTTTGCTGAAAAAGTTTCTAAGTGTTGATTTTTGAAACATACAAATATTCCTCTAAAATCAGCCGAAATACGAATTCCGATTTACTCACCTGTTATAAGGAGAGACCTCAGTGCTGTATCTTTCAGCCCAGTACTGGTCCTGAAAAGTAATTTTAACCGTACTTACCAGTAACTTATATTTTCTTCCATAGGAATCCATTGTCTGGTTTTCAGCAGAAAAGTTTCAAAGTGTCGATTTTCACAAACTACAAATATTCCTTAAAAATCGCCTGTATGACTTAAACGCATTCTTTCAACTGTTTACAGGAGATGCACCAGTGCTGGATCCAGGATCCAACACTGAGTAAGAAAAAGTAACGATAACAGTTTTTACCTGCTAAGTGAATTTCCTTCCATAGGATAACATTGGTGATTCTATGAGAAAAAGTTTCTAAGTGTCAACTTTTAAAATACAATAATATTCCTTAAAAATCACGACTGTAACCAAAACGCTTTTACTCAACTGTTTACAGGAGATGTACCAGGACTGAATCTAGGATCCAGTCCTGTGGTTAGAAAAGTAATCCATAAAGTAACTAATTGCATTTAACTAGAAATTCACATTGAGCTGAATGTTGCATTGTGTTTGAAAATGTGTTGCCCATTGCAACAACTGTAACTACTGTACTTAAAAGTCTATTGCCTATGTGCAAAGTATTTAAACTAAAGTAATTCATTCTGAGAAAGTATTTTTTGTAATGTAATGTATAATGTAATTACAATGTAATTTAAAAATAAAATATGTAAAAGAAATTGTTTCTAAAAATGTAGTAAATCAGTATGAAAAAAATTAATATAAAAATTAATACATTTAAAAATTGTCATTTAAAAAACCTTTGAAATTCACTGAAAAAACCGTAGGTTTCAGGCACGTTATAGTTACAAATTAGCATTTTAAAAACCTTTGAAATTCACTGAAAAAACCATAGGTTTCAGACACGTTATAGTTAGAAATTAGCATTTAAAAAACCTTTGAAATTCACTGAAAAAACCATAGGTTTTAGGGACAGTTATAGTTAGTTGGACATTGCACTCGTACAAAACCCGTGAAATTCCCCCGTTATAGTTAGTTCAGCTAACTATAACTCGCGCCCCGCAATGCACTGCTGATGACGTCACATATTACATCACTCATGACATGGTCAGTGACATCACTGATGACATCACTGATGACATCTCAAATGACATCACTGATGACATCATCCACGTGATAATCTGATGCAGCTCCTCACACCCTAATATAACCTTTGATACACCCAATCTAAATTACAGAGTGCCATTCGCAAAACCATAGACACTCCAACACCAATAACTACATACCCACTCACTGATTCTTAGGTCTACACACACACATCCACTCACTCACCCGTACAGTCACTCATACTTATGGTCACTCAGTACAGGACTATCATATGCACTCTTACTCCTATATAGACACTCAAACACCGCCACTCATCCATAGAGGTACTCACACACCTAGTCAGTCATGCAAATAATTAAACACACTGCCATTTACTCACCTATACAGTTATACACACACCAGCTCACTTAATCATACAAATACTAGCACATTGTTACGCTCTTATACAATCACTGATACAAGCACACACTCATCCATACAGCCCCTATCACAATCACTCACTCTCGCTTATAGCTATTTATATACTCCAATACACATATATACTGCCTTTCACATATGTAGTTACTCACACATGTACCACTGGGACATACATTCACTCACTAACACACTCTTACACACACTTACCCACCCATACAGTCTATCACAGATGCACTCTTGAAACCATCCACCCAGTGAATCACCCACTCACACATCTATGCACAGTCGCACACACCCCATCCACACAAACACTCAGGCACCCATACAGATACTCATAGAACCAATCAATAACCCATATAGACACTCATGTAGCTATTCGCAAATCCATGCATCCACTTACACACCAACAGACGGATACAGACATTCACACAGTTTAGTCACTAACCCATGCATTCAGTAAGATACGTTTAATCACTCACTTGTAGAGTCAGTCACGCACGTACTAAATCATCCATTCAGACACTTATACACCCACTCATTCTTCAATACGCCTTTCCCTATATATATTAAACATATTTAAACTTTACAGAAACACACAGTCACTGGATGATGTCATCAGTGATGTCATTTGAGATGTCATCAGTGATGTCATCAGTGATGTCACTGACCATGTCATGAGTGATGTAATATGTGACGTCATCAGCAGTGCATTGCGGGGCGCGAGTTATAGTTAGCTGAACTAACTATAACGGGGAATTTCACGGGTTTTGTACGAGTGCAATGTCCAACTAACTATAACTGTCCCTAAAACCTATGGTTTTTTCAGTGAATTTCAAAGGTTTTTTAAATGCTAATTTCTAACTATAACGTGTCTGAAACCTATGGTTTTTTCAGTGAATATATATATACTTTAGAAAACTTTAGACACGGCTACAGCCCGAACTGCTGAACGGAATTACACCAAATTTGACAGAGAGATAGCTCTTGGTCCAGAAAGCACGCTTTTCTTTAAATGGTGTAAATCCGTTCAGTAGTTTTTGAGTTATTTAAAGATTTACAGATATCGATATTTGAGAATTGTGAGATCTGATTGGCTGAGGCGTTCCGAGCACGAGCTTGCCTGGGATTGGCTGCCAACACTTCAAACTAGGAAGCCTTGGCAGCCATTTTGTGACTTGGTTGAAAGGAGTAGGGGGAAAAGGTGGGGAAAGGTGGGGAAAAAAAGTAGAAGAGGGTAAGGTAGGAAGACTGTGACCTTCCTAGGGTGCTCAGGGGGTGTCACAGGGAGTCGGAACGTAAAGAATTTTTTTTATATGTTTTCAGCGGGATTCGCGTAGGGACTGGAAATCATAGCGGGAAAAAGGAAAACCAAGCGTGGTGTTGAGTGCTTCATTTAATTAAGCCCCCGGGTGGACCAGTTCCCGGGAGCATTGTTTAGTTATCATGCGGAGTTTACTTCTGTCACGGCCACTTCCTTCCTTGGAGCAAATATAATGATATAGGGGGTGGTACGCGTCTTCCCTCCCTCTCCGCTCCCGAGGAGCAGCACGTGTTTGGAGGTAGATGTAAAATTTAAGTGTGGAGGGGTGAAGCTTCCCAAAAACAAAGCGCAGTGTTGAGTGCTTCATTTAATTATGCCCCCGGGTGGACCAGTTCCCGGGAGCAATGTTTAGTTATGATGCGGGCTTTGTTTAATTAAGCCCCCGGATGGACCAGTTCCTGGGAGCAATGTTTAGTTATGATGTGAGGTTTACTTTTGTCACGGGGATCGCCACTTCCTTGGAGCAAATATAATGATATGGGAGGGGTACACGTCTTCCCTCCCTCTCCGCTCCGAAGAGCAGCACGTGTTTGGAGGTATACATAAAATTTAAGTGTGGAGGGGTGAAGGTTCCCAAAAAGAAAAACGATGCGCGGTGTTGAGTGCTTATTTGACCAGTTCACGGGAGCAATGTTTAGTTATGATGCGGGGTTTACTTCTGTCATGGGGACCGCCACTTCCTTGGAGCAAATATAATGATAGGGGGGGTACGTGTCTTCCCTCCCTCTCCGCTCGGAGGAGGGTAAACACTTGTTTGGAGGTATACGTAAAATGTAAGTGTGGAGGGGTGAAGCTTCCCCCACACTGTCTGGGGGGTACTACTTCTTTGGGCATTCATGAATTAAAATGCGGGGTCAGTTGCGGACTGCCGGCCCCGGGGAGTACGATGTTCGCGGGCTTTAAATTGGATGGAGGCGTATCGTCCAATTTCCCTTGAGGAGCTTTCCATGGCCCTGGGTATCGTTATCTCCGAGGGCCGGTTCGAACAATGAGCTGTGGTGCCTACGCCATGGACATTGTAGTTTGCTATGGCAAGGCGGGATCTATGCAGAGATCGGCTCTGTCATGGAAAACTTTTGCTTCGCTTGATGGAAGCGAGTGGAGGAAATTTGCTCTCGCTTTTATGAAGCAAAGCAGATTTGCTTTTGGGCAAAGGGAGCTTGCATGGAGCAGCTGGCTTTGTTGAAAAGGAATGCCGGCTGCCGCAGGAGGCGGGGAGGTGGCAGGGAGTGTGGGGAATTGGGGCTCTTTGCCCCGTTCCCAAACATTTTGGCGAGGCTCTGGGGGATGCGGTTCCCTGGGCCTAAAATTGCCCGGCTGAGTTGTGAGTTATAGGGTGGCTCTAAAAAGAGCCCTAGTTTTCATTGTGAGTTTGTTGGAGCTACATGTAAGTGCAGATGCACAGCTTCAGGTTGTTGAGAAAAACTCTGTTTCCAAGTCCTGTGAAGTGTACTCCATCACTTCTGTAGATATTATCCATATCAAAACGTATGTTGTTGTTGTAGATGGACCCCATTCTATGATCTCTGAGGTATGCAGACACAGCGTTATTGACATTTTTCCTAGCTTTCTCAATCTGAGGACAGAATTGATTTGTCCATTTCCACTTCTGTCTTTGGCATATATTGGAGTATACAAAGACAGTTTGAGGCAAAAGCAACATCAATTGTCCAAAGGTATCCTTCATGAGCATTTCCAGACCTACCCCAGTCAATGTGCCTAGGTCATTGCCACCACAGTGCACAATCATGAGGTCAGGGTGTTGGAGATGCAAAGAGGTTTTAACCAAAGGCAACAATTGGTGCCACTTTAATCCTCTCTGTGCAAACCATTTAATGTCCACATTTTGTAAACCTAGGTCTTTGTCAATACGTCTGTGTTCAGCATACCTTTTGCACCAGAAAACATAGCTGTGTCCTAGGATCCATACTAGCATTTTGAAGGTATGGCTGGAAGGAATCAAAAGATGTCTGTAGCTCATGTAGTCCAGTGGTACAATGAGAGATATGTTGAAAGGTGGAGAAGAAGCTTTTTTTTTGAGAAAACGATAACTGATTGGGTGATGAAGAACATTGTGTAGTGAAAACTAGGGTGCATGTTACTTTCGTTAAAAAGTATGTTTCTGATTGGTTAATAAAAATTGTTTGAAACGTACACTACATAGGATACAATCAGACGTGCGGAGCGCAACCACACCTGCTACTTGCATTTGGAAGGTACTGTTCCGAACTTAAAAAAATGGTGAACTTGTGACCTGCACCTGCTGTTGAATGTTCCAGAAACTGTTAGGATGAAGTATGGTGAACTTATGACCTGCACGTGGCGTTGAATGTTGCAGAAACTGTTGGGATGAAATTTGGTGAACTTGTGACCTGCAGCCTTCCGTTGAATGTTGCAGAAACTGTTGGTATGGAAATTGGCGAAAAGGTGATTGGGGAGGAGTAGAAATAACTGTGGTATTAAAATATGAAATGCAAAATTAATTACAACTGGTAAGCTATTAAAGTAAATTTTTCAAAATGAGTAGTATGTCTAGAAGAAGTGTGTTGTTTAAAATTTGCAGTAGTATTATTAGAAATAGGCTTCTGAATTGTTGTAAGGGTTCGGGGCTGTATGACGATGCGGCAGTGTGGGGGAGTGTCCAATCCACAAAATAAGAGAACCAGTTTGGGGTGTTTTAGAAGGAGAGTTAGAGAGGGTTAATATGAGTAACCAATAGGAATGTGTCTTGCAATTTGAAATAATGAAGGAAGGATTTTGATTTGTTATGTACATGTATTTCTGTGCGGAAAGAGAGGGAAATTTTGCCATTACTGGTTCTATTCTTGACGAGAGTCTTGAATTACATTTATTGTCTGAGAAAGAAAATATTGCATGCGTTTGTGAAATTCGAAATCTGCATACCAACTACAGAGGTGAGTTACAAATTAATAAGGTGTGTTATATATTGTGTAGTAGTGGTTAAGTCTTGGAGACGATATTTTTAAGTTTGAAAATATTTTTTGGGGGTAAATAACATAGTATTACTGAAGTGTGCTGTTTCAAATTTTTTACAAAATGTGCATAGAGTGTGAGTAGTTGCTGAACAAGTACCCCATATATATTTAGGAGTTTTCGAGGAAGAAGAAGTGTAGTTTGTCATGTTTAAAAGAGTATATGGTTTTGAAAGTGAGTTACAGGGTTAATTAGTGTTCCAAAATGGATTCAGGCAACATAAAGAAAATGTCGCACGTTTGCACGTTGTTACTTGTCGAAAAATAGTGGGGAGGGGGGTTAGAAGAGGTATGTTTTATTTACTTGAGGGAAATAAATAAAAAAGAAATGTTGCGTGCAGACGTTGTGCTCGGACTTTTGACACTGGTGAGCTATATTTGTATATAAGTGTAGGCAACTGTCACAGTCCCTGACCGCGCAGAATGTGCAGACATTAGGAGGCAGGCAGATCGAGAGACTGAGAATGACACGTCCTTTTCTATATGTATTTCTACACGTGTTATGCATCAGAAGTTTTGATAACTATATAACAGTGGTATATATCTATTTGTATGTTTTTTTTAAGTATGTGCTACTAGGAAAAGATACAGCTCCATCTACGCATGCTTTCAGTGATATGGTGACACTCTCAACTGTGATATGAAAAGGGTTTCTGCTTTGCATTTGGATAGAGTCAACACTGTTAGTAGTTGCTGAGTAGTGAAGAATGAAAAGACAGATGAGGTGAAATACATGGTGGTAAAGGGATTAGTGATTATGGTACTGCGTATGAGTGTTTGGGAAGGTATTGTTGAATTGCGCCGTATATATTTAAGTGTTTTCGTGAAATGAGGAATGCAGTCTCTTATGTTGAAAGGTCTGCATGGTGTTGCGAGTAAGGTAGAGGGTTGAATTAATATCAAAAATCGGCCCGGCCAATGTAAGAGAAATAGGGATGTTTGTAGATTGTGCCTTGTCGGAAAATGCAGGTGGGGGGGGGGTGGGGTGTTTCTTTACAAGAGATATGTTTTCTGAATGTGTGAGAAATAAAAAAGAAATGGAAATGTTCCGAGCATATTTTGTGAACGAATTTGTTCACACTGGTGAAGTACATGTGAATATAAATGGAGGGAATTGTCAGGGTCTTTCCATGTGCTGAATCTGCGTATATTAGAGGGCCGGCAGATCAAGAGTTTGTGAATAATACGTCCCTTGACCCCCCCCCTCCTTCCTCCCGCTCTCTAACGGTTTGTCTCCCGTCGTTTGTAAAATGAAGGTAAGAGAGGCCCATGTACCCTGAAAAATAGCACTTAGACCTTCACTGACTTGTTGGTGGCATCTGTACAGCGCAGAGAAAGTTGCAATCGGTTTCAGTGGTACACAAGTGCAGTGTGTGATGTTGCAAGGGTTACATGGTCTTGTGTCTAAGGTACAGGGATGAATTGGGGTCCAAAATCAGTCGGGGTAATGTACAAGAAATGGCCTTCTGCAGATTGAAGCTTGTGGGAAAATACTGGGGGGGGGGGGCTTTAACACTGACATGCTTTATTAACTTCAGTGAGATGAAAAAAATGAAATGTTGTTTGCACACTTCGTGCATTGGTTTGTGCACATTTGTGAAGCACACGTGAATATAAGTTAAGGTATTGTGAAGCTTCCTGCTCGTGCTAAACCTGCGTACATCACAGGGGCGGTAGATCGAGAGAGTGGGAATGACACGTCCCTTGAGCCCCCCCCCTCCTTCTTCCCGCTCTTTGTAAAAGGAAGGTAACAGAGGCCCATCTGCGTTGACCGTCACTGGGCTGCTGGGGGCATCTGACGGGCAGAGAGAAAGTCATAATCGATTTCTGTGCTATATAAAAAAGCAAAAGACACACAATTGATGGACGGAATGCAGAACAAATCAAAACATTCACCCCCAGTCAAGAGATCTGGGTTAAATCCATCATTCTTTTGCTCACCATGCCACCCCAGTTTAGACCTGGCCATATGCAAATCAGTCTTGACCCTGTGCCTCATGGGAACAGTCCAGCCCGAACTGCCAAGCCAGGTCCTCCCTGGACCGGAAACAAGCATCCTAGGACCGGTTTCGGGGTTTCACCCTCTTCAGCCAGGATAGCTTGATTCCAGTGGCACAGTGAGCCCAGGACCCACGTCTGGGCATACCTGGCGCACTTAGGGCAAGAAAGCAAAAGACACACAATTGATGGACAGAATGCAGAACAAATCAAAACATTCACCCCCAGTCAAGAGATCTGGGTTAAATCCATCATTCTTTTGCTCACCATGCCACCCCAGTTTAGACCTGGCCATATGCAAATCAGTCTTGACCCTGTGCCTCATGGGAACAGTCCAGCCCGAACTGCCAAGCCAGGTCCTCCCTGGACCTGAAACAAGCATCCTAGGACTGGTTTCGGGGTTTCACCCCTCTTCAGCCAGGATAGCTTGATTCCAGTGGCACAGTGAGCCCAGGACCCACGTCTGGGCATACCTGGCGCACTTAGGGCGAGAAAGCAAAAGACACACAATTGATGTACGGAATGCAGAACAAATCAAAACATTCACCCCCAGTCAAGAGATCTGGGTTAAATCCATCATTCTTTTGCTCACCATGCCATCCCAGTTTAGGCTCTCCGTGCCACTGGAGTCAAGCTATCCTGGCTGAAGAGGGGTGAAACCCCGAAACCGGTCCTAGGATGCTTGTTTCCAGTCCAGGGAGGACCTGGCCTGGCAGTTCGGGCTGGACTGTTCCCATAGGGCACAGGATCAAGACTGATTTGCATATGGCTGGGTTCAAACTGGAATGGCATGGTGAGCAAAAAATCGATGGATTTAGGCCCAGATCTCTGTACTGGGGTGAATGTATGACATTTTTCTGCATTCTGTGCATCAATTGTTGTTTTCGCATTTGTCACCCCGAGTGGGACGGGTATGCCCAGACGTGGGTCCGGTGCTCTCCATGCCACTGGAGTCAAGCTATCCTGGCTGAAGAGGGTGAAACCCGAAACCGGTCCTAGGATGCTTGTTTCCAGTCCAGGGAGGACCTGGCCTGGCAGTTCGGGCTGGACTGTTCCCATAGGGCACAGTGTCAAGACTGATTTGCATATGGCTGGGTTCAAACTGGAATGGCATGGTGAGCAAAAAACGATGGATTTAGGCCCAGATCTCTGTACTGGGGTGAATGTATGACATTGTTCTGCATTCTGTCCATCAATTGTTGTTTTTGCATTTGTCACCCCGAGTGGGACAGGTATGCCCAGACGTGGGTCCCGTGCTCTCCATTCCACTGGAGTCAAGCTATCCTGGCTGAAGAGGGGTGAAACCCAGAAACCGGTCCTAGGATGCTTGTTTCCAAACCAGGGAGGACCTGGACTGGCAGTTCGGGCTGGACTTTTCCCATAGGGCACAGGGTCAAGACTGATTTGCATATGGCTGGGTTCAAACTGGAATGGCATGGTGAGCAAAAAAACGATGGATTTAGGCCCAGATCTCTGTACTGGGGTGAATGTATGACATTGTTCTGCATTCTGTCCATCAATTGTTGTTTTTGCATATAAAAAAGCAGCACACAGTTGCAACATACATATCGCCCCAATTTACATTGTTCGACGATTGGTGTTAAATATTTAGTTTGCTGAGGTATGTCTATGCTTGAACATGTATTTTCACACAAGTTATATATCGCAAGATGCGATACTATAAAACACAGGTATAGATGTAGTTGTATGTTTCTTTTAAGTATGATGCCACTATGAAAAGGCACAGGAGATGCATGCATCCTTTTAGTAATATAGTGAGACTGTCAACTGTAACTTGGAAATGGTTTCTGGTTTGCATTTGGTTAGTCCCAAGATTGTTAGTAGTTGGTGGGTAGTGAACATGGAACAGGCAAATGACGTTAAAGACATGGTGGGAAAGGAATTAACTGTCAGTATTGTATTTGTAACATATGACACAGACATGAAACATTTAAAAAAAAATATTTTAAAGTACATGGCGTAATGTGCAGTATATGTGCCACAACAAAAAAGAAACTGTATGATAGAATTATAATCAGTATAGTAGTGAATCGATATCTGATAAAGGGAGATGTCATCAGTAAAAGAGAATAGAGAAAGGATCATCTTGAGTTACCTTTCTGTGTCAGCTAAAAAGAAGTGTTATCATAAAATAGAATATCTCAGAGGTTTGTCTGCAGACTACATAACTTTTAATATAGATAGTAAAGTCCCCAATGGCTAAGTCGCCCGTTTCGTCGAGTAGCTCTGTAACAGCCAGGCAAACAGAGCAGAAACATCAAGTGAGCGTAACCAAGTCTGTAAAGGGGAATTCGTAAAGAAAGTCAATGTCTGAAAATCCAAAAAGGAAGGAAAAACGAAATGAGAAAAAGAAAAGAAAAAACAGTGTTCTTGAAGTGCAGAAATAAGAGCTCGTCAAATCTGGTTACCATGCACACTTATGGAGATTCATCAAAGAACTCAGAAGCACCGTGATATGCAATGAGTTCCAAAAGGTCATCTGCACCTCTCCAAGCAAAGAGGGTCGCCATCCAATTCAGCAAGTCGAAAGAACAGACATGGTCATCATAATCTTCTGCAAGCAGAACCATGTCAGGGCAACTTGCATGATATTCGATGATAGTCTGCTGCAAGAGGCTCTCCGTATGAGCGCATGTACTCCATCTTCCCCTTATTGCATTATTAAACGCATCCATCAAGCGTGTGTCTCCGGAACAGTCCTGGTCATGAGCCAGCAATGGTCGCAGCAACAGTTCATAATCCAGGGGATCGCGTGAAGTAGTAGAGAGGCAGACATGCAGGTCGCATTCAAAGGGGCACCGGAGACAGTAGAAGACAGGTTGCACGCAGGTGAAATACACGTAACGGAAATTCAGCCTATATCTGATGCCAAATATCGCCAATGGCAAGCATTCAAAATGTTGTAGCATTCGTTCACGGTATAGCTGCATTTGTCATGGATGGGGTTGAAGTAGAGGATGGGCAGCCATTTCATAGTAGGAGCTAAACAACGACTACTGCGGAAACAAGGAAGGAGTACCAGGGGACCCGCCAAATGCGCTTGCAAAATTAGAATGAATGAAATCCGGTATTAGTATAAAAATGTTATGTTATGTTATGTTATTGGTGATTTGTAACGTGCACGGCTACGCAAAAGAGTGTCCCGGCGCGAGCCCAGCAAATGAGAACAGAAACAGAAGGAAAAAACAGGCTTAATTGAATAGGAAAGTTTTAAGTTTTTTCCTGTACTGAGAAGGGTTTTGAAGGCTATGGAGCTCCAGGGGAAGAGAGTTCCACGACTTAGCCACCAAAAAGACAGTGAGCTGTCCCCCTTTCTTTTCAAACGGATTTTGGGTACAGAGGCCAGGCACGTATTCGAGGAGCGCAAGAGTCTGCCCGGGACATAGAACGAAAAGCGTTTCCTCAGATACACCGGACCGTATTCATAGAGTGCCGCATGGGCCGTAACCAAAGCCTTGAACAAGACCCTAGCTTTTAACGGCAGCCAGTGCAAATTGCGGAGATGTTGCCTCACGCTTGTGTGTTTGGGTAAGTCCAGCAGCAGCCGTGCAGCGGCATTCTGCACTACCTGCAACTTATCCATAAGGAAGCCAGGGAGACCTACATACAATGCATTGGCGTAATCAAGACAGGAGGTAACTAAGGCCCGTACAACTGTTTCTTTGGCGGAGAGAGGCAACAGGGGCAGAAATTTTCTGAGCATCTTCAAAATGCCGAAACATGTACCTGTCAATTTTCTAATCTGATTGACAAAGCTAAGTTTTTCATTGAACCAGATCCCCAGATTTTTCACAGGAAGACCCGAAGGGGATGGTCGCGGGGCATCAGCAGGCTAGCAGTCATGCCAAAACAGCGAAGAAAATTCCCCAAAGAACAGTATCTCTGTTTTATCTTCATTGCATTTCAACTGGGCCGAAGTGAACCAGTTGAACACAGCAGACAGACAGGTTCTGACGTGGGGCGTAGCAGACTCGTGCTTTTTCCAAGTGAATAAAAGCTGGGTATCATCAGCATATGCTACTACTTTAGCGCCCAGATCCTCGGCAAGCTGGATTAGAGGGGTCATATACAGGTTAAATAACAGAGGACTCGGTATGGATCCCTGAGGGACCCCTGTTTGCACAGCTTGGATAGTAGATGCGAAAGGGGGGATCCAAAGTTGCTGGGTTCTACCGTCAAGGAAGGACTTTAGCCATTCCCATGCGGCACCAATGATACCGAGCCTCTGTAATCGAGCCAGGAGAAGAGCATGGGGAACAGTATCAAAGGCGGCAGATAGGTCCAAAAGGACCAAAACTGCCCTGCCCCCAGCATCTAGCGTCTCCAGGATGGTCTCTGAGATTTCTACCAAGGCAGACTCAGTGCTATAAGAAGCACGGAATCCAGATTGAGCTGGGTGCAACAGACCCTGCTGTTCAATGTAGGAGGTCAGTTGTTTATTCACTAGTTTCTCACAGACTTTGGCCACGCCCGGAAGCAAAGAGATAGGACGATAGCTGGAGGGGATGTGGGGATCCAGCGTAGGCTTTTTTATAAGAGGGACCAGCATGGCATGCTTCCATGCGGGAGGAACCGAGGCTGACCCTAAGGAAGCGTTAATCAGCTGGTTCACCAGAGGATTAATGACTTGAACTGTGCGGGCCATAAGTGTGGCGGGGCACAGATCTAGAGGGGAACCCGATTTTAAAGAGGTCATGGCAGCAAGAGACTCAGCAAGGGGTATGGCCGAGAAAGAGGAGAAAGTAGTTTCCGTATTAGAAGCAGAATTGAAATCCACGGGCACCTGCAGGGTCTGGGCTACTGGTGTGTTAAAGAGCAATTGGAGTGATTAACTTTATTCATAAAAAAGTCAGAGAGCTCTTCACACCGGACAAGGGAGGGTGTATGTGCATTGTTCATAGCTTTGGGAGAAACATAACTTTTTACAATGTTGAACAATGCCTTGGCATTATTGCCCGACATGGCGATACGATCGGCGTAAAAACAACGTTTCGCTGCAGCGATTGCCGCGTAGTAAGATTTTTGGGCTTTTTCAGTTCCATCTTGTCAGCTATGTTATAGTTCTGTTGCCATGTTCTTTCCAGCCTTTTGCACTACTGTTTCTGGGCTTTAAGCAAAGGCGTAAACCAGGGTTTGGACAGCGGCGTATTAAGGCGTCGAGGTGTGACCTGAGGCGAAAGATCACAGACCACCTTCTCAATCCAATCATTAAACTGCCCCAGAGCCAAGTCCAAATCCTCCGTGAGGTGTGGCAGCCAGTCGGCCAGCGCGGCGCACAGAGCCGCAGGATCGATTTTATGAGGAGCCCTACGGATAGTAGCACAGCGTGGCCTAGACGAGGAGGGACATTTGGCAATATTCCAGGAAAAGAAGATTAAATAGTTATCAGACCAAGTGACGGGCTGCGGAGGGTTCACCAACAGTGGCAAACTGGAGCAGACTACGTCAAGCGTATGGCCTCCACTGTGAGTTGAAGAAGAAACATATTGTACAAGTTCAGTTGAATGCAGCAAGGCTAAAAAATCGCGCATGTCATTCCCATAGTCTGAAAAGATATAACAAGGCGGGAGTCGGATAGTTTAAAAAAATGTGGTAGGCCTTGAGTTTCAGAGTGATTAAATATTTGGTGTATAAATTGTGCAAAATGTAATGGGAGATTTCTATAGAAGAGTGAGTCAATGTAACTTGCTGGTTTAGCCTCCTGGTATTTCAAGTTCTCGCGAGGTTATGTGAGAGCCGTTTGTTGTTGAAACAGTAGCGTTTTCTGTTAGTGTTCGCTATTAATGTATGTTTTCAAAGTAGGAATGGAAGGCCAGACCAAACTATCTTCAAGCGCATGTGGGGGAGGACAAAAGACATTGGTGGAACATGTTACACGTTGTGAAAGAGTTGCTCTGTACTGGACGCCTGCATGTAGGTCACAGTACTTGCGGTTATTTGGAATAAGATAATTGCTTTTGAAAAGCACACTGAGCATGGGATTAACAGCAGCTACTGGAGTTTGTTTAAAAAAACAGTTTAAATTAGGGGCGGAAAGTTAGAATTTCCGTTTAATTTAACTTGTGTGCAAACTAAAGAATATTGAACGTAACAAAGTGTGGTTCTCTGTTACAAAAACTTACTTATCTTTATTCTGACAGCAAAATGCAAAACCAAGGAATCTAATTCATGAATAAAAATAGTTTCAAGATAGTTAAATGTATGAACGGGGTAATGTTTTATGCAATCATGGAGGCTGTGCTATACAGAGATCAATCAATCAGAGATTACCAACAGAATTATGCAATACCCAGTTTGTATTCTTGCACTTAATTAATGAGTGAGGCAGTACGAAAGCACTCATTGATTCCCTCAGGTACTACCCATGCACTCCCACAATGACCCAGAAATTACTCTGGAAGTCATCTTTTTACTCAGGCAGTTTATATGAAGTGTTGTAAACAGGTAGGTATTATCTTTTTACTGATATACTTACTTAGGCAGTAGCCATGCAGTCATAGAATTATGTAGGCACTACTACCACACAAATTAAATCAATCATGTATTACTTATGCAGTTTTGCAATGAGCGAGGGAGTACTTTTGCACTGAAGCATTCACTGAGGCACTATGGGGCACGATAACAAGCCCCTATCGCCACCACAACGTCACTTTGAGTGACGTTGTGGTGGCGATAGGGGCCTCGCCTTATTAACAAGGCAGCGTTAAGCCACTTAGCGTGGCTTAACGCTGCTTTGTTAATAAGGCCCCCTTTCACGCTGTGTTTAGCATGAAAGGGGCGTGCAGTGGGTGTTGTGGTGGGCGTTCCATCACAACACCCATTGATTTTGACGCTGCCCCCTATTAACAAGGGCAGCGTTAATAGGAGGCAGCGCCAAAATTAAGACCAGGAAAACCCTGGTCTTAATTTGGCGAAACAAGGAGAAATGCTTTATTTCTCCTAGTTTTTGCTTTTTCCATCTGTTGTGCCTTGTGCAGCTCAGATGGAAAAAGCAAAATACCATGGTTTGTTTATGTACAGGAAGGTGTCTCTTCCTGTACATAAACAAACCTTTTTTCAAAATGCCGTTTTGTAACTTACATGTGTGCTGCATGAAGGAGCAAACACGTAAGTTACAAACTGGCATTTTAGGTTTGTTTATGTGCAGGAAGGGACACCATCCTGTACATAAACAAACCTCCCTGCTCGCAGACACCCTTGCACTCTGGTGCAAGGGTGCCAGCGTTGGCGCTAAGTTGTGAAACTTAGCGCTATGGCAGGGGGAAACGCAAGGCTGCACCATATCTTTGTTAATATGGTGCAGCCTCGCGTTTCCGAAGTGGCGGAGAGAGGCGTTAAGCCAAGAAGGCTAACGCCTCTCTCCGCCACTTCCTTGATAATATGCCCCTATGTATGCAGGGATTAATTTTTTGAAGTACTATCTATGAACTTATCCATTCATTGATGTACAATGGAAGCATTTTTGCAATTATTCTGGCAATACACTGTGACTCATAGAAACTGTGAGGCAGTATGCTATGACGGCCACTAACCTGTATTCCAGATTGTTCAGTCCTTGCGCTGACAGGCCCCCAACCCCTCCAAGGTGGAACAGAACGGCAGTAGTAGAATATACACAGCCACACTATATCACCCCAGGGGAGAAGGGGAATAGGGACGAGAAGAGAGAAAATGAGGAAATGTCATCAAGCGTCTTACTGCGTCAATGTTTCTGTTCTCAGGGACTCGGGAATGTAGGGTTTCTCAAGGCATTCACCGAGGCACTATGTATGCAGAGATGAATTTTTTTAAGTACTATCTATGAACTTATCCATTCAGTGATGTACAATGGAAGCATTTTTCCAATTATTCTGGCAATACACTGTGACTTATAGAAACTGTGAGGCAGTATGTTATGACGGCCACTAACCTGTATTCCAGATTGTTCAGTCCTGGCGCCGACAGGCCCCCAAACCCTCCGAGGTGGAACAGAATGGCAGTAGTAGAATATACACGGCCCACTATATCACCCCAGGGGAGAAGGGGAATAGGGCCGAGAAGAGAGAAAAAGAGAAATGACGAAATGTCATCAAGCGTCCTACTGCGTCAATGTTTCTGTTCTCAGGGACTCGGGAATGTAGGTTTTCTCAAGGCATTCACTGAGACTCTATGTATGCAGAGATGAATTTTTTGAAGTACTATCTATGAACGTATCCATTCAGTGATGTATAATGGAAGCATTTTTCCAATTACTCTGGCAATACACTGTGACTCATAGAAACTGTGAGGCAAACTGTGAGGCAGTATGTTATGGCGGCCACTGACCTGTATTCCAGATTGTTCAGTCCTGGTGCCGACAGGCCCCCAACCCCTCTGAGGAGCAATAGAATGAAAGTAGTAGAATATACACGGTCAGACTATGTCTCTCCAGGGGAAAAGGGGAATAGGAATGAGAAGAGAGAAAACGAGAAATGACAATGTCATCCAGACGATGGATAGACGACTGTGCCAACACCCTCGCCCCGCTGAAAAAACTTCCGTTCCCAGCCAAGGTCATCGAGAAGATCGTCAACAAACAGCTAACCCGATACCTCGAAGAAAACAGCATCCTGGACCCATCCCAATCAGGGTTCCGCAGCAACCACAGCACTGAGACTGCCCTCATCGCCGCCACCGACGACATCAGGATCCTGCTGGACAACAGTGAGACCGCAGCCCTCATCCTGCTGGACCTCTCCGCCGCCTTCGACACTGTCTGCCACTGCACTCTACGCGCACGCCTCCACGACGCAGGGATCCGAGACAAGGCCCTGGAATGGGCCACCTCCTTCCTCGCCGGCAGAACCCAGAGAGTCCGCCTCCCACCATTCCGATCCGAATCCTCCGAGATCATCTGCGGCGTACCCCAGGGATCATCCCTCAGCCCAACACTGTTCAACATCTACATGGCCCCGCTCGCACGCATCGCCAGACAGCACGACCTCAACATAATCTCCTACGCCGACGACACTCAACTGATCCTCTCCCTCACCAAGGACCCCCTCGCCGCCAAATCCAACCTCCATGAAGGAATGAAGGCCGTCGCCGATTGGATGAAGATCAGCCGACTAAAACTGAACACGGACAAGACAGAGGTCCTCATCTTCGGCTCCAACCCCTCAGCCTGGGACGACTCCTGGTGGCCAACGACACTGGGAGCAGCCCCGACACCCACCGACCACGCACGCAACCTGGGAGTCATCCTCGACTCAACGCTCTCCATGGCCAAGCAAGTCAACGCAGTCTCCTCCTCCTGCTTCAACACCCTCCGCATGCTTCGCAAGATCTACAGGTGGATCCCGACAGATACAAGAAGAACAGTCACCCAGGCCCTCGTCAGTAGCAGACTTGACTATGGGAACGCCCTCTACGCGGGAGCCCGGCCAAGCTCATCAAGCGACTGCAACGCATACAAAACACCTCCGTACGCCTGATCCTCGATGTACCACGCCACAGCCACATCACCCCCCACCTGAGGAACCTGCACTGGCTCCCCGTCGACAGGAGAATCTCCTTCAAACTCCTCATCCACGCAAACAAGGCACTCCACAAGACTGGCCCAGCCTACCTCAACAGATGACTCTTCTTCTACGTCCCCAACCGCCAGCTCCGCTCCGCCGACCTCTCCCTCACCACCATCCCTCGCATTCGAAGAACAACCACCGGCGGCAGATCCTTCTCCCACCTCGCCGCCAAGACCTGGAACACCCTTCCACTAAGCCTACGACAGACCCAAGACCTGCTGACCTTCAGGAGGCTACTCAAGACCTGGTTGTTCGACCAGTAGCAGCACTCCCCCCCTTTTTTCTCCCCAGCGCCTTGAGACCCTCGCGGGTAAGTAGTGCGCTCTACAAATTCTGTGATTGATTGATTGATTGCTGCGTCAACGTTTCTCTTCTCAGGGACTCGGGAATGTAAGGTTTTGCAAGGGAACTGTGTCTTCTGAATTCTGTCTCGTGAACAGGAGTTGGTGACGTTAGATGTAAATGGAAATAAACAAACAATGTAACAACTGAATATCAAACACACATTGAACTTTTAGCATCTTTTATCCAAATACCTAAAGTTTCGATATCTTGATAAGTCTCGATATCCAGATATAATGAATCTTTTTTCTAAATATTATTCTTTCAAGAAATACTTTTAGTTACTTGTTTCCTAGAACACAAGCAGCAATTACAATGGTTAATTCCACAATTCAGATAAATAGTCACGTATTATACATATCTACTATTCCTTAATCCAACAACTTACAAGTCCGTAACCTCTTTTGTTGTCGTAGAAGAAGAATCCAACGCTGGAGAAGGGAAGCTGGATCCCAGACTGGACACAGGTTACTGACTCGCAAAAACGACACTAAGCGATTCTCAAAGGGCTGGGTGGGTGTGGTTTATATAGTCTTTTGTTACCAAGTAGTCTATGGAAGCAACGTGCTGCCGTACGCATCTATTTATCATGTTTTTCGGTTAACATGTGCTCACGTTTTGACTGTTTGACATGTGCACCTGTTGGCAAAGTTTGAAAACTGTTGACCGCCAAAGCGTCTCATTTGCATCCTCGTGACTGAAAACGCCTAACACTTGCTATGATTCTGAATACAAGACATATGAAGAAACTATGGTTCAGAATAAAAGAAATAGAAATAAACATAGGAAACATTTAGCACCACCATGCTTCAATATCTTGATCAGTGTGCAACTAAGTTTTAATCATGGCTGAATTAAGAGTCATGACACAGTACTGTTACAGTCATTTTTTCAGTACAGAAGTATGCATGTATTTATGTAATGTGGAACAAAGTTTAGTTATAGTCAGAGAATGCCTTACAGTAGTACAAAAGAGCTTATGCAATCACTCAATGACGCCCCACCTGCCTTTTAGATTTTTAAAAGTAAGTATGGAAAGTTGGATGTATCAAATACTAGTAAAAAATAAGTTGAACATTTTCTTTTTAAATTTGTTTTTAATTTGTACATTTCAACAAATACAAGTTTCAATGATACATGAGTGTAGTGTGTCATGTTGAAAGAAGTATATGGTCTTGTGTCTGAGGTCCTGGGATGAATTGGGGTTCAAAATCGGTTCAGGGAACGTAAAGGAAATGACCCAAGTTTGCAGATTGTTCCTTGTTCGAAAATTGAAAAATATTTGGGGGGGGGGGGGAAGTTTTAGAAGACACATGTTTTATTAATTTCAGGGAGATAGAAAAAAATGAACTGTTGCCAGGACAGTTGGTGCACGGGTTTGCTCACAGTCGTGAAGCACACGTGAATATAAGTGAAGGTCGATATCAGGCTTCCTGCTCGTGCTGAAGCTGCGTGCATCACAGGGGCGGTAGATCAAGAAACTGGGAATGACACGACCCTTGACCTCCCCCTCCTTCGTCCCGCTCTCTAACGGTTCTTCTCCCGTCGTTTGTAAAAGGAAGGTAACAGAGGCCCATCTACCGTAAAAAATAGCACTTACACCTTCACTGGCCTGTTGGTGCCATCTGTACAGCACAGAGAAAGTCGCAATCGGTTGAATGCTACAGGAGTGCAGTGTGTCATGTTGCAAGGACTACATGGTCTTGTGACTAAGGTAGAGGGATGAATTGGGGTGTAAAGTGGGCTCTGGAAATGGAAAAAAAATTGCCTTCTCGAGATTGAACCTTGTGGGAAAATACTGGGGGGGGGGACGTTTAACAGGGATATGTTTTATTAACTTCAGGGAGATGAAAATAATAAAATGTTGCTGCACACTTAGTGCACAGGTTTGCTCACACTGGAGAAGCACACGTGAATATAAGTTAAGGTAATTGTCAGGCTTCGTGCTCGTGCTGAAGTTGCGTACATCACAGGGGCAGTAGATCGAGAGACTGGGAATGAGACGATCCTTGACCTCCTCCTTCTTCCTCCCGCTCGCTAACAGTTCTTCTCCCGTCGTTTGTAAAAGGAAGGTTACAGAGGCCCATCTACCGTGAAAAATAGCACTTACACCTTCACTGGCCTGTTGGTGCCATCTGTACAGCACAGAGAAAGTCGCAATCGGTTGAATGCTACACGAGTGCAGTGTGTCATGTTGCAAGGACTACATGGTCTTGTGACTAAGGTACAGGGATGAATTGGGGTGTAAAGTGGGCTCTGGAAATGGAAACAAAAATGGCCTTCTGGAGATTGAACCTTGTGGGAAAATACTGGGGGGGGGGGAGTTTAACAGGGTTATGCTTTATTAAGTTCAGGGAGATGAAAAAAATAAAATGTTGCCTGCACACTTAGTGCATGGGTTTGATCACACTGGTGAAGCACACATGAATATAAGTTAAGGTAATTGTCAGGCTTCCTGCTCGTGCTGAAGCTGCGTACATCACAGGGGTGGTAGATCGAGAGACTGGGAATGACACGTCCCTTGACCCCCCCCTCCTTTTTCCTCCCGGTCTCTAATAGTTCCTCTCCCCTTGTTTGTAAAAGGAAGGTAACAGAGGCCCATCTGCGTTGACCCTCACTGGCCTTCTGGGGACATGTGACGAGCACAGAGAAAGTCATAATCCACTTGTATGCTATAGAAAAAAACCGCACACAGTTGCAACTTACATATCGCCCCAATTTACATTGCTTGATGATTTGTCTTAACAGTTTAACTTTGCTGAGGTATGTCTATGCTTCAACATGTATTTTCACACGAGTTATGTATCGGAATATCTGATACCTATAAAACCCCGGTATAGATCTGTTTGTATGTTTGTTTTAAGTATGATGCCACTAGGAAAAGGCACAGGGAGATGTATGCATCCTTTCAGTAATATGGTGAGACTTTGAACTGTGACATGGAAAGGGTTTCTGGTTTCCATTTGGGTAGGCCCAACATTGTTAGTAGTTCCTGAGTAGTGAGATGCAAGAGGCGAATGAGGTTAAAGACTAACCTGGGCGTAGTTCGCGAAGTAGCGCTTCGCGAAGCTACGCAAAGTGAAGTTCGCACTACGCGAGCTTCGCGTAGCACTACGCGAACTGCGTAGTGCGTGTTCGCAATGATTACACAGTGCCGGATGCTTGTCCGCACTGTGCAATCGTGAAAGCGGCATCTTGCACAGTGCGAGCTGTCTTTTACTGCCGCTCGAGTAGATTTTTACTCGAGCGGCAGCTTTCTCAACGCGGACTGGTAGTTTCTCAACGCGAGCGGTCGCGAGCATACGCAACCACTCGCAATGAGAAACCTGACCTCCCCGCGTTGTGTTGCTGATCGCGAACGAGGAAAAAGTCTCGCCGGGATGTCATTTTGCTTGCTCGCGGTCGCCAACTTGACGTTGAGGACCGCGAGCAAGCAAAAAATGACCGCTGCACTACGCTACGCTACGCTACGCGTGTTTGCACTGTGCTACGTGCAATTCGCGTTGTGCGAAGTAGCGCAAACTTCGCAAACTACGCGAGCGTAGCGTAGTTTTCCGCCCAGGCCTATTAAAGACATGATAGGAAAGGAATTAGTGATTATGATACTTTGTATAAGTGTTTGGGAAGGTATTATTAAAGTACGCACTATATATTTAACTGGAATGAGTAGTGTTTTGATATTTGAAATACAGAAAATAGTAATGTAAATATTTGCTTGGTTGTTAATATCAGTAATCATATGTAATTATTTTAAAATATTGAATAGATGTAAGAAACTATTGAAACTGTTCTTTGTTTTTCAGAAAATTATTTTGTTTGGATCACAAATTCAAGATGGCAAGAAAAGATGAAAGAGAAGGAAACAAAAAAAGAGATCTACTTAAAGAAAAAGAGCATGTGCTACAAAGAAATGAGAATGTTACCAAGGATAAAGTTTGTTTAAGTAAGACCACTAAACAGTTTCTTAAAAAAGTTGTGGAGAAATTATATGAGAACAATAGGAATAAAAGGAAAAATAAGAGTTTTTCAACTAAGGAGAAGGAGAATGACACTTCAAATGGTAAAAAAAAAATTAATTAAGGAAAAAACACAAGTTACACGAAGACAAAAACAATTTCAAGAGATTCGACAACGACTCTTTTGAAGTAGAGTAATTCAGAATTTATTGAACGATTGTAAGAAGTATAAAAGAAGATTACTAGCTTACAAACAGAAGCAGCAGATTGAAACTGTAGTAGATACTGCTTTTAATTTGAAACGAAAATTATTTATTTTAATATTGAAGAGAATGAAATCATTGGATAAAACTATGAAGTTTCTGAAAGAAAAAAGCAAAAGAAAAAGACTTGTTAATAGGAGTAACTTTTGTAAAAGTTTCAGTGGTGAATGGAAACACACTTCTACTAGTGAGCCTTTCTTTAATGAAGAAAGCTACTTTCAACAAAATAATTTACCTTTTGCAGTCGATACTCAAGGTTGCTGTTACAAAGTTCGGAATGGTTGTCCCGTTCTAAAAGAAGAAATAGTTGTTATGAGTACAGAAGAATTAATAGCTGAAGAAGTGCAAAGGAATCGCACACAAGCTCCTGTATGTATATAAGTGGTATTGTAGCAGTATTTGCAGTATTCAACAGGAATCTATTGACATAATGCGAAATTTTTTACAACAATATGCACTGAAAAGTGTTAAACATAATATTAGGTTGTTACAAGGACTAGATCCATGTAATGTAAGAAAATATACTAAGAAGCATGGACATTCTCTGGCTTGTCTTTCAATAAAAGTGTGTAAAAGTACTTTTCATCACTTAAGAATGTTAGGAGTACACCACTCAGGAATGCGGAAGTTTGTAAGTAAAGTGTACTATGTAAAGACTCCTGCATTATGTTTAAGTGAACTGAACACAGCTCTTTTACACGGTTGTTTATCAGATGTAGAAAGAATGTGTGATGAAATTGAGTTTCGTTTCTTTGGTTCAGAACAGCAGTTTGTAGAAACTGAGAGCTTGACAACTGCAGATGTTGAAGAACATGGGAAAGAGATTAGCATTGATCAGTTTGAAGAAGAAAATAGAAAGTTTAAGACAGTGTGTTCTGAAAAACCAAACTATGGGGCACATTACGATGGCGGGCGGAAGCACCACCGCCGTGCTGGCGGATGCAAAAACCACCAGTTACCGCCGGCACGCAGCAGTCCACACGCCCGCCCAATTACGATGCGAAAAGCAGGCCAAACACCGCCGGCAAGCCAGCAACACCGTCCGCCATCAAAGTGCGCCCGCACACGTAGCGGCGCAGCACAACTGACACACACCGTCCGACGAAACACGTCCCGCCCGGCGCATAAATTACGATGCCGCAAACAAACGGCTCCCACGGCAAAGAGACACCGCACGTGAAAGAGAGGTGGAAACACGGACGCAGAGCACGGACAACGAAGAAGCGGCACCCCGGGCATGAATCCAGCACTGCAGGCCCTTCCCATGCTTCTGCTGATGCACCACCAAGGACGCAACGTACCGCGGAGACGCAGGTAGGCACACACACAACAAGTGCACGCAAACAGCGCACACAGTGCAAGGGCGGAAAAAGCGGACAACCCCCACCAGCGCGTGTACACTACACATCCACCATCGCATCTACATATGACACACAGGCCAAATCGTAACATCGCAGAACACATGTGTACACACCACCTGGGACTAGGAACCAACCACCCCGTCACGGCCCCAAAGCGCCGATGGCGCCGCCACACATGCGCACAACGCAGAGGCCAACCGCAGCGCCATGCATGCGTCGCACACAGACACAGGGACACAACCAAGCAGCACACACATCAGCCCCACCCCGAACGCACATGACACGTGACAGGCCGGCCACAGACATGTCCCCAACGCCCAATTCACGGACAACACCCAACGCCACACAACCGACGCACACATGTCAGTGAAGACACGCAACAGCAGGACACACCCCAGTGTAACAAACATGGCGTAGCACACAGCGGCGGCAACACCAACTAGGAGAAGCAGGGCCCCTTCGGGAAGAGGAACGCCAGTACCACACTGAAAAACCCATACCACCCTGCACATATGAACAAGACACATGAAACGGAACACCAAAGAGCCCGGGGACCGACAACAGGTGGCCCAAGAATTACATCCACACACAAGGCCCAACGCAGAGCGGAAAGGCAGCCTGCCGCCCACACAAGGGAGAGCAGACAGCACTGAATGACCTTCCATTCCAACACCGAAACCACAGCCCTACGACAGAAGCCGGTGAATACAGCCATTGTCCAAGAATAGACCAACACAGGCATGCCGAGGAGACCGACCACAGGGCAGATAGCGCATATCACAGAAGCACACACTGGCGGGGAAGAAAGAAGAAAACACTCCCCATGTCGGCCACATGCAAGTTAATTGGAAGGAGTCACACAGCACTGACCTTGAACTGTCTGAGAAGCATGTGGGAAGAGGGCCCGTGTCCTCCAAACAAGCCAACAGAACACAAGTCCTGTCTCCCCACGACTACACAGAGCTCACAGCAACCCCGGAGCGTGCACATTGCAGACTGCACACACAGCCGGAGCACGCCACCTCTACGAACCGCTGCGAAATGGCAACCGCAACACACCTACCCAACTACGCCGAACAGCTCAAGCTGTACCAAACCAACACGATACATACATTGGGATGCGATCTCCTGTCCCTGCTGAACGTAAGTTACCGACTGACTTACCGCATCACATTGTTCAGCTGCGTCATGCCCGTCTTCTACTGTCGCAGGTGTCCCTACCAGCATCCCGTCGAGATATGCCTCTCCAACCCGGCATGTCTGAAGGCGGACCTGCTACCACTACTCCTCCCTCTGGACGCACACGACAGGGCCTGCTCTGCCTATGGGGGCATGGCGTATGTGGCCAACATCGCACTGCGCACTGAAATGGAACCACTGTGCCTCCACACAACGGATATTTGAGAACAGCTACATCGAATGTCACCCAGCATGCCCCATCATGGTCCTGCAAGGGACAACCTACAAACAACACCTTGACAGCCACCATCCGCTACATTGGCTGGCAAACATGTACACCACCAATGACATGGAAGCCCTGCTGGGCGGCATCGCATACCTGACAACCTGTAAATATGTCGGACCACAACGCAGGTTCCCCGAGTGACCTATGAAGTCCAACCCGCACCCATGCTCAGCTTCCGCACGGATCTGGCCAGTCACCACCACAACAGCCATACCAAACGACCGGCAACTGTAACCACACCATCAACGACATCGCCATGACATCGGATATGACCGGGACATGCACACTGTTCCCCATCACATCCAGGAACACCGCATGCATCGTGGGAGGCAGTGGCATGGGCTCTGTGCATCGCACCCATATGGACGGAACTGCACGAACAACCAGGACACGACATGGATCCAGCGCACATGGACACACACACCGCTCAGTGGACATGAATAGGTCGCCTGGAGTCTGTGGGTGCTGCACCCCTCCCACCCCCGCCCCGGGAATCCCATACCAGGACCTTTGCATGGACGACAAATGCATACAACAACAACACGACCCCAGTGACTGTGACATGTCCAGTAACCACCACAGTGCAACAACAAGTGGCACGCCGCTGCATGCACGCAAGCACATGCCCTGATGTCATCTCACATGCACGCGTGCATGAGGAACAACCGCAGCAAACCTGTCACATGGAACTGAGATGGACTGTGCCCATGATGCCAAGCGGTCTGGTAGGCTACATGTATACCGTCTGTGTCAAAGTCCGCAGCTCCGCAGCTATACGTAAATGTACATTAGCACAGCCTTGGCCAAGCAGATGTAACCCCACACCCTATCCCATTTGTTATCATGCTCAGTATATCCTCAACATGTATTCCGCTGCCAGTAGTGTCCACTATACTGCATCACAGAGGACAGAAGACTCAATATAATGTTTGAAACCAGAACTGTCTCCGCTGACTCATTTCACAAGTACGAATGAGAGAGGATGAGAGTATGTGAAGTACACGGCAGTCGTGACATGACCATGTAGTCCACTGGTATTGGATGTCAACGCAAATGAGTAGCACTACTGTGGAAGACACACATGTGTCGTGTGAAGTCGTATGGACGCAGTGCTCAGGTGGGTGGGTGCGACGGGTAGATGCGCACATGCCAAGTTGGAGCACGCCGTGTTGGGAGGGCTCATGAACAGTACACCACCGCTTCCCTGGGCATTGTGAGAGGACACCTGTCGGGGGAGTGAACACGTGTGTGCACAGCAGCCGGGCACACGTACAAAGCGGTACCAGGCGCACCTCAGCCCACCCTCTGTGGACAAGCTGGATCCTGTTGTGCGCCCGCCATGCCCCTTGACAAGGCACACACAGCCCCAGTCGACCAGGTGTAACCCCAACATAGTCAATCCGCACAGGCGATACAGGGCACGGGATGGCAGTGGAGCATGGTGTGTGAGAGGTCTCCTCGCGCTCCTCCTGGTCATATCACGCAGGCAATAGAACCTCAACGTCTAGCATGGCACAAGTCAAATGGAAGTGTAGGGGGACGCACCACAGCACGAGCAGCACTGACGTCACGGGAGGTGGCTCGCACCATCCCATCCATTGCCCATCATACCAACCACGCCACATGCCATTGCGACTAAGTGCAAGCGCGTGCGCCACCACCCCGAGCCCTCCCCAGAGAGGCCAAAGAGTGAATGTGTGGGCCATCAGCCACAGACGGACGCGGCCTGGCCGCAAGGGCAGCCACAGCCACTGGGTGTCGCAGGTGGCGGATCCGGAAGGCGAAGACTGTGATGCATAGTCCATGCAGGCCGGGTCTCCATTTGGGGCACCACGCAGGTGGACGGCGTCCCGCCAGACATCATACCCTGAGACAGCCCACTCGTGCAACTGGACCCACACATACACTCCTTGCCCTCTCTGGTGCGAGCTTGGGGCTGCCTGTGCAAGCGCTAGCCTCGCAGGTGAGCATGCATATTGGGGGGCGAGGGGAGGACATGAGGGCTGGGGCGATGATGACTGTATCACTGTCAGTTAGTACAAGGGATAACCCAGATGTGGAAAGGAAGAGACGTGTCCCGTGTGTACTGCAACTAGTCGCCAATCCAACTACCCCCATGTCCGGAATGTAAGCCCGCACCTAGGCCCGCCCATCCGCCACATCGAACATACCACCAGCACGACAACCTTCCCATTCGAAACACTGACTGGGGGTGGCGACCAGTGAACAATCATGTGTAGCCTACCCACGCGTACATGTGGGCCCTCCATGATCCATGTCACCTGCGGCAAAGACATGACATGCGCAATGAGGGAAGTGAGGAGAGCGGCCCGCCCCACGCGCAGAAGGTGCATCAGCTCCACAGACCCAGCAGCGAGTCCAGCAGGGGTCACATGTGCAGGGGCAGCTGTGCCTGGTGTGAAGGCACATGCATATAGACAGCACATCGACCAATGTGTAGTCTGCCCACATCCACAGTCCATCATCATGCGGACATAGGAATTGAACACAGGGCAACACATATTAGTTGGTGCACCCACCGTGACCAACAATGCGCAATCATCGACGTACCCGCCCTGTGCATGGCCCCCCACCCAACGGAGGCACATCCAGTGCCACCATCCCACACACACAAGCCTTCCACGGAACATGCTGTGTCCAATGGTCAGTACAGAGTCAGCGCCCATCTGGTGGATCCTGAACAGGAGACACATGCACACACATGCCAGCTCCCACTATGTACGTCTGCCACCTTGCACGTGCAATGCAACCTCTCACCTGTGACGTGTGACTGCAAGCACACAGCCGTCTTGGCATGGGGCTGTCAATGTGGACACCAGTCAATGTTTCGGGAGCTGTGATCCGTACAGTGCTGTACATAGGGTGCAGTGCTGACACCTACTACTGTCTCATATCCCCTCGTGCCACAGGTCCCACTTGTATTGGCCGCTCAGCCCGTGCCCACATCGTCGTCGTCGTGTGCCATACTCATCCAGCCTCGGAAGCAGTTCCATGCTCAGCAGACACTCATGTTGCTGTGGCGTTGCCGCTTGACGGATATGCAGTCAGTCCCCATCAGCACGCCCCGCAAGTCATTGGGGCCTAGATCCCCAGGTGCATGCACATGGCAGTGGTATGTCTCACTTACCATTGCCATTGTTGGGAGACCTGTGGAAGTGTATTGTGGCCGTGCCGTCCCAGCTTGACAGCTGGGCTGTGGCTCATGTGCTTGCTCAGTCATGTCAGTGATGTGTATGCGAAATTGCTATGTGCCGTGTTGCTTTGACATGTGTCCTCTGCCATTTAACCCAGGCGGAGACCGAACATTGACCGCCCATACCAATTGCTGGCGGACATGGACGATACAGAGGTAATCAGGAAGTTTCGGCTGGACAGGCCAACTCTGCATCGACTGTGTGCCATGTTAGAGCCCCATCTCCGTCCCCGCAGGGTGTATCCGACTGCTGTCACCCCCACGGCTAAGGTGATGGCCGCCATGCATTTCTTCGCCACTGGGTCATTCCAGCACACAGTGGGCAGTGGAGGAGGGATGTCCCAGCCCATGTTCAGCAAGGTGCTGAGGGATGTACTGGCAGCCATGATGCTGTGCCGAAACAGGTACATCCGCTTCCCCAGGGCTCGTGAATTGGCGGCAGTGAAGGGTGCATTCTATGCCCTTGGCAGAATCCCACACGTCGTTGGAGCCATTGACTGCACACATGTTGGCCTTGTTCCACCACAGGCCACTGAGCACCTGTACCGCAACAGGAAGCACACGCACTCCCTGAATGTGCAAGTGGTGTGCCTTGCGGACATGGTGATCACCCACGTGTGTGCCAAGTTTCCAGGCTCGGCCCATGACGCACACATAATGCGCAACAGCATCTTGCCACGACTGATGGCCAATCTGCAACAGGATCGTGCCTGTATTGTCGGTGAGTATGTGGAGTGGTGTAGCGTGCTGGTTGTGCGATGCTGTCCCCTGTCCAGTTGGAATTGCAACGGTTCTCTGTGTCCCTCACACTCTGCGTATCCGAATGGGGCATGGCTGCTCAGTCCATTGAGGAATCCTCGCACCCCAGCAGACGATCGATACAATGAGGCACATGGGAGGACCAGACGTGTGGTCGAGCGTACCTTTGGCCTCCTCAAGTCCAGGTTCAGGTGCCTGGACCGCACCGAGGGTGCACTGGCGTACTCCCCACAGAAGGTGTGCCAGATAGTGGTGGCGTGCTGCATGCTGCACAATCTGGCCATTCGGAAGCAGATCCCCCTCATTGTGGATGACGGAGATCAACCAGGGCCCCAGCCCGCAGACCAGGACAGCTCGAGTGAGGTGGACAGCGGAGAGGAGGAAGCTGGGAATGTGCGGCAGCAGCTCATCGCCCGCTACTTCACTTGACGGTGAGTGTCCATGTACGACGGATGATGTGTCTGTATCTGTGCAGGTGTGTGTGTGCTGTGTCAGGGTGGCCGTATGTTCACTGCGTGCAGTGTGTCAACGCTCCATGGCCAGGGTAGTATGCCACTGTTGGTGACTGTGGCATTGTGCCCTATTGCTCTGTGCGATGTGTGTACATTGCTTGTAGTTGTTGACATGTACTGTGTGATGGGTGTGTGACACACTCATTGAATGTGCTCCTGTTCTGTCTCCCACCCCTAGGTCCCTACAGGCCCTCCGGATTCCATTGCCATGCCACGCATCAGGTGCCTTTCCGCCCAAGGTGGCCGTTGTATTCCGTACAAATAAAACACAGGGCACAAACAGCAGTTAGTGAAAAAGGTGCATTTATTACAAACTGTGACATGTGATTGTGTGTAAGGTGATGACAAAAGTGGTGCGTGCAGTGACAATGAGCTGTCGGTCATGGCTGCGTGATGATCAGGGTGTACCCACTGGTTCTATGTCCATAGTCCAACACATACATGCCATCCAGATGGCTGTGTGGAGTGGGATCGTAGAGCAAGTCAATGCAGTGGCTGGTCAAGGAAGGCTGGCGGAAGGCTGGCTGGCTGCCTCACTTGCGACTGGAGCGTGCGAAGTCCTCCCGGGAGATCTGTTTCCTCTTCGGACGGCCCCTTCCACGTTTGGGAGGGGGTGTGTGGTGGCGACCTGCTGGTGGTGGGTGAGGTGTGCTCACTGGCTGTGGACGCAGGGGAAGTGGACACTGCTGCCCGAGCCTGCGCCCTAGCAGGTGGTGGCGGAGGTGGTGTTGCTGGCCTTGCCTGTGACCCCACCGCCACCACCAGCTGGCCCATGAGGTCCACGAGTTGGTCCATACGGGACACGAATTGGCCCATATGGGCGTCCATGGACCTCAGCACCCCCAGCACCTCCCGCGTGTCAGTAGCAGACCTGGCCCATTGTCCTTGGGCCTCTTCATAGGCCCCAAGGACTCTGGCCATTTGAGGCAGGGCATGGCTCCCAGGGGAGGCTGGCGTTTCCCTGACCCTGCTCCTCCTACCAGTCCTGCTGCCACCGGCCCTGCCCACTAGCCACATTGCACACCACGGTCCTCGCTGTGGCTCCCAGGGTGGATCCAGTCGGCCGGGCCACCACCTGCGCTGGGGCTGGTGCCAGCGAAGACGTGGTGGTGGTGGAGGCGGTGGTGGTCGGTGCGGCGATGGTGGCGGTTGCGGCAGTGGTAGTGGCCGCAATGACCGTGGGTGTGGCCGCAACGACAGTGGCAGCAGGGGACTGGGACTGTTCAGCATCCCTGGATGATGGGTTGGTGGGTAGGAGGGGTCCTGGGGAGCGGCTGGGCCCTGCCACGCAAGATGGGCCAGCTTGGTGGTCCGTGTCCGAAGAGGAGGACAGATCCTCCAGATCCGTGTGTCCTCGTTGGGGGCTTGTAGGCTGGCTGTGCTGGCTGCTGTCTCCATCCCCAGCATCCAGCAGTTCGTCACCTGTGGAGAGAATGAGATTTGTTATTGTGTTGCACCTGGCGAAGTATGTATTAGTCGTCTGACATTGGCAGTTCGTGCAATCTCGTACATGGGTTTCCCGGAGGCGAGTGTGTGGCTGTGGCATCTGTAGTTGTGTGTGCTAGGCAATGGGACTGTGTGCTGTGCACATGTGGCATGGGACGGATTGGCCATGCCGATGGGTGTGTTGCTGTGCCCCTACTCATTGTGACTCTGGTGTATGCGGGCTCCTGGCCATTCCTGGGTCTGGTTTGTACTTTGCTTTTGGAGTTCATATGGAACGCTTAGGAACGCATATGGCAACATGGGGGCCATGCCCCAGATTCGCATTTGGGAGGGGATATGCTTTTGGGGTTCAAATGGAACGCTTAGGAACGCATATGGCAACATGGGGGCCATGCCCCAGATTCGCATTTGGGAGGGGATATGCTTTTGGGGTTCAAATGGAGACAGCTTAGGAACGCATATGGCAACATGGGGGCCTTGCCCCAGATTCGCATTTGGGAGGGGATATGCTTTTGGGGTTCAAATGGAGCAGCTTAGGAACGCATATGGCAACATGGGGGCCATGCCCCAGATTCGCATTTGGGAGGGATATGCTTTTGGGGTTCAAATGGAACAGCTTAGGAACGCATATGGCAACATGGGGGCCATGCCCCAGATTCGCATTTGGGAGGGGATATGCTTTTGGGGTACATGCTGTGAGCCATGGGTGCCGAACGTGACATGTGTTGTGGCTGCATGACAGTGCATGGTCTGAGGTGTGTGCATGCCTGACATGCCCTGCATATTTGCTGTCTGTTGTGGTTACTGGACATGGCATTGGACGCATCGTTATGGGTGAGTGATAGTTGTGTGCCAGCCAACGTATTGCAGTTGTCCCATCTCCTTGGTGTGCGTGCTGCCCTGTGCCATGTGCATCACTGCAGTGCTCGGGGGGTGGCCCATGTTGTGTGTTGTTGCTCACAGTGTGTCGTGCGCTTAATTGACTTCTGGCACATGGTTGGTCATGGGCATGTGTCTTAGCGTGACTGCTGTATGTGTGGCAGCTGTGCGGATGACATGCCTTTCATGAGACTGGGGCTGACGGATGGGATGGATGGTATGTTGTATGTGCATGGTGTGTCTGTGAGTTTGATGGGTTCAGTGGTGTTCGTGTGCATTTCTGTTGTTCCGCTCTGTTGCGTCTAGTGTTGTTTGTCTTACATAGGCGTAGTTGTGGGGTGTGTGGTTGACAGGCAGTAGGGGCTACATGGACAGGACTTCAATGGTGTTTCGGTTGTGTGTGATGAGTTGCACAGTGGCTGCCGTGTGGGACTATATTCAGTGTGGCTTGTGCATGCAGACGTGGCTCCTTGGGTGTTGCTATGTCTGTGATGGGTCATGTGGGGTGTGAGTCTGTTGTTCATGTCCGTGTGCACATTGTTCACTTGTTCGTGACGGTGGGCGGTGCTGCGTGTTCGTCTGCTACGTGACATGTCCCATGTGTTGGTGGTGTTATGGTCCTCATGCCTCCAGTAATCCAGCCCTGTCCAGTTTCCCACCTGCAAGTTGTTCGTGCGTGCACTGTACTGGATGCCACATGGCTCTAAGCGGGGGTGCTCCATGTTGCAGGTCTGTGGGGGTGGGGGGGTGTAGTGGGTCGTGGGGGTGGCTGTACACCCACTGACACCGATTGCTGTGGACCGTGATGTCTGCCTTTCGGCTGTCGTTGTGCACTGCGGTGGCTGACACGTGGCTGTGGGGTGTGGGGATGCTCCTCCTTGCTGTGCTGTGGGACTGGGGCCTGGTGTGTGTTGTACTTGGGCTGTCCACCGTCCCACCCACTGCACTTTGTGTTCCTGCCACTTACCTGTTACTTGTCGGTTAGTGCAGCTGTGGCGGACACATGGGTGTGGTGGGTGCTCGTTGTGGCGCTTCTGGCATATTTGGGGACCTGTTGGTGGTTACGTGGCTGGCTTAGTGTATACATGTCCCCACGCATCTTACAGTTGTTCGGTTTGGGCTGTGTGTGGTAGTGTCTGTTGCATGTGTGTGTGATGTGTTGTGTATTGTGTGCTGGACATGGGGGTGTTTGTCCCTGGGAGCTGTGGCATGGTAGTTGCGCATGTGAGTACATAGCGGTGTGCTGGTATACATTAGTTTGTGCTTACCAGCCTCCACTCCCCCTGCTAATCCGGCGAGGATCTCCGGATGGATTACGACTCGCACCTTCTCCTCCCACGCTTTGAAGGTCTTAAAGAGCGCGGGATTCCCTCCGCCAGTGACGGCAGCCAGCTCTCTGTTTTTGCCCTCCTTCTTCTTGACCAGGCTTTTTACGTCATTCCAA